>VZRH01000839.1:100017-117562 GCA_013397555.1 Urocynchramus pylzowi
TTATTATGTTTCACTGATTGTGGGGTTTATAAAAAAAAAAAAAAAAAAAAAAAAAAAAAAAAAAAAAAAAAAAAAAAAAAAGCCAGAAAAGGAACATTTTCTGCAGTTAGAAACTCTGAAATTCTGGTTAGGAGAAAGAAAAGTAAGAGGTTTTAACACAGGTGTTTCAACTTTTTTAAATTCTTCTTATGTTTTGCATTATTTAATGCTAAGCACTAGACTTTCTGTAATATATAAATCCTTCCATTACTATTTGATTTCTTTGATGTGGTATTTTCAGCCTGGCTTGTTCAGTGGTATTCAAACCAGCTGGCGAAAATTATTTTATTCTGTGCAAAGAGGACAAGAAGTACAGTGTCCCTTGCTCCTTCCTTCTTCCAGGAAAATAGTTTTCATCAATGGGGTATCATTATCAATTGAAGAATAGTATTTCTTGGAAGCCATGTCCAGAGTGCCCAGCTGTGGGAGGCTCTGAAGAACATCTCCAGTGAAAAGCCCTAGGCTCGAGAGATCAGAATTTGGGCTGAGTCAAGGCACAACAATTGGAGGAAAATGAGAGGCAGTCCAGTGGTGATGACACACATCCTTTGGACTCGTGGGGTGACCTCCTCTCCATCTTGGAGCTACTCCATGCATTGTTTGGGACAAAGCCCAATCCATGCTGATCAGATCCCCATCTTTCAAAGGAAAGATGATACAACTTAATCCACCAGATCCTGCCATGAGCCTTCTGCCATCCTCATGGCTACAGCATCCCATGCTCCCAGCTTCCCACAATAAATTATGGATATATTATCCATATGACAGTGGTACTTCAAAAGAAAACTATTCCTTTTGCTGACTTTTTGATTTTGTGTCTAAGATAGTTTGGTTTTATTTTTGGAAGGTTTTCATTATCCTCTATACTCAACACACACACAGCTACAGCCTGAAGTCTGGCTTCAGAATGCAAATCAAACCAAACAGCATTTGATTTTGGAAAGGTTGAGCAAGATGTTGTCACCTAAAAGGATTTTTTGTTTGCTTGTTTGAAACTATTAATTTAGTTCTGTGTAAGTCATATAATACATTTTCCCTACAAAAATCAATTTTTCATTGGATGCATTTCCCCCTTCAAGCGAAAAAGAAAACTGGAAAGAACCACTGAGCCACCAGCCAGGTTAGCAAAGGTACAACCAGGATAAAATGCTATACTTACAGACAAAAAAAGGCCAAAAATTGTTAAGACAAGCCAGGAGAGAGGATGAGCAGAAGATAAGGACCTATTTCCCACACAAAGTTTTATCTTTGGCCTAGGAGAAGAATGCAAACTAGAAGTGAAGTGGCTGGAAGAAGAATCTAATATCTAGAAGTTATCTTAATAAATTAAATCCCTAAATAAGGAAAGCTGATTCAGGGCACAGCTGAACTGTGACTGGAATTGAACACTGGGGGAATGAAAATAAAGAAGAGGCAAAATATCTCCATCATTTGAAAACTATCATATGGTGGCACCAAAAAAGAGAGAAAAAAAATCAATACAATTAAATAAAGCTGTCCCATCCAAACACAGCAATGAGGAGAGAGGGAGTAATTGTGGGATGATATATATCTTCCTCAGACCAGTCAGTTTTATTTGTTCTCTAGCATTAAACAAGTTGCTGCTGAAGAAGAGCCTGCACAGGAGTTTTTATGGGAGGAATGGATGGGGAAAACCCACACGAAGGCAGAGTCTAACAGGGAACAAAGCCAGCCAAGGTATTTCAGGGTTTATTTACAAGTTCTAGGAGGATGAGCTTAGCATTGCTTCACAGGGAAACAGCGAAGCAATTGAAGGTTAAATCAATGTGTACAAAACCTCCTGTGTACATCAGGAGCTCCATTACCTACTGAGCAAGTTTAAACCTCTAACAACCTCAGCAAACCCTCTCCTGGCTCCAGGAATGGACCTGGGCCAGCCAGTTCACGACAGCACCATTCAGTGGCACATTTGAGGGTCTCAGGGGAGGCCAGGACCCTGCTCATCCTCAGCAGCACGTGGCAGAGGGCTGCCCACTCCCATGGCCACCCAGATGGAACAGCCCAGAGAAGACTGAAGAGCACCACAGGTCTTCCAAGCAAGGTGGTTTAATGCAAAAAGGAAGGACACCAGATTGTGCCAAGCCCTCAAGAGACCCAAAACAGTGGGTTTAGGCTGCAGGAAGAGGGGGTTAGCCTGGCATGGCTGTGACTAGAGCAGCAAGGATGCAGCAAAGGATCCATCACAGGAAATTTTTAGGATCCATCACAGTAAATATTTAGATGGGATGCACACGGCAGCCACGGCCAGTGCAGCCCAGAAGGTGCAGGAGGGCGGGCCCCGCAGCCCCCGAGCCCTCCTCCCCTCTTTACCCAGCTCCCGGGAGATGCCTCGGGGCGGTGGGCTCGGCAATCCTGCCCGGCCTCGGCAGAGCAGGGACCCAGGGATGCCAGCCCCACCCCGGGGTGCAGCAGCTGTGCTGACACCTGAGCATCTGCCGGCAATCGGGACTGCTGCTCCTCAACGCTGTGCTACTGCTGGATGTCCTCCAGCAGGGAAACACCGTGAAAAACCTACCTACAAACAGGGCAGCAGGGCTACATCGCAAGCTAACTGCTTTGGTTTTTTTTCTTCTAAATAAACTGCTTTAAATACTTACTTCAGAGAACCTGGACAGAGTGGTGTAGCTTTCCTCTCACTATCTAAATAAGGCCTCTAACAATGTTATCACTTTCCCAAACACATCTGTCCCGCAGCTCCTAGCCCAGACAATTGGCAGGTAACCAGTTAATAAATGTCTTCGCCAGACTGTTGAATAGGCTGGCCCCGACTCAAGAGTGATGTCAGGGCCATTCAATGCACTATAATTGGAAAAACCTGGGAAAAGCAAGCCCATGTTTTTTAATAAATAAAGAGTGTATTAGCAGCCTCCTGCCTTTATTCACCACGGTGTGTACCTCGTTCAGTAGCAAAGTGGGATTTTATTTTTCTTCTGCTGCCGCTCGCATGGTGATTTCTGCTTGGGATTTGATGCCAGTTTCCAGATGTGTCTCAGGCCAGGAAGTCAGCAATCAGCCTGGATAAAGCCTCTGGGATTTGCTGCAGATCATCTTCTGACACACACATCCTTCCTGCACCCTCTCTTATGATATTGGGGCACACCCCTTGTGCCCAAAAATAAAATAAAACAACCCAGAGCCAAGCAGAAGCCCCTGATTAGGATGCTTTGATCACTTTCATATTCAATCTGTGGGAAGATTTTTAATTAATTCAGTCCATCGAAGCCCCAGAGGCAGCATTTGAGGCATCTTTACAACACCAGAGTGTCTATATACATAAATCACTTCAACAATTGCAGGTTCCCTTTCTGCTGGAGCAGCTCCAGGCAAAACTCATCTCCCACAAATCCTCACCAGTGGTACCCACAGGACAGCATCAGCTCCCCAGCTCGGCCATGGAACATTGGAGGGGGATGAATCCTCCAAAGCACTTGTCCTCAGAGGAATAAATGAAAATGATAAATGAGTTTTCTGGGCTCTGTGTGAGCAGCTTAGGGGAGCTGAAACCCAAGCGGGTGACATGAAGGATGTGGTTTGCACGGAAAATAATCCCAAGCAGAAGCACCCTGACAGCAATATGCCTTTCAAACCTCCCTGCATCCCTGAGAAATGAGCTACCCAGATTTCCCAGCCTGAGGAAAGGGTTTTAGCCCCACACAGCCAAGCTCCACGCTCACCCCAGCCACGTGGTACCATCTACTGCAGGACCGGGGAATCCCGGCCCAAGGGGACACAATCACTGAAGTACTAACAAGATAATTTATTTTTCACCCCCACCAGGCATTTAAGAGGCTGTTGTTGGGCCTCTTTCACTCACATTGTGATTCCTTTCATCTCCCCATCAAAGCACAACCAAATTACCACCAGCCCTCCTCGCAGAGGGGGCCCCCCCGAGCTCCCACAGCCGCTCTGCTTTCCCAGGGCACCTGGGAGCCACTGCCAAAACAGGAAAGCAGGCGCCTGATTGAAAGGGAGTATTTGGGAGTCACCCTACACAAAAATTAGCAGAGATATGCTAGGAAAATAAAATAGTGGGCATTAACGGATGGCTTATCTTCTTTTTTTTTCCGTGACTCTAATGTTCAGGATGTGAAAAGGCCAAAAAGTTTCACATACTGTTCTGAGAAACTGGTCAGGGAGAGGAGCATCCTCTCCTCTACTTTCACTGCTCCTCCCAAAATAACTCAGGTTGATTTTGAGGTATGGACCTCCATCACTGAAATACAGACATACACAAGGCAAAACAGCTCTGCATTGCTGCTATGAAAATGTGTAGCTAGTGCTGGGTCTTGGTGATGGGTTGAGAAGTGGAGCACTGACTGATTTCAATTCACCTGTGTTAGGTTTGTTAAAATCACTAACCTGTGCGAGGGAGAAAGGGAATAGGGATGTCTCCTGTCTGAAGGAAGGAGCACAGGGGCCTCTGTTTCTGGAGGAGGGACTGAACTTTAAGCTGGGTGGCCAGAGGCAGCTCAACGAGGCTGGTTCTCAGACAGAACAGGGAGCCCCTCTCCTTGCTACCCACCCTTGGCAGAGCTCCCAGCCTGGGACTGTGACCAAGCCCCAGGGGAAGTGCCAGCTGAAGCCAAGGGAGGATTTAGGATTAACTCCAAAAAATCAGCCAGTCCCACCCCACCCTGCAGGCAGCCTGTGGAAAGGAGCAAAAGCCCTGGGGGCCAGGCAGAGGGACAGGGTAGCCTGGTAGCAAGCAGGCTGGCAAGCCCAGAGGGGTCAGCAGCATCTGAACAAGGGACCCAGAGCACTCCCTGTCTGCTGGAGGCACCCAGCTCCTCCAGCCCCAGCTCCTGGCTGCAGGAGCCCAGCTGGCTCTTGGAGCAGGAGCGAGCCACAGCAAGAGAGAGGAAAAAAAAAGGAGAAAGAGCAGCAGGAAGCCCTGCTGAGAAGCCCCCTTTTGTGTAAACATGCTCCGTCCTCAGACTAAAAATAAAGGCAAACCACAGGAAGGGAGTGAGTGCTTGGACAATATCCGATTTGGTGTGTGCCTGGGTGTGAGCTGCGGGAACGGGGAGAAGAGCAGGGGACTCCACCCAGCCCAGCCACACAAAGGCAGCCAGTTAAGACCTTCAAGATGGACAGGCATTCCTGGAGATTATTTAAATTCAAGCAACTGCTGCTTGGCAGATGTGCAGTCCTTTCGTGTGCGCAGCACTTGGAAATGTTAAGTGAGTTTGGAAAAGGCTGCCATGGCAGAAAAGGCAGGATGGCTGCACAAGGCCCATTTTATAGGGTCAGAAACTAGGACCCAAGGCTGTGAACTGAAACCCCATAAACCTGCCATAAAACAAGGACACGACCCAGACAAGCTGTCAGCTACAATGCAGCTCACAGCTCCAGCCTCAAAATCCCCCTCTCCCTGCATGCTGCCTTTGCATCTCAGCTCCTGCTGCAGCCACAGAACCAAACTGAAAGCAACTGCACGCTCCAGAGGGCTGTGCAGGGCTGATCAGTGGAATGCCCACCCCAAAGGGGTCTCAAATGCTTCCCCTGATGCTGGGCTCTGGTGCACTGCACCCTGCCATTGTCATCAGCTGCCTCTGGAGGCTGGAGCTGCAGCACCACCTGCATGTCCCACCTGCAGGCTCCTTGCAGGAGGGATGCTTTGCTGGTGGGTGCAATCCCAAGAGACAGGCATGCATCCACCCATCCATCCCTCCATCCATCCATCCCTCCATCCCTCCATGCGGCGCAGCAAGCGGCCAGCCCAGCCGGGGAGGCGCTGGGAGCCCAGCGCTCAGCCCTGGTGCTGACACACCGCTCAGAGGCCTTCTGGGGAAATGCAGCACTCGGGAGGGAAAGCACACTCTGCCAGGGCAGCAGTCTGTCGGTGCAAGCAGCGAAACCCAGAGGTGTCCCTGCCAGCGGGTCCCACCCCTGGACCTGCCTGTGGGGCTCGGACCCGGCCACCACCAGCCCGATTCCTCCCATGCGCTGGAAGCCCTCCTCTCTTTAGTCAGGCACGGCTGAAGGGCAGCACCTGCGGTGCTCAGCCACCTCATTTCCCCTCCTGCCTCGATTTTCTGGCAGAAGAAAATGACAGTGCTCGGCAGTGGAGGAAATCAAGGACGGCTATGGTGGCCTCCACTTGGGAATGTTTCCTGCTGGCGTTCGTATTCCTTTAATTCCTGGTCCTGCGTTCACTTTCCTACTAGCTGGTCTCACCTCGAGTATTCATTTCTCTCTACTGTTAGAAAGGTCTACTAGGAGCACAACAAAAATACAACACACTCCCCCCAGCCCCGTTTCCTCTAGAAAACAACTTCCTATGAAACACAGCTGTTTGGAGCAGGTCACTTGCTTTCTCTGCAAAACAGAGAAACAGCCACAGCAACACAACTGTCCTTGCTTCATCCTCATTTACAAGTATTGCTGAAACTTTCACAGGCTGTCATTTGGGGCATTTCCTACATGCTAAATATAAAGTGTAAATGCCTTTCCACAAGGCTCTGTCTGGCAGGGGAGCAGCTGCTTCTGTCCCCACACCACCATCCTTGCACACCACAACAGCAGCACAAAATAAAGCAGCAGCATGAATGACACTTGTGCCATCGGTGCTATGAGACCCACATGACACCCAGCCCAGCAGCTGAATCACAGCTGTCAACGAAAACTAAAGATCTTTCCTTAAACTCACTTTAGTAGGTCACTTGCAACCCCCCAAGGTGCTGCTGGACACAGAGGAAGCCAAGAAAAAGGTGACACCTTCTGTTTACTCAGCTAATTGCACTTCATTATGGCCCTGAAATGTGTTTCCCAGCAAACAGACAGAAGGGAACAGGACTTGGTGTGAGCAGGGCTGCAGGTGGGAGCCCTGAACCTCCCCCTTGCCTGAGCTTGAGCTGTCACTGCAGGCTGAACTCAGTCTGCAGGGAAAAGTGAGCAGGAGAACTCCCACTGATGGGTCCTTGAAACACCAGCAGTCACCTGCCCTCAGCCAGCTCCCTCCTGGGATCCCCAGCACAGCACAGCCAGGGTCTAAGTGACCTCAGAGGTCTCCAGACAAGATCTCCATAGCTCAAATTCACAATCCTCCATTTTCATGGGCACAACGCTGAGTTAGGCAGCAGAAGGCTACAAAGAACACTGCAGACACAGATGCTCTCTGTTGTTAGAAAACCTCCAAGTAAAACATAACAGGAGCACAAAGTGAGAGTTCAGTCCCTGGGGTTAAACACCTGAATGAATAAGGCACCTTCAGTCATGCTCTGGAAACACTCCTTGCAAAATTATGGGTTGTCTCTAAAAGACCAGCACCAAAGGACAGGGGACACATCAGGAAGCTCTGAACTCTACCACTGTCCAAGTGAGTGCCACTTCACAAACACAGCTAAGGAGAAAACCCCAGGGAAATAATGCCTGCTGACCCCAATGCAAGGAACCCCCAGTTTTACCTGGATCAAGATGTGTAAAGGACCCAATGACAAAGTCCAGTGTGGAGACAGCCAGCAGAAAGAGCAGCAGGAGCTGGAGCCTGATGATCCACTTCACCCCAGCCAAATTGATTCCCAGCAGGCCGAGCAGGACAGCCAGGGAGATGCCACGCACTGCCCAGATGTTGCTGAGGCTCAGGACACCTGCAATGGACTCTGCAAAGCCAGTGATGTACATGGCACCTGCAACACACTGGGGGACACAGCTCTGTGAGTGCCCTGCAGGAGAAAAAGGGATCCCCACCCACAGCCCCCGTGCCAGGCTGTGGGGGCCTCTGTTCAGACAGACAGACAGACAGACATTGCCTGTCACACTACAGCCTTTGATGTCACAGTGGCCTGCAGGGACTGAACCTTATTGCTGTAGGACAGCACACAGCCAAGGCAGCAGAGCCTGGGCAAACAGGGAGGGCTGGGCTCCACTGGGACATCTACCCTCTGTAAGCACTCCAGGAGAAACTACAGCGGCTTCTCTGAGAGAGAAAAGGGTGAGTCAACTTCTGTTTCTCCCCTTCTTCTGTTTCTCTGGAGGAAAGGGTCCCAGTTGAACACCTGCCTGAAGAGCAGCAGTTTGCTTCCCCCTTCACTGCCTCCTGGGGGTTATTTTTAACTCCGTGTTTAGCTTGGGTGCAAACTCTGACGTTTCCCCAGCTCCCCATCTCGCTGCTGGAATGGAGCCTGCACTTTGGAGGAGAGCACCTTGTGCCTCCCTGGGCTCCCAGGAAAGCTGCCTGTTTGCCTCCCTGGGCTCCCAGGAAAGCTGCCTGTTTGCCTCGCAGCAGGACAGGACACACCCACTGCCCGGGTGGCCAGGAGCCCGTGGGACAGGACATCTGCAGCACAGGCTCAAACACCACTGCAGGACAACAACCCAAAGCACCAGGATGTTTCACTCCAGACATTCCCACTAGCTGACATTTCAGCAACAGCCCTTCCAGTGCATGGCACCCCTGGAAAAGCAGGCCAGGGCAGACAGCTGCATTGGATATGGCTGCTGTGACCTTGGGTCCTGCAAGCCCACCATCCCTGCCACAGCTGAGGGATTGCAGCTCCCACACGACTGGAAGGGACAAACGACAGCAAGAGCAGAGCCCTCATCCCCTGCACATCCCCCAGCTGGGACTGACCCAACACTGCTCCACTCAGGGTGTCCAGGACAGCCTGGCTCACACCCAGGAGCTGCAGATTTGTGTGGTTCTCAGCAAGGTTGATGGCATTCAGATGTTCAGACTCGGGCACCTACAACCTCGAGATCCTGGAGGATTCACTTCCACCACAGACAGACACCTAGATCTGGGGAACTACACCCTGAGAGTCTCTCTCTACAGCACGTGGCCAGTCATCCCCCACTTGCCCCAGTCAGAGCAGGGAACAGGGAGTACCCCATTTCTGGCAGCTGTTGCCTCATGACAGAGGCTACAGCACTCCCTGAGATCCTGTAGCAGAGGCTCAGCCTGCAGCTGGTGCAGGGCACATTGGGCAGAAAGCACAGCTGAGAAAGGAAAGGCCTCAGCAGCTTTTGGGAGCAGGCAAAGTGATTTTAAGTGAGTTGCCAGCTCCCAGCCTGCAGCCCCTGTGCACACAGGATGCCAAGCCAGGGGCCAGGGCTGCTGCAGCCCAGCTTTTACGACCCTCAGGACAGGCTGCAACCTGATTGCTTTCCCAGATGGGGTCCTCTCGGAGAGCAAGAGTGGAAAATATGACAGGAAGGATTCTCATGTGTGGCCCATTTCCATATCTTGGCTTGTAACTGGGTTCAATTCGTATTTTATGGACACTTGCTTTTAATCTGGAGTGAAAGGAGAAGAGGGGATTATTTTTGGTTTGGGGGCTGTTCAGGGGTTTTGGAGATTGCAGTAAGCCAGTCAGTTAAAAACAAACCTCCATAAAAATGTTTCTCTGCTCACCACATTTTATAATGTTCATAACATCTTTATGGGGGGAGAGGGTTAAGTTACTGCAGGTTTAAGTGATTATTTTCCATTCTTTTTGTAGACTACTTGTATATTTTTGTGCCTCACCACCCCAAAAGCTCCTTGGGATCTTTTGGAAAATCCAGAACTGTGACTTTTGGCTCACAAGAAGTCAATTAGCTGTGGCCTTACCCCTGCCCAGCTCTCCTCCCACAGCAGCTCCACTTCTGCTGGCTCCCACAGAGAAGCAGCCAAGGCTTGCCCAGTCCCTCAGGGTACGTGGAGCACGCCAAGGCCAAGCTGCCAGTCCACAGCCACTCACTGAGCTTTGCTTGGCCACCCTGACCTCTCCTGCTTCTTTAATTTCAGTTTCTCACCAGCAAGGGCATGTCCTGGCAATGGGGGTAATTTGGGATGGGAGGACATGTCCTGCACAGCTTGTCCAGACACTCAGCCCCTCACCAGGCTGCCCCATGCCAGGCAGCACATTGCCATGCCCAGGCTTGCTCCTGGGGAGCAGCGTGGGGCTGAGAGCTCCCTGTGCTGCCCTCCCATGCTGTCCAGCACAGGGCAGCATTACCCAGATTCTACTTGAAATGTTACTTTCTGCAGCAGGACAGCACAAGATTAATGTCTGCGTTGCCAAGTTTCCAAATTTTCTTTGAATCACTTTTTAAAGTTACCTGGCCAAAAATGTAAAGGAGGCCAATGGTGCCCCCTACTTGACCTCCAAGGACAGTAGAAATCATGGAGTAGACTCCTCCACTTCCAATGCTGCACTTCTCACACACCCCAATTCCAGACAAGACTGTCACCAGGGCAACCAGAATGACAAAGGACACCAGAAACATGCCCATTACAATGCCAGTGTTTCCCTGGAATGAAAAAAAAATAATGAAATAAAGATTAACTCACACCAATCTGCTGGGACAGAATAAGAACCTACCACTTCTAGTCATTAGTGATCTATGAATCTGGAGTCATTACAGATTAAAAGAAATGCACACAGACACCCCTACTTGTCTAATTAACGTAATTGATTGCCAAATTTGGAGCCTTTATTAGCACCCCTTTGATGAGAACCTGTCTTGTCCTTGAGCCTGGGGCTGGGCAGACCTTTGCATGAGCAGGTTCTGCTCTGTCAATGGGCTCCTCCATGAATCACTGATTTTGTCCACTGGTTTAAAAGGAATGAGGTCAAACAATGATTCAGCCACCAGAGTCAGGGGATCACTGCCTGTCTGCATGGTTTAGAATAACATGCTAAAAAAAAAAACAACAAAAAAAAAACAAAAAAAAAACACCACACTTTCATAACAAAAAGTAGTTTCAAAATTGAACCCCTGGGATTTGCAACGACTGATTTATTAACAGCATCAAGCTTGCATTTTAATTTTTCAGAACATTTACCTTTGAAAGCTCTGATCCCTCCAAACAATGAGATGCCAAAGAACAAAACCCCAAAGGCAATGCAGTGTGGAAGATAAATAACTCTCATCAAGCAGCGTGGGCCAGCCCTTATCTGCAGGGCAGACTCAGAGGGGCAGGTGCCTCTCACCCTGCCTGGCCTCAGGAGACTTTTCTGCTTTTCTGCACAGGATTCAGCCCCACTGGAAAAAAACAACCCTTTCTGCTTGGGGCAGAGGGAGGGCTCCAGGAGGAGCTGCTGTGCCCACCACTGTGTGGCAAAGAAAAAAAGTCTCTGAACAAACACAGCTGCAGGTCCCCACTGGCAGCTTTAAATGCCAGCACAACCCCTTTCTTTGGGGGTTCAGTTTGCCATTTAGGATCCGATTTTCAGAAAGAAAAGGTGCTTAGTACCTCCAAAAGAATTTAAGAACTCTTCTGAGCTCAGGACCTTCCCACTCACTTGCACGTGGCTGTAATTTATTTTCCAGGCTCAGGAGTTTTCCCTTGTGCTCCAGCCCACCTTCCCCTGCTGACAAATCACTCAGGCCAGTGCACAGCATCAGAAGGCTCCTCCAGTGCCCAGTGCTTTGTTAACATCTGGCTTCCCTTCCTTTGACTCATATTCCAGGCCATGTCCATATCCCCTCTTTCCAGCCTTGCTCCAGCAGTGCTCACCTCTGAGGTCACACTAGCCATGATGGGGTTTTTATCACCAGCACTAAGAGGTTGCTTCCCTGCTCTGGGGTTGGTTGAAATCCCAGATTCTTTTTCCTTTTCTCTTTTTTTTTTTTTTTGTGAAAAAACAGAAACATATCCAGGATGTTGGTGTCATCGTAAAATCCTATTTTGGTTAAGCATTCTGCTGCCTTTGACAGGGGTGTTATCTGGTCAGTGGGGAACAGAGCCAAGGATTGCTATAAACACAGCTGTGGTTGGGTCAGCACCACAGCCCACCCCAACCCCATACTTCTTTTTAAAAGGACAATTGTTCTTTCTCTTCAGCTGCTTACCCCAGGTTAAATGGTTAATAAACATTATATGCTTCAGTTAAAAAAAAAAAAAAAAAAAAAAAAAAAAAAAAAAAAAAAAAAAAAAAGCAAACATATGCAAACATCCACTTAGCCTTGGGCTTTTCCAGAAAGGTGGTACCAGGCTATGGCAGCTATTAATGGGCAATCCAATGGTTCCTACAGAATAAAGGGTTAACACTAGGACTGAGGGGGAATGCTGGACTCACAGCAACAATAGCAAGCAGAGAAAGTGGGAAGAAAAAGCCCCCATTAAGCACTGATGCTTATTTATGCATGCATGCTGGAAGGGGTTAGTGCAGCAGCAATCCCTGTTGAGCATTTCAGCAAGATTAGGTCCCCTGGAACTGCAAAGCTTCACCAGCCCCAGCTCCAGCTCTGGAAATTTATAGCAAAAGCCTGACTCTGGGAATAGCTCGACATATGACTGTCCTCTGCCAGGGGAGCTCTCTGCCAGCCCTGACTTCTCCTCCCTTCCCTTTCATGCTAGCTTCCAGCTGGTTCTGTTTTTCTTTTATTTACTGGCTTTGTTTATATTTGTGTTTGCTCCAGAAGTAACTTGCTTTCAAAGGAGATGTGGAGGAAATAAAATCAGAAGGAAAAGGAAGCTAAAAAATCATCCCAACTTCTCCACCTTGACAACTGCAGCTCCCCTCAGCACCCCCAGCAAAGCAATCTTCAGTGCAGAGTGCAAGTGTCTTCCTGCTCCTTTTGCAAGGTGTCCACCATGCCTGTGACAAGAACTCTGCCTGAAGCTCAAATCCCATCCCTCTCTGGGGAATCTTCTCTTCTTCTGAGGGGAAATTCTGAGGCATAATACAGTATTTTGCATCAGGAGGGGACAGTATTCCGGGTTCTGACTCTCTGGGATACTATTAAGGACCCAGCAGTGAAAGATCCTTTGATAGCAATGACAATTTCACCTGACTGAGGATTCCCCATTCAAAAAATCAGGAACTCCAACACTGGCATGTTGGGAAGAGACCTCCTTCAGTGGTGTTGGGAAGATGGATGAGTGGCTGTAACTACTTTACCTGAAAAATGCTAATTTCTCCTCAACAATATGACACAAGGGTGTCCCTGCTCATTGTCAAGGTTGGTTGTTGTGTTTTCCTTCCTCTTTCTGGAAGCTAAGATAGGAAACCCCTCACAAAGACCCCTTCAGCTGCACATTTTAGTGGAACTTTTTGAAAATCTACAAAATCCCAGAGGGCATGAGCAACATCTAAAACAAAGAGCACAGAATCCAAAACACTTGGGTGGTGATGGAGATACAAGGTAAGGGAGGACAGAGGAAAATGTCTATTCAAACATTCAACCAAGTCAGCACTCACTCACCACAAGCCATCCTGTCCTCAGGAAAAGAACCACTCCAAAAATGTTGATCATGCAGGAGGTGAAGACCCCATCCCACGTTCCAAAAAGCACTGGCTCCCAGACAAACAGCTGGATCTTCCACCAGGGCTTGGTCTGTGTTTGAGATACCTAGAGAGAAGCAAAGCCTGGGGTTTACCACTCATGTTTTATGGGCAGGCTGCACAAGGGGTGCCACAGCCAGCCACCAACAGGGGATGGCCACCAACAGCTGCTAAGACACCCCTTTGCTGCAGGTTGTCCCTAAGATGAGGGGTGGTTGGGCTGTTGGGATGCCTGGGCTCTGAAAGAGACAGCTCCCTACAACACCCTGGATATATCCTTGTAGGAATACAAGCAGCACCAGAACCCTGCTGAGCCTCAGTGAATGAACCCCGAAGCACGAACCAACAACACCATTCAAGGGTCCTTCACAGAGCCTGCAGCTCCACATGGGGCTTCTCCTCCTGTCCCTACCATGAGAAGTCCCTTAGAGGATATGACAAACCAGCTTGGACCAACAGAGTAGGCTGAGGTGCTTTTCCCGTCGCAGTCGTATCTGATCAGGACCCTTTGCTTCTCGAGGAGACATGGGGCTCTGGTCTTGGGGCACGGTGATTTTCCAGAGTTGCTGGAACCAAGATCTGAAAATCCAGGGAAACTGCAGTTTTCCTACGGCAACTGCTTCCTCTTGCCCTCTGGGAATAAGACTCCTCCTTCCCTTTCTAAGCCATACACCTCAGATATACACAGCAAAACAAAGGGCAGTCTTGTTACTTCAGTGCTGTTCCCTTGCACAGAGGTGACCAGGAGGGCAGAGCCATGGAGATAGAAATGTGGGGAAGGAAATGGCTCTGTGACATACCTGCTGTGCTTCCTCATGGAAGAGCTCTTGGACGTACCCCTCACTCCGGGCACCGTTCCGGCTGAACATCGTCTCCCCGCCTGCCCAAAGCCCAGCTCTAACACAGCCACAGGCCAGGCTGCTCTGAGTAGAAGCTCAGCTTGGTCAAATTCCTGCAGGGCTGGGTCCTCTGTTGCAGAAGATTCATGGTTTTATTCCAGCCTTACTGTGAAAGCAGGAAAGATGAAAGATGAAAGATGAAAGACTCGGCCGCTGCTTTCTTGGTCTGCCAAAGCACAAGGCCATTGTCCACACAGACAGCAGCAGATGCTGAACCAGTGACACCACAGCAAGCAAAGAGCAATGCTCCCCCAGCACCCTTCCAAGCCCTGCTCCCAGCACAGGCTCCACCATCAGCCACACATTGAACAGCCCTTGGTAGCCTTTTCCAAATCTAACCCCAGCATCCTGTAGCACTGGCTCCACAGCTCCACAGTGTTGTCTGCAAAATGCATTTCCTCTGGTTGGTTTTAAATCTGGTGCCTGGTAATGTCATTGCATGCTCCTGTGCTCCAGTGACATAGGACACATGGATTATTCACTTCCCAGCACCACTCATCACCTCACAGCCTTGACCACGACTGCTTCAGCTGTGCCTTTTGCAGACCAAGGTCCTGTTACCCACAGTCTCCCACACCAGGTGTCAAGAGAGACCTTTTGGCTATTCCTCAGGGCAGCACACCATGCCTAGGTAAGACAAAGAGGGCTGCAGCCAGAGGGGAGCAAGACTTGTTCCACAAATGTGGAGAGGGCAGCTTGTCTGGATCATTGGCTCTCCTGGGGCAGGTAATTCGCTGGCCAGCTGAGCCCAATTGCTTACAAGAACCAACCATGACCACACCAGGCTTGTACCAATGGCTGGACACCTTACCTGAGACCAGAGACCAAATTAACCACAGGCACAGGGCAGGAATCCAACAGAAATGTGCTTTGCCTGTTGCACAGGGACATTCAGAAACTGCCTTGTGTCACTCTGGATTTCTGCACTGGGGTCTGAATGCCTTTCACCATCCTGCCCTTATTACTCTATTTTGAAATGCCCAGTATTGAATAACCCAAGCAGATGCTGCTCCACACAGTGTTTCAGTTGCAGAAGGTCTCCTGCAGCTGGGCTGCAATGGCCAGCAAGGGAGGCTTTCCTTTGCCCTGCCCACGGCCAGTAAAGCAGCACCAAAGCTGTGAGAGTTCACAATGCCCTGCTGCTGCCTCCACACTTCTTGAAGCAAATAACCCTTCACAATATCACCAATGGTTGCTGTTACAGGGAGACTGGGGCTTCAAGCAGGGCAAAACCAGCAGGAGCAGATGAACTATAAAGAAACAAAGCTCTTTTTTTTTTTTTTTTTTTTTTCAAATAGCCACAGTAATAAAAAATGGAAGAAAATACACAACGTGAAACAAGATTACAATTCAATAGCCATATTCTCCTAAGAATCCTTAGTCCAGTCCATCCTTTACTTTCACTCAGTAAAGCACTCACTGGGATCATCCAAATTCCAGTCTGCCACAGCAGTCCCATCTAGATGTGGAGGAAAGGGAGGCTGCAGCTCTGCAGCCCTCTGCTCTCCTAAACCACTGCACCAAGGGAGTCAGAAGGAGGTGGCTCCAACCCCTTACAGCAGCTCAGGGCTGAGGGGACTCCCTCAGTGTGTCTGGTGTGTGACATTACACAGATAGGTGTGATGCACCCATATCACCCACCTGAAACTTGCAAAATGCTAAAAGAAGGGCTGCACACGTGGATTTTAGACCTGAAGCACACCTAGCAAGAAATGTTACCTGCCTAGACATTTAAATCCCCTTATCTCACCATTTCCTTCCTTTTTTTCTGCTTTAAAACCCTTCTCCTGCCCTGTGCTCTAGAGCCCCTTCTTCTCACCTTGCTATAAGATCTTCCTCCTCCACAATCCCAGGAAATTGCCTCTGCACTACTGCTCCTCTGTGGCATTTCCAACTGCCTAAAAATCTTATTACCCAGTTCTTTAATTATTTACATCCCACCACAACTCCTGGATCCATTGGTCCCTACGAGGTAGCCAAGGCAAACACAGGAGGGGGTGTAAAGACAGGAGTGGGAGCTGAACAAACGCACTCACAGCCACATCCCAATCCATGAACGTGCAAGTATTTCTGCAATTTAGGGTCTGTGAGGGGAAACTCCTTGGGGCAGGTGCCCTCCTTTTGCCCCACGCAGCACTCTTTCAGCACAGGGATATTTTTGGGTGCTATTTTGTATCTAGGTCAGCAACCCCGAGGAAGATTTTTCTGCTATACATACCAGCAGGGTAAATAAACTAAACAGACACCATTTTCCTCTAATATAAGTGAGCCTCTAACTTGAAAGTAAATTGCTGTTATTTTTCCTAAAGTTTCTGCCAAATACACTAGCCAGTCTATAAATTAAAGATGAACGTCTGTTTTAATCTTTCCATACCATTTAGCACTCAAGAGAGCAGAAGAGCATTAGCAAACCTCGCAGAAACATTACAAAGGCTCATCTCCTTTTCCTGCAACACTTCTATATTTAATTGCAAAACCAGATTCCTATAGATTAAATTTCTTTGCCCTCCATATCCTTTCAAAGCACTATTTTATTAATCATCACATTAAAGCTGCTTCTGAGCTAAGCGTGGCTGCTCTGAGCTACTCAGCAGCTGGCTGGTTTTGAAGAGGAAAGGTTAACGCCTTCCCAAGCACAACTGCGTGTGGTCCCACGACCTCCGGAGCCTCCGTCCTCGCCAGAGGAGCTGCTCCCAAAGCCTCTCCTCCCAAGGGACACAGCAGCCAACAGCATTTCAGTTTTAATAAATCCCTTCAACTCCTCTCCGGGTCAAGTTCTTAAAAACACCTAATTTAGGAGTCTTTCAGGAAAGCGGAATTAAAGGGAAATGAAGCAGCCGTCAGCGCAACAAAGGTAACGCCACGCAGGGCAGCGCTCGGCTATTCCCGGTTACTCATTTACTGCACCGGCCAGGACAATTACCGAGCCCGTTTTGTTTTCACATATCTCCGTGGAGCAACGAAGGCTGCGGAACACCAGACGTGGGAAACGAGCCCGGACTCTCCCCAGCAGCTTCAGTTTTCCGGAGTGGCCGGAGAACTTCGTTTTGGCAGAGGCCACGGCGCTGCCACACCTGGGGGCTGCGGCCACCGCCACAGCGGGCTGCCCAGCCTGCCCGGGCACCGCTCCGACTCACCCGCTCCCTCTTCCCTCTGTTTCTTTTGTCCTTTTAACACTATGTTTTTTCCCAATTTTTTCGGTTTTTCCCCTCTCTTTTTCTTTTTTTATTTTCCTTTTCGTATCCCTGTTTTTGCTTTTTTTTCGCTTCTATTTCCTTTTTGCTGGTTCTCTTTTACTTTTTTTTCTTTTGTTTTTTTTTTTTTTTTTTTTTTTTTCCCCCCCCCCCTTTTTTTCCTTTTTTTTTTTTTTTT
>VZRH01000839.1:117727-157206 GCA_013397555.1 Urocynchramus pylzowi
ACCGGCACCGCCACCGCCACCGCCACCGGCACCGGCACCGGCACCGCCACCGGCACCGGCACCGGCACCGCGCCGGACCCAGCCGTGCCCGGGACACGCCGGCTCCTGGAGAGAGGAGAGCCCGCACAGCGTGGGAAATAGAAATCATTAGGGGCTGGGAGCAGATTGCCACTCAGTCTGCAGTTCTCAGGAGTCTGACAAAGTAAGTGAATAAATAAGCGAATTCGCAGCTGCTGGAGGAAACGCTGGCCACGGGGAAAGGGGGCTCTGACTCCGCACAGGAGCGGCTGCAGCGATGTTTCAACAGGAACTCGATCCAGTCGAACTTCGCAGCCCTGGGCTGCCAAGGAGTTCTGTGACCCTGTACAGGCAAAGCTCCACCTGAATTAAAGGCAGGAATTTTGGACAGGGTCAATATAAAGAGGATCAAATCGAGAGCCAGCCATCCTTCCTTAGAGCTAGTGTAGCACACTTCAATTTAATTTACTTCCAAAATGGGTTAGAGCCATTTTAATTTTCAAAAAATATCTATAGAAGACATTCATGTAATCCAGTGAACCTGTTTTGATCTTCCTGCAGAGCCAAAGTGTGAACAATCCTCTACTCTTGAATAAAACCACAAATTTCTGGGAGTGGCAGAAAAGGAAAGCAAGAGTTCAGAGAAAACAGATGGCTTCTCAAAGGAGGATGAAGCCTGAGGAAATCACAGAATGCCTGGGGTTTGAAGGCATCTTAAAGATCACCTGATTCCAACCACCCTGCTTTGGGCAGCCACCTTTCACTAGGGTGCTCAAAGCCCTGTCCAACCTGACCTTGAACACTTCCAGGAATGGGGCATCCACACAGCTTCTCTGGGCAACCCGTTCCAGTGCCTCACCACCTTCACAGTAAAGAATTTCTCCCCAGTATCTAATCTAAACCTGCTCTCTTTCTGTTTGAAGCCATTCCCCTTTGTCCTGTCATTACATGCTCCTGTAGTGTTCCTTTAAGCTCCCTTCAGGTGCAGGAAGGCTTCAATTAGATCACCCTTAAGTGTCTTTTCCAAGCTGAACAATCCCAATTCTATGGATAGCTCCCCGGGATATCCCATTCCTGGAATATTTCAGAAGCTCTCCTCCACTCCCCTCTTTTTGCACTCTACAACTACCAGGGAACAGGTTCAGCCAGATTCTCCCATCATGAGGGCCAGTGAAAAATCTGAAATAAGTATCTTGAATGTGTTGCAGCACTTGTGAAGAGTCACTAATTCCCTGAGGACCAAGCCCTGTAGCCTGCCCGCAGGCACTTCTGTGCCCTTCCACACACATGTGCACACCTGGCAAGTGCTGAAGAAGTTTCTTAGGCCAGCTGCTACTGCCACTTGCCACTGCTGAACACTCCTTTAGAAAGAACCACAGGAGAAAACCAGTAAAAGGTGTTTTTATCAAGGACTGACACATTAAAATCACCAAGCACTGCTAAGAAGCACTTTCAGGAATGTTTGGTGTTAATCTCTGTCTGCTCCTATTTTAGTCATGGCAGTTTTCAACATTCTCCTGTTTGTCAAGAGAATCCTTCCAAGAGCAGGAGCCCTCCTTCAGCAGGGCTGTGTGAATTTCAGAACCAGTCTCTTCATGTAAGTCTTACTCCACACCACTTTAAGGCCTTCCAAGAAAACTATCACAAATTGAGAAAGTTTTCTAAAAGCCCTAATTAAAATTCTCTCTCATTATCCTGAATACCTTAGCTCTACAGGGAATAAAAGGGGAGGAAAATGAAACTAAGAGTTAAAATTGTTTTCTCAAAGTCCAAATCTCGAGTGCTTTCAGGGCTAGCAAAGGACACTGCGAATTCCACAGTCCTGCTGGAATCCTCTGCCTTGAGTTACACAAGTCCTGGGGACTGGCAGGTGGAGCCATCCAAAGCTTGGCATACCCACACTCTGGACATCCTGAACCATGATTTGAGAAGACTTTTGATGGTCCATGTGGTGTTACTGACTGGAAATTGCTCCAGGGAATGGAGTCTGGAAATGGATTTAAGAGAGTGAAGAGGGTGACAAAAGGTTAGGTGGGACAGAACAGGAATGGGAACAATAGAGGTATCAAAGATACAACCACAGCCTCCAGAAAGAGGGAAAGAAAGCAGGAAAGCAGCAGGGCAGAGGTCGGTCAGCAAGAGAAGATGAGAATTTGAAACATCCACAAGTCTGAGCCATCCTGTGAGATGTGGAAAGGATTGATTCTTAATAGGATGAATATTAATTGTTACCTACCTCATATCATCATCTTCTCCAGCTGCCAGACATACACATCATATAACACAATGTGCAATTTCCGTGTACACACACAGCACAAACTGTGAATAACTACCCAGTTTAGCTAATCACATCACTTAATGACCTACAAACCTTAGACTGACTGCAAAACAGCCTGTGACACACAGAGTATGTTCTCAGACTAAATGAAGAGATAATCTTTTTCAAGTTCACTCACAGCTGCAAACTGTAAAATAGTTTGCCTTTAAAATGGATTTTTACCTGGTGGTATTCAGTGTGTGTAATAGCAGTTATCAACATAATACCTGAGCATCACTACAAACAACGTTCTTGTTTCAATTCCTTAAAATGGATTTTCAGGCAACAAACAATTCTGTGAGAGCCAATACTGCCAAAGTACATTTCCACACCTGCTGTGGGGTCCCACACTGTCCTTATGGCTCATTTTCAAGTAGCTGCAACATCCATCAATCCAGCTACGTGTTTGACTAGGAGTTTTATCAATCATCCTGTTCTCATTCTCTAAGGGAACAGATGTAGTCCTAAAGAAAATCCCCCTTTTAGATTTGCAGGAAAAGATCACTTTGTCCCACTGGTAACCTTGCACTTGCTTATGGCTTTCTGAGCTGTATCTTTCTTAAGCTACATTAGCTTTTTAACAAAGATGATTTCAGGAACTGGCAAAGAGAAATGGAAGAAAACACAGGACTTGAGAGAAAACAAACAAGTCATCCTTTCAGCTTCTGATGTCACCCTCTGTTTTGCTGTTGCATGTCACTGCATGGTCGAGATTACCCTGCAATTACCCTGAACGTTCCCAGCACTGGCAGTCGTTGCTTTATCCTCTCTCATGGCTCAGTTTATCCTGTGACAAGAGTGATTAAGGATGTGCTGCTCCTGAAGAGCTTCCAGAGTACAACACTTACACATTTTGAGCAGTCATTATTCATAATACAACAGAGAAACATTTTTTATAATTTACACCACTAAAGTAATGGATCCTTTTGGTTTCATTTGGGCCAGGCTAGTGCTTTTGATCTAACAAAAGCTGTTACTTCTGCCTCTGTGAAATGGCACTAATGATCACATCTGACGATGAAAGCAAAGATTTTATGTGAATAAAAGTGAAAATTAACATGTTCAGTGGTACCACTTGTATTTCCATAGCTGCTGAGAAGGTATCACCTCCTCTAAATGAAGGCAGCTATGTTCAAGCTACTGCCAAGGCACTGATCTATCTAAAAAGATGCCATCAGAAAGCCTGGTCTGGGACTGGGCACCCCATTTCTAGCCAAGAGGCCTGGAAGACACAGCCACTGGCCCAGTGAAATCACACCAACAGTGATCACACAGCAACGTGTCTTGGCTGTCCTGTGGAGGACAGGCAGAGCTGCCCAGGGAGATGGGCGCCGAGTGGAAACATCAACAGTGACCTGTACACCCAGCAAACATCCAGAAGTGAGTTTAAATAACAGAGCTAGGAACTGGATCCCATCATTTCTGCACGATGTGCACGGCTGCTGACACAGGCAAAAGTGACTGTGACTGGCTGGACTGCCAAAGAGCTGCACACATTTTTACATTTTAAAATGGAACCTCACCAAATCATCCTCTTTAATCTCTGCCAGTGGCTTGTACATGTATGCATTGAAGCAGATGGTGCAGCAGGGATGTCAGGAACCTGAAGACCAGCCCTGGTGTGAAAGGGGAAGAGCACTGCAGAGGAGGCAACTTACCTGAGCAACCAGGGCAGGGCTGTTGGCTTCAAAGGACAGCACAGATGGGCTCCTTTTTAAACCCCTGCTCCAGTGAACAGCTCTCTTCATTAAACTCCATGTCTTGACAACTAAAGCAGACAGAAAAGCAAACAATATTCTGTGGAAGACTATTTTTTGTTGATTTGGCAAGTGCAATGCAGAAGATAATCAACAAACAGGATACTTCCTGAGATGACCTCCCTAAGACAACACACTTCCAAATCTCTGAACTTTCATAAACTGCTGTCTATCCTGAAGCCACAAAATAGTTTACCCTGTGCACTGCAAGAAAAATATTAACTGCAAAGAGATTATTTTTAATGCCTCTAAATAAACAAATAACCAATTATTTTAATAGAAAAATGCTCCCTTCTCCTAGCAAAAACTAAAAACAAGCTAATTTAAGCGGACTATTTTTCTCATTCAACACAAAATATAGGTTCTGATAATTCTTTTCAATATCAAAATGTTGAAAAGTATCTTTTCAGTATCACTTTACTCTTTGACAGTATTAATCATAAAAGTCAATAGGCAGATGTGATCAGTTTTGATTTCTTATTTCCACCACGTAATTAAAACAAACGAAAATCAGTATAACCAATGTAAGTGAAAATTAGGACGAGCGGGATGGCTGAGTACACAGACACTATGTCATCAGGCACGCTGCAGAGTCAGAGTGCACCCACAACTTAAAACCATCAAACATGAAACCATGAAAAGCAGTTCTTATGCTGGCTGGATGCTGACATACCATGTGAAGTCTATAAGGTATTTTAAAAAGGCAATACCTTAACTTGCACACTGGAGTAAGACTGAAACAAAGTCCTATCCAGTGCTGGAGCTGTGTCCACACCCTCCTCCAGGGATACACAAAGTGTCTTCCACGGCTCAGAGGGACTGAGCAGGGCCATTTCCTACAGCCACTTTCAGTCTGTGCTGCTGCAGCCAGTGACCACCCTGGGCCGTGCGTGGCCACCTCTGCCAGGATGCTGTCCCTGGGTAAGACACCAGAGCAAGCCTGAGTGCCCTCCTCTGCCAGGGCCAAATCCAGCTGAGCCCACCTCCCCAGCAGGGTGCAGCGAGGCCAGAGGAGGAGCTCCTCTCTCGCAGCCACCCTGCCAGAGGAGGCTCCCGAGGTGGCTGCTGGATGCCCAGGCAGTGGCCCTGCTGCAGCCACGGCCGAGGGGCTGGAGACATCCCAGCCCCTCCAGCTCTTCCTGCCGCGCTCATCCGACCACAGCTCCAGTCTTCACACACTGCTTCACTACAGCTCTTTTCTCTTTGAAAGGTATTCTGCCACTTTTAAAGCCTTCTCATATGAAACTTGTTTTTGTTTTTTTTTTTTACATGAAGTAAAATCAACACAACCAAGCATTCCACAAAAATCAAGTATTTACCAAAAAGGACCCTACCAAAAGATTCAGGGAAACATCAAGCCTGATACACACAAACGAATATAGAGGAGAAAACGGAATTACCAGTAATTAATGCTACAGGGCATATTCATGGGTTTGAAGGTGCACAAATGCTGTTATCCTCAATATTCTTTTGTAATATTTGCTTTAACAGTGGAAAAATCTATGTAACAAATACTCCATATACTACACGTCCTACAAAATGCTGTAGTGCACACATGGCACACTGTTATCCAACAGACTTGAAATCTTGAGTAATTGAGTTCACCCTTCTTACAACTGAGATTAAAACAAAGTCCTGATTCTCATGTATGTGAGGAGCTGCTGGCACTGAGCAAATTCACTCCAGTGCAAACAAAAATCACAAAAGGAAAGCTGGTCTAACACTAGGTGTTTCTATTGAAGTGGTTTCAGTGCAATCTTCTCAGACAACCAGGACTGAAGTTAAAGTCAGATATTCTGTTTTCTATAATCTAAGGAGGCAATGAGATCCAAAGGAGAAGAAAACCCAAATAAGTTCTGTGTGTTTCAAATCAAATACTTAAATATTTCATTTAATTGTTGAAAAGTATCCACTTCAGTTCTTGCACAACAATATGTATCTTTACATGCCTTCATCTGTCTCATTAAGACAGCAGATTTTGTTTGAAATTATCTAACATGAAAAATACTGCTAAGTCTATTCATAAAACAGTATTCTATATTTTTATTTTTCAAACAGCAAGTGACCACATTTAAAATGCATCATTTGCAAATATAAATTATCAAACTATTAGTTTAATTAAAAATAAAGCAAAAACATAACTTCCCTTAGTATCACAATACATAGAAGGGTATTATAAACCCAAAAAGACTAAGTTAACCATAAGAAAACAATAACGTCAAAAGTGATGAAACTCATTAAGTCACTTAATGAATAAATCAGTCTAAGAATACAATACCATTCACCATGATTATGTAAAAAAAAAGCAAACTTTCATTGTATTATACAGATAAAACAATCCAATCCTTCATGCCACATTTTGTAAACCATGATATAAATTACACTCACAGTCAAATGAACAGGAAGAGTAACTCCCAAAATATTTTAAGTTGCTTTTAGGGCAGAAATAAAGGCAGAAATAGAATCATTTAAAATATATCAAGTTTAACCAAAAAAAAAAAATTCATTTGGTCAAGCCTGCTATCCAAATAGTTTTGTTCCCTGCAAAACTATTTTTGTCTTTTTGTGAGTTATGAAATTTAAATGTTTCTTTTACATATTAAATGTAAGTCATGTGTTGAGCTACATTAAATCCTTTTATACTTTTATCATTTTGGCCTTAAGACCCAAACATCTTCCATGGACCTACACACACACACACATACACACACACACACTCCCACTCACTCTCCTCTTGGTATCAGGAAATTCCTCATTTCACAGGAATAATGAAAGACTCACATACTGATTTCTGTCAGAAACATAAGGAATATGTAAACTCATACTTTCCAGGTTCCTATAAAACCATCTCTCACCTATATATACATACTCCAACTGATGGAATTTAGGCTATGGTCTTTTGTCTGATAATAAAGGGACGGAATAGATGCTGTAGGATAAAGAAATACTGTATAATGATTGAAATAAACCTATTATCCTAAATTTATCTATACAAATTATCATTTTTTATTAACTGAAATACAAAGAAGGCATATGGACTCCAGGAAAATAGCACTATATCAGAAATTCACTGTAACAGTGTTTCACTATATATATCATCAGTTTTCTCATAAGACAATTTCTTCTGTACACTAGATTTTGTACTAATTTCTCTGTCTTCAAATCCATTACATTTTCAGATCCAATTCACCACTATATAGTATGCCTTCAAAATAAAAGGAAGTCACTTGCTTTATTGAATACCAAGTTCCCTTCCAGACAGTATTTAAAGAAAGACAAGAATACACAGACAAAGTCCAGTATAATTCATTTCTGACAATGAAAATTTCAACCCCTCATACTGTTGCAAAATTCCTCCTACTGAAATGTCTACAATAATAATAATTATAATAATAATTATAATAATAAAAAGCATACATTACATATAAAAGATACCAGTGTACTAAAAGTGACAGAAGTGGACTAGCAAATCCTTCAAAGCACATATTATATAAATGACTAGCATTTAAAAACATTTCTTTTTCTATAAAATGTAGGTCATATACATTTATAAATTGGGGGGGGAGGTTCTAAAGCAGTGATGACTGTTCAAATTGATATGCTGCTCTGTACAGTCTAATACCTATTCAATTCAAACTATAAGTTTGACATCTAGTTTATCAGAATAAACCCATCTCATCATCTCATAGCTCATAATTTGAAAAATATGCAACTCAAAGGAAGAGGTGACTCAAAAGTTCACTGTTTATCTGCATATGAAATTAGAAGAGAACTATTCCTTTCTATGGGTGGCCCAAGTCTCATCAGTTCAATAGCAGGACCTAAAGACTCCAAATTTATGTAGAGGAACTGGCAGGCATCAGCACAGAAGCAGAATAGTATCTCTGATCCTTTAGAGACACAGCTATTCAACCTTAGCAGTCTTCCTCGTCTCGCAGAAGTGCAGCCAAGCCATCCATTTCTCACTCAAAGTGGATGAAGCCATAGATCTAAAGACTGTCCTCTCTGTGACTGAAATTGTGCTCTGTAAACAATGGTTTATATTCCAGCAGGAGGACATCTGAATTTATTTATAAAAAAATGATTAAGAATATTCATTAACTCAAACAAGGCTATTAACTCCCAAAGGTATTTTTGGAACTTATCCTTATGCTACTTGTCAAGTTAGCACTGTCATGTATTATTGCTTACAAACAGTACATCATCATATGCCTTCTAACAGAGCAGTACTGTGATCAGTTCATATTTACAGGCTTTTCTGTTTGTTTTTAAACAAGCTGTAAAAACATTACATACTTTACAGACAATACAAATACTCAAGTCGAACAAATGGAATGCATAACAATAAGAAACGTCATAAAGGAAGACTGACATAAGTCCTTGATTGTCAAGACACATTTATATTTATATATAAACTCTAGCTGTGCAGAATCAAAGATTCAATCATAGGTACAACCTTATTTGATAAATCATATTTACAGCATGATATTGCATAAAAAAATAAAATAATGTTGTTTACACAATATTACCTTTCCATCCATTGGATTAAGGAAAGCAAGAAACAACTCTTAGAAATGTTTGCTTGCCTCAGTTTGTGTTTCCTACCAAAAGATGTAATTTTAAAAAGGAAACAGAAGGTTTTGTATGTTGAGTAGAGCAAAAGCGACTATAAATTTATTTCCCTGACACAAAACAAATTGAACTTGAACAGAAGTTAAAATTTCAAATTAAAGACATGTCTTTTCATTAGCAGTAATACTTTTTCTTAGTGCTTGTCCTTTGCAAAGTGAGTTTCAGCTAAATGCATTACATGCCTAACATAAACATGCATTACCCTAAGTCCAATGAACTTTCAAAGTTACAAGGCTTCATTTTACTAAGACATTTAACCCTAGGAAACTGTAAAATTATTCATTTGCTTCAGTACCAACCATGTAATTTGAAAGTTCACATGTGTACTGGTACCGACTGCATAAAGGTATTTCTGCCTGTTAACATTTCCAAACGGATTCCCAGGAGTATCAGGATTTTCCCTGTGATTTGTAATGGTATTAAAACAAGCAAACAAAGAATACAAATCAAAGCTCTCAAAGCCAAGAAAATTTAGTTAGTAAATATACATACATAATGTAACCCAATGCTGCAAAATTCAGAGTTAATTCGTCCAAATATTCTGGTTCATTTCAAATAGTTACTAGATATGATACAAATTCTATAAAAATATCCTGATCAAGCATGGGATATAATGTATCTGTTCAGGTGGAAAGTTTTCACAGGAGAACACAAAACTTCGGAATAAACTCCAAAAGTTACAGCAGAACCCCAATAATTTGCAGCAATGCCTTAGAAACCCTTTACAAATTACAATTTTGAAAACAGTGAAGAAGCAGGCAACAAAAGCAAGGATGTCACATCACAAAAAGTACTTTGTTAATTTATTTTGACAACTGCAATTTAGTTTTCAATACTCCTTCTACCTCCTAGTATACTAATAGAGATGCTGTAGTATACTTGGGTGAAGTAGTACAGTATTATTGTGTGAGACCTTGCTACAGTACTTTTTAGACCATTGCAGAGAGGTGGGAAAGGACCATGAGGGATGTAGAAACCTGTCAGATGCTCCGTTTAGAGGTCAGCGAATTAGCAAGATTTTACTGTACTTCTCAATTAACAATGAAAAGCTCCCATCATCCAAAAAAACCAGCAAGTACAATATAAAAATAATACAAGTGTTATTTCACATGAATACTTTCTTGTCCTATTTTTTTTCTTGAAACACAATTTTCCTAAAGACAACACTAGGAGACACAAGATCATAAACATGGTTCTTTTATCATCCAATTTAAATTGTTTATGTTGTTATTCGTAAACCAACATACAGTAATACACATGGTTAATCCTTCTCCCCAAAACTTGTCATTTATGATTAATTCATTCTCAAATCAAATGAAGAAAATGTAAATGCCTATTAGTATACCATTACAAGCTGATTCCTTCATTGTCTGTAATATTAATGGCAAAACATATCAAAAGATTCATGCTAAAAGGGACACTGTCAAGTAATTTAGGACCAAAATATGGTCTATTAATAAGTGCATGTATATATATATATATGTAGAGAGAGAGAGAGCTCGGTAACAAATGTCATCAATTTCCTCTTTTTCAAAATTATCATTGCGCTATCACTAGTAGATATCCCCAAAAATTCCACCTTACACACACACACATATCTGGTGCACACATGACCTTTTGGTAAGAATGGCTGCTGTTAGCTCAGGGGAATCTCCATGCTCACCCCAGCCTTATACTGACAGCACAAGAACAGAACAGACAACCAAAGCTGCTTTTTTCCACACACACACAGAAAACTAACAAAAATGACCAGATCAACATGAAGAGTGTGCATCTGCAGCAGATGAAAAGCAGCAAAATGTGAGCAGTGAAAAATGTTATTAAATAATGCCATTATTAAACAAGCAAGAGCTTTTTACAGAGCTAAACCTCCCAGAACTACATAAACACTTATTCCAGGATAAAAGAGGATGTACTCAGGAAATCACAGCAGTATATTTGGCTAACTCCTCCAGTGCAGAAAGCTTCAAGCATCAGCAGATCAACTACTCACACCACTGCTTTAATTGTACACGTGGAAGAACCCTACAAGACAGTCCCTGTGGCTCAGGGGACTTCACAGCCTGTCCTAAGGCACAGAGTGCAGCTGGAATGGCTCAGCAGCAGGCATGGGAACGAGCTGGGATGGAAGGAATAGCAGTTCCTCTGGTGATCCCTGTCTGGCTGCAGGGAGAGCAGGTTCCTTCAGTCTGTACAGCAGCCTGCTCCCTCAGAGTGATTCCCAAGTGTGACAATGGCGTGGCAGAGCCACTCCCTCTGAGTCCTCAATCACATTCTCACACCAGAGTGTCAATGCAGCAACATTTTTTTAAATAAAGCTGAGTCAGTCCCCTTAGGGAGAAGGAGGCTTCATTCCTCTTACCTCCCTATGGGCCCACAGCAGTGCAGTAACACAGTAATAACCCAGCTTTTTTTTTTTTTTGTTCCTTGCTATATTTAACAAATAGTACAATTGCCATCTCCTTGCAACACCAGGGCATAGGAACAAAGTGCCAACACAGTATTATTCAGGCACCACCAGCTAGGATGTCATGGAAATGGACACTGAAAACAAAGTATGCCTTACAAGAGGTGGTTTCCTGGGATATAGGGACCCTTTATGTTATTTCTGTGCAACACACAATGGAAAGTCAAAAAACCAAACTGACCATAAAGGAAAAAGACAGAGAGACCACAAATCAGTTTAAAAATATTCTTTCAAAGAAATTTCTTTACATGTATCACTAATAATCCATAAGGAATTTGCTCTTCTCCCTTGATGCCCACTCTTTGCAAGTCGTGGCCAAATATTCAGACAAAATTACTGGTAAGTCATAGCATGCTGAAATGCCTTACTGTATTACACAGAGGGTCAACAAATCAAAAGAGCCTGCTTTCTTATACAAAAGTATTAAGAAATTAGTTTATATAAACTGCATTCTTGCCAATAGAAGAGGCAGGCTATGGATAATAAATGCCCTTTCTTCCTCAACTGTACCAAGTGAAGTTAGTGCTGTAGTAGTGCTCCCATAAGGGAAAAGACAAAGTGGGATCAGTTTCTTGGTAACGAAAATTCAGAAAAATATTGCTACTGCTTTGGTAAGAGGTGGGAACTGTTCTAGGTCCTGCTCAAGTCCTTTCTTAAAAGACAGGATATATTTTAGCCCCTTGAGATGCAGCCTTTTCTCCTACCTGATGGCTTTATCTGAGACACTAGCTAGCAACAGTGCTGTAAAAATCTGGATGAAATCCTATTTTAAAAACCACCATATACACACCTATCTATATGTGTGTGTGTGTGTGTGTGTCTGTGTGTGTGTGTGTGTGTGTTTTTCCAAGGTTAATCAGCCTACATGAGGCTTAAACTGCCTTGAACTACCAGACAGTGTCCCTTTAGGGAAGGTGCAATAGAATGAACATACAGTTCAAAACTCTGAAACTTGTTAACTTAAACTACACAATAGTTAGGCTACTCAAATCTTACCACCTTAAAAATGCACACAGAACTACTTATCGTACCATACTGTATACTTCAAGACAAAGTACTATTCAAAAAAACATATTCATGGTATAGGGATAAACTTTGCAGTTTATTTATACTGTGAAATGCAATGAAAACTTCTGATCACTCTCCTAGGCTGGAAAAAAGAAATCCCGTTCACTAGCATCATTCACCAGTTTGGGTTGGTAAAATTGTAGTGACTTTTACTAAGCAAACACTAAAAAATAGGGAATTGAATGCCCACTTCTTCAGCTTTCAGGGATACTTCAATAAATTTAACAACTGGAATTGTCAAAATTCTAGACAGAGAATTAAAACAGTTTTTACAGAAGCTAAAAATACCCAATCTCAAGTACATGGAAAGAATTACTGGAGCTGCTGTATGAGATGAAAATGATGCAACCGTATCAAACCTAAACATCTAAAAATGGTTTTATTTTTTGAGAAATCAAAAACTATAAAGTTGGCTAAGTGCTCTATGTTAATCGTTATGAGTATGTAGGGTAAGGTACAATTAAGCTTTTAAATCTTGGAATACACTGTTTGTGTAAGCATTTTGCAATTGGGAATGTCATCTACAGAGTATTTTAACTAAAACTTCAAAATCTTGGTTTCTGCATATGAAAAAGTCATTAAAAAGTTACATCTAGATTCAGCTGTACAAAGAAATACACATTACTTCCGGAATGAAGTAAAGGCTTTAGCAGTTAGGCATTTTGCTTAAAAAAGTGTTTAAAGTATTTTAAATTAATTAGACTTTTAAATAGTAGAGTTAGTCTATCAGAATTCACTTTTTTTTTCCCTCCAAACACAACTCAAGGTAATGCAAAGCAGAAATGAAGGGCACATGGTCTAAAATTATTTTTGAGAGAGACTGAAGATTTTTCTAGTAGATGCTTTCTTTTAAAGCATATTTGTTTGACTTCCAAAACTTACTTGTTTATTCTGTGTGTTTAGTACATGTTGATTCCCTGCTGAAGAGCAACAACTATGCTGACAAGCTTAGAAATGACAATGTGAATAGTATCAGACAAAAAACTGTCCTCCCAAAGCATACAAGGAAACCAGCAAGGAAACAATCATGGGGGAAAGTCTTACCTGGGGATTTTGTTTATTTTAAAATTTCATAGAAGGTAAAATATTTTCTGGATTCAAACAAGTGAATAATAAACTGCCTTTGATAGGGGCACCAACATCAGGCAGTTCAATGACTGATGGCTAACAAAAAAAAATTAAAAAAAGAAGAAAAGAAAAAAGAATAAAGAAGCAGTTATTGGTCTTGCTAATATCAGCTTACTTCTGTTTTAACATAGCGCTCTTAAAAGCTGTACAGAACTCCATCTTATACAGAGCAACCCCCTTTTGACAAATGTGTTCTAAAGTGCCAGAATTATTTACAAAGATTTCTTAGCCAAAAGTCTGGCCTGTTGTGGCATCAGGTGAAGAAGTCATCCCAGCTCTGCTATCATTTACATTCACCAAGGGAAATTCTGGGAAATCAGCACTTGTCCCTGGTCCCCGAAGGTTCACCTGTCCATTGGCAGTGCTAAACTGAGAGGTTATTCCAGCTCTTGCCCCATGGTACTGAGCTCTAAAGGGCTGCTCAAAGGAGCCAATTTGATATGCTTGATGAACAGACTGTGCCTCTGCTTTCTTCTGAGAAGTTACTTGATCCAAGAAGTCCTGTGTAGAGGAGGAAGAAGAATGATTTGCCTCATCACCTGAAAAGGGAAAAGGGTGCTGAGAATCACCAACCATTAGTCCAAAGTGAGACTTGTCTGGAGTTGTTCTTAATGGAGAGTTCATTCCCGACCGAAAGCTATTGACGGGTATAGACGTGTAGACCTTCTCCATGGAAGGAAATGCTGGCTGGGTTGTAAGTGTCTGGTTATCAGTCACAAAATTAAGGCTCGGGTTGTTCAAATAGGCATCATTTTGGCTAGTTCTGTCCAAAGCTTGTTGTAAAAACTTTGAATATTCTTGTAACATACTAGCTTTATCTGATGAGGAAGCTTGAGAGCTTGTTCCAACCGTCTCAGATGGGGTCACCTCGGATACTTCAGCGGAATTGATGGATATACTAGAGGTCACTTCTGTGTCAGCCACGCTGAAAGAGATCTCATGCTGTCCATTAGCCTTGTGTGAATAATGATCTAACAGAGTTTGCAGTACCTCATCTGGAATGACATTTTTGTCATGGTTACCTTTAATTTCAACATTCAGTGCCTGTGTGTCTAGTATTGAGGCTGTAGCAGTTTCATCAATGACACTGGCCACAGCTGCCTGCGTTACTGAAGGTTGAGATGCTATGGTACTTACATTCAAGGCATATTCTCGACTGTTGTTGCTAGCTGCTTGTAGATACCTCTTTTTCTTCAAAAACTGCATTGCATCATCATAATTTGTGCTGCTGTGTACAGGTTTACTGGGCCCTTCCTGTAATGTATCGACTTGATCAATGTCAGCATTACCTTCAGAGTCCAGTAAACTTTGCTTATCCACAAGATCGAAGGCATACTTCGAAACCTTGCTGTCTTCATATGTAGATAAAGGTGAAATGGTTTGACTTTGCTCAAGTGGCTGCTTTAGACTCCTCTTGTTGACCTTTTTGAGAACGAGCTTCGGTGGGTGTATTTCTCCAGAATTTGCTTCCTCTAAGTGCGATCCACCCACTGAAGAATGTGGCATCTCCACAGCATATTCCGCTACCATATATTCATCTTTTACTTTAGTACTAGAAGAGTACAAAGGCAAATAGTCATTTTTGTCCTTCTTGTGTTCTGATTTATCTGAACTTTCCTTATCCCCAGATTTTGTTTTCTCTGTTTTCTGCCTTTTCTTCTTTGGCAAGGAGCTGTCTTTCAGAGGCGTAGAGAAACCAGAATCTTCCTCCGATGGCAAAAAGCCAACTTTGGTGGCACTTCTGTTGGGTTTCTTCTCGCGGTTCTCATGGCACATACGTTTGTGTTTCAGCACACGATCCGTCCTGGAGAAATACTGGAAAAGATAATGGTGCCATTATTATTGTTGTTACTGTTATTATTATAACTTAAACATGTTAGCAGAAAGAAAAGAAACCCTTCATTCTAAAGAATTTACTTGATGATTCACCCACTTGACCAATTTCTAATGAAGTGTCAAACAAGAGTATACAGGCAATAAAATCAAGCACAGCCAGCTGTGACTCTGCTCCACCTGTGCACCAAGATAGCCCATCTTGACTGAAAAAACATTCATTATATATTTATTTGTATAAAATGGAGAAAGCCCCATCTGAAATACTGGGGAATTGACTGGTGTTTTGGATTTCAAGCACAGAAGATTTCACTAAGTCATCTTACCTGCAAACAATATTCACACTGGTAAGGCTTCTCTCCACTGTGAGTTCTTTTGTGCCTTTCCATGTGATACTTCTGAATAAACCTCATACCACATTCATCACAACGAAATGGCTTTTCACCTGATAAGAAACACATAGCAATATTAATCTAAAAGAATAAATCAACATTTTTCCATAAAATTACCAGGTCAAATACTACATTCTCTATTAGAAGCAGTAAGAGGATTTAGTCTATTGCTATTGAAGAACAACATAGGGCTTGCTTACATCACTATTTTTTCAATACTCAGTTGCTGATGCCTCAAATTACTTTAAGCTTTTATGCTAAATAAAAACCCCATCTTTAAAACTAAATCCTTACTCCTCTTTCTAATGCAGGTGCAAGTACGTCTTACACCTAACAAATTAAGAACTGCAAAGACGGTCTTCCTGAATTGCTGCTACAGTATACATTTTTTAGGGCAGACAACTGTATAAAAATACCTCAATCCTCTCACCAAGTCATTAACTCAAACCCATCCCTACTAGGAGAGAATGAATGCATTTCTGAACTTCAAATATAACATTTTGGAGGGTGCTTTCTATTTTTCCGTATTTTTTTCCCTCATTCGCATATGCAATTGAGAGAACTGCTTTGAAAAAGTCCTACTATTTTGGTTGAAACCCTTTTTTTCTTTTTTAAAGAATTAATTTAAATACTTTTTTTTAATTAAGTCAAAACCCAAGAAACCTCTGTAGCAGAACCAGCACTTGCCAATTTACAGGTTTGTCATTTTGATTGTTTTGTTAGCTTGTTTTGGTTTCTGAGGTTTTTTTTTCACTTTCAGGAAATACTCATTCAGACAATATGCACTGCCCTGAATTCATCTTCAGTTCTCCCCCTTATTTTTCTTCACAAAGAAACCCTGTAACAATACTTTCTGAGCAGGGAGTAACTATTTTTATTTCTTTTCACTTTTGCCTTACATCTTCCCTCTGATATTTTTTCCTAGGTTTCTCTGACAAAACCTAAAAATTTCAAATGCATTGAAAAGTTAGTTCTGCTTTCATAGAAGTTCACTTTTATTTACTAGAACTCACCCTGAACAACAGTGATCTCTCCTCTTAGTATTTACTATGAAACCTTTTGGACTGACATAGAGGTCAGGGATTGTCTTGGCAGCATCTGTCAAGACCCCTCTTGTTCTGGGTACTGCACTACACAGATTTATGGGATATGAACCATTTATGTCTTGTTTCCAGAAATATGCAGACTATTGCTATTTTCTGAAGTAGTTTTATTCTTACTAATTATATTATGAACTGTTGAATTACCAATAATTAGTTGCTAAAGTTTAAAACTTTAAATTAATAGATTTTTATTATTTAAAATGTTGACAGAGTTTGTATTTTCCATTTAGAGTAGAGAAATTTATCCACATCCTTCTACAAATGGGAATACAGTACCTGAAAATAAGGTTCCAGAATTTATAGAGACTAGAATGGAAAATATCTTTATCACCCATACATGTGCTCCTAGTCAGATCACTAATGCCCAGAGTTTCAACTTCCTTAATTCCTAGCAATTTCTAAATCTCTCTCTTTGTAAGCCTATGTCCTATTTCGAATTATTAATTCTTACCTCTCCATGTGGCTTCTCAGCCAATCCCTTTCTCAGATGAAATTATTCCAATTTATTCTCTCCTAAATCAAATTATCCCCTCTCCTCAGATCTCTCAGCTTCCATCAGTTCTTTTTCTACATGCTCACAACCCCAGCATTCTACATCTCTTCTTTCACTTAGAGAACTTTACCATTTCTTGCTTATTAATAAGCACCATAAAATTTTGTGCTTTTTTCAACATCCCATGTAAATTATAAATTACCTATCACATCATTCCCTCTCATCCTGCCTATAAGCAAATCCTCCTCTCTGGCCTATGTCTTCACTTTCAAACTCCAGGTTCATTCTTCATGTTCTTTTTATTTGTTAGGCACCCTCAAAACTATGGTGCCTTACTCCCAACAAGCTTGTTCAGACTGTCTGAATCAAATTCCAATCCTTGCCTTCCATTTTCAGGATGCTGAGGCAGGACATTTAGACTTCATTGTTCTTGTTTGATACATAGGAACTGTTCCATTCCTGGAGACTTAGTCCTCGTTACTTAATGTTTTCTTTCCCTTTGCTCCACTATTTTACTTCATGGTTTTTTAAATTGCACCTTCAAACATCTCTCCTTACATTGTTCCAAAGCTTGCCTTCATACTACCTTAGATTTATTTTAGAGAATGGAGTGGCTGTTTAGGTTGAAAATTATCCTGAGCCTTAAAGTAAGAGAGCTGAGTCCTGTTCTGGCCTTGAACAGCCCTCTAAGGAGCCATCCTGCAATCCCAGGAAATGCAGAACACTTCTTTAACACACTTACCTGCAGCCTTACACTCATTTCTGTAAGTGAATGCACACTGAGTTCCTTAACATTCTCCTACTCAAGCTGACTATTTGCTGGCTGAAGACTCCACAGCTACCTGTTCCCATTTCAAGGCTTAAACAGGGCCAAACAGGGGACTGTGGTTTTTAAGTGGATTACAGTCACCAGCTATTTTGGAGACTTTCAGGGCACATACAAATGCAGTGCTGGTCATGCCTTAACAGGGAGAAGAATTTGGGGACACTGCCCTGGAGTTAACTCAGCACAGTACAGAAAATAACATTTTTCAGTAGAATTCCAGAACACTCTGAAAGTAAGATTAAGAAAACCTTTGTGAAACTGACACCATATTTAATTTTGGCTTTAATCTTCATATGGAAGATAATTTTAGAAAAAGATTAAAAATTAATATGAAGATAGGCTTCCAATAATAATTTCATCCTAGCAGAAGCCTAAAACTTCAGATGCCTTCTGCAATTTTGTTGTACTTTTCAGACAGGATCTATTGCAAATGGAGGAGACCATTAATAACAGCCTTTTGATAACGCAGGGAGAATCCAGGACACATTTTTCTGAAATGTCTTGGTCAGTGGGAAAGAATCAGATGTATAAAAACCCCTTAAAATTTAAAAATACAATACAACAATTAATGCATTATTTATGAAAACAGCTCATGGGCTGTGTCTATGTTTGCAATCTATCAAAACCAAGCAATAGAATTACTCATCCAGTGTAGTACAAATATTATGTGTATGAAGGCTGTAACAATTATAATGCCAAGCATTTTAAAGTCTAAACAGACAAAAACCAAATTATAAAACACTAAAGAAGGCTATAAAAAATCAGCATGACTGAATAAGAAGGCACTTGAATTGTTAGCCCCAATGGTGCTTTATTTTTTTTTAATGTAATCTTAGTTTTTGTGTTTAAAATGGAAAGTAGGGTGGCTTACACAATTAGGACACATGAATGCATGAGTGGGTAAGGTATATAGAAACATCTCTAAGCAAAAAGTAAGCAGACATACTTAAAAGAAAAAAAAAAAAAAAAAGAACATTCAGCATCTTCTCCAACCTCGTAAACTGAAAATATTTGCGTACCCGTGACTCTTCCCTCTCTTACTACTAAAATAGCAATTTTCTGTATCATTAGGGACAAGTTTAGCAGCAGGGTTCCAACACTGCTGCCCTCCTCTACACACAATTATAAGCAAATTTTCTATTAATGCAATGTCTGCTTTTAGATGCAACTGTTTAATTATTTACACAGAATAACGCTGTTCATTGATTGCTTCCTAACTCCCTCACAACATTTCCTTTGAAGGAGTGTTCAGAGAACTAAAGTCAAATCAGACTGGAAATAGCTGGGGCACCTGTAAATTGGGGGCTTGTAACAAGCATAAAATGGGGCTTCTACCTGTTACTGCTCTCTTTGGTTGGTTTAAAATAAACTAGAAAATTTGATAAAAATCTTTAAAAGAGTAAGAGATTTCCTGTTCCACATCAGCAATTTTGAACACTGTCCAAAAGCTGGTGCTAAAAGTGGTCATTCATGGAGATAAAAATGCAAAATAAAAAGGTATTGAATAAAGTTAAGAAACTTTTTTTAAAGGGTATGAATAATACAAACAGATCTTTATTTTCATCAAAGCAGAACACAGACCCACTGCTCACCTTCTCATTAGAGAATCAAGTTGAAAATTCAGGTTTTCAGGATGGGTTTAGTTATGCAGCCCTGAACAACAGAGCGACTACATAAACAGCTCAGGGCCAGTAGTGAACACTGTCATACAGAGGGGAAAGCACAGACAGGTATGCATTGTGCCAGTGAGCTACACTGTAACTGGGTGAGCCAAAAATTAAACACTAGGTAAATTCTTGTTAACTAAACAGCCTTCAGAAAAAAGATCTGCCACTCCTGGAAGCTGACTTTGACATGATTTCTCTTAATATTACTAGCTGTCACCTAGGAAAACATCCATGATTCAACAATTTAAACACAAGCACCATCTTCTATTTTCTAACAATCAAACTATAGTTCAGGATGCTGAGGAAAGGAGGAAACAGAGTTATCTAAAAAAAGTCAGATAACAATATGGTTAATTAGTTAAATGGTACCTTTTTCTCTGCTAAAGAAAGACTAGCATATGTAAGAGCTGGCATAAAAACCTACAATCCCACCACATCCACCCCCCTCCCCCAAAGCTTACAATCAACACAGATTTCTCATTGGAGCTAGAAGCTAAATTTTAAAAGAAAATTAAATCAATTTATAAAATATTTGCAATCAAGTGTTAATTAACTATATTGCCCAGGTTCTCATTTTCAAAGCCACGTACAGGGAATAATCCTCATTTGGAAAAAAAAAGAAAAATCTTCTAAAAAATGTGAAAACTGCACTTTAATTTTTGCCTTTTTTGAGGAGGGGCTGGAGGGCAGATAGATGGAAGAGACTGAATGAGCATTCTTTTCAAGAATAAGTATCTACACAAAGTGGAGGCAGCATGGTTCACCAATTCAGAGCCAGAGGAAAGACTAGGAGCAGAACAAAGACACTGGACAGAAGAATGGAAGACTCTTCTGTGGCTGACTGGCTGAAGGAAACCTACTTAGTCTGGACTCATGGCAACCTAGGATAAAAAAATCCCATAAACAACAGGGCATTTGTGCATGTAACTCCCTGTACACTGCTCTGAAAATTCATTTTGCAGAGTTTTCTCTCCCTCTCAACCCTTACACATGCACACACTGCACTGCGTGTTAGTAGCTTTCATATCCATTTAAATGCTACAGCCAAGAAACACTGTGCACATTCACCAGCTCTGCTTTTCTGAAAAAGAGGCTGAGAAATTGGCATCTAGTCCAAAAGGGACCATATTACAAAATATTTAAAGAGGGATTGAAAGGCCATGCACCAAAATGCCAAAAACCCAATGAAACCAAACCTGTTAAAGAATGTGGTTCTGTGTGGTGCAACACGATAAAAAAATAAACATATATAAACTTTAACTCGCTTTGGTTTAAAGCTTTGGGCCTTATTTGACCTATACTGCATATTTTTAAACTAAGACTCTTCTTTTTAGAACAATTCTGAATTACACCTAGAAGAAGAAAAAAAGTGAAATGAAAAGCTGATACTAATACCTTTGGGGTTAGGCATTTTGGCCATTTTAGTCCTGGCACTTTTCCATCAAATTCAAATACAAACAAACAGACAAACAAACAAATAAATCTATGGAAATGTAATTTGGAAGTCCCCCTTGTCTGTATCTTAACTTGATACAACAAAAGACAGAACTGCTTAACGAACTTTGACTTTTATGAATGCACAAACTTCAGGATTTGCTGCTCTGGGGTTATTTATAGAAAGCTACTTTCAGATCTGCTTACTGGACTTCATACTCATTTTACAGCCAAAGGAAAGTGGAACAAGTTGAAAGCACAAAACTAATTTCTTTTTTAAAGCTTTGTAACTTTGTAACATGTGTTAAATTAAAACAAACTAGGACAGGGTTTTTGGCTGCATATTTATTACCAGAAACCTTGCCTGAGTGGGGAAACAGTTTTCAAGCACGCCAGTAAAGATACTCAAGGCACTATACTCACCAGTATGAATCTTCTCATGCCTCTGTAGCAGGTACTTCTGTATGAAACGCATGTCGCACTGACTGCACTGAAATGGTTTTTCACCTTGAACAATATAATTCCACATCCATAAGTTAATAACTACACACTGTTGTTTCTGATAACTATTTTTGAGGAATATTAAAATGTCTATTAAAAACACCAGCATCTGAGCGAATTCCAAAAATACCCTGATAGCAAAAAACATTTGCCTTGCTACGCATATGAACTGCAGAGTTCTCTCCATGAGCCTAAGAGTCACATTAAGACTAGCACAGAAGAGTGATCTGGAATGGCTGTAATTTCCTCATGTGCAAGATCAATCAGGATGCTGGCATAGACTGCATTCAGGATACTGGCAAGCTATTATAACAGTAAGTACCTTTTTCACTTCTCCAAACACAGAGATACCTCATCAGGCAAATAAGCAGCCTCAGCACATTTTACAAAGGGGTCAATTTTTGGCACTTAGGCTACAAGTCAACCCATTACTTTCTAATAAAGAAAGAAAAGAAACCTTGAAAACAGTTAGCTCTTCAGTTTATTAAATATATGTTGATTTTTTTTTTCTGATATTCTTTTGACACTTTGGTGCATGGAATCTCTAAGCTTAGATGCCAAGTTAGCTACACTCTTAAAACTGAAATTCGCATAGAGCTGAAAACATTTTTAACATAAGTAAACAACTCTTTATATAGTAGAAAAGACAAATTTGAAGTCAAGCAGTACCTGTATGAATGAAGACATGTCTCTGTAAATGGTAGTTGGTTCTAAAGGCAGCATTGCAATGCTCACAAACATGAGATTTGTGGGTTTTCAGACCAAGTGATCCATCCTCATTTATTGTAAGGATCTATTTTAAAAAGAGTAAAATTTGTTCTCACACTACCCTCTAAAGATGTCTTATTAACTACAAAAAAAAAAACCATTAATTTTTTCGATGCAGAAAATGTAAATATTTCAGATAAAACAATGCTAATTTCTACAAAACTATGCGTTAAGCTTCTAATACACATTTCCAGTTGCAGTCCAATCCAACTTGTGTCTCGTTGTGCATTAAGAGATATTTCAACAGGACGGAGACAAAGGCAGCTCATGGAAAATCAGCTTAGAGCTTCCCAAGGCACAGCTGAGTCACTTTATACACTACTGTTTATTTTGTCCGTCTGTTGGAAAGGATGCAAAGCAATCAAACCACTCCTGGGCTCTAAACCATGGACAATCATATTTTAAAGAAAAAGTGAATAGTTAAATTCTTTTTTTCAAATCGCAACTCTAAATGTTCTTTAATGCTAAAAGTCATTAAAGCTTAACCAGAATAGTCATATATATTATCTACATCTATATAAAACCAGTAGTCTTAAAGGTAAAATTGTATTTTAAAAACCAAAATCCCAAAGCCAAACAACCAAGAAAATAGTATTATTCTTCTCCCCTTTCAGGTTTTTTACTGAAAAAAAAAAAAAAAAAAAATTGCTCACTTAATATACATATTAAAGCATCTCCTTGATGACTTCAACTTGCCACGCTCAATTGCTTTGCTGTCAAACAAAGCCGCTATTTTCATATAAAGTTAAAAAAACTTAAATTTAAAAATTGCACCACATCTACTTTATTCAATAAAGCTAATCACAGGTTTTCTCTAATTTGTCAAAAAGAATAAAAATAGAAAACTAAACCAAAGCCCAAAATCTCTACTATCTCTGGCAAGAGAATAAGAAAATCAGTAAACAAATTACATTTATAAAATCTCGCTTAACTGCAAACACAACTATAAAGAAGAGCTTAAGGAACCTTAAATAACACAGTTTAGTCCCTTGTTATTAAAAAAAATAAAAGTATGCTGGGAAAACACATTTGCAGTTTGATTAGCTACAGCGTTTTAGGTTTATGATAATGACAGTGATGAGAAAGATAGAGTCAATAACTGAAACAGTATCTCTGAAATAGCAGCAAATACTGTAAGATCTACTTAATTTTTAATCCTCCTGCGTCAAAACAAGAGTGAAAGTCTGAGACTAACACATTCTTGTGCATTCACTCTGAAGGACAAGCACATTCATACGTTTGTAAGATTGGTGTGTTACAGCTCCAGTCACAGATAGAGACAATTGTAAAGACTCTGTTCTGTAACATTACCCAGCTGATGAAGCCGACTGCGTCTTTAAAACAAATTTAAATACATGTTATGAAATGCTTTTCATATATTATATTGAAATTTTAAAATAATTGTGCAGAAAGTACACTTAATTTCATGGTTATCCTAAACCTGGGCTCTTCTACTTAATCTACCACCTCTTAAATGATGAGAGTTAACTTTGTCAGAGCAGCTTCCCTAACCAAAGCAATAAAAACCCTTGTGCGTGTGTGTGTGTGCGCGTGCGTGTGTGTCCGTGTGTGCGCGTGTGTGTGTCTGCGTGGGAGAGGGAACAGGAGACAGGAGTCATGACACCTGATGACTTCTTCCTTACCTGACTACTGCATTGATATAAAACAGAATTTAGAACGTTCCAGAATGTAAACTGACTTCCATTTGTCAGAGTTCCAGCTGCTTGTTTGGATGGAAAATCAACCCCACTACTCTGGCAATACTGAAACTGCAGTAGGTTCTCACCTAGGTCAGTCCTTCAGCTTTTTTCTACTCTGCCTTTCTACTCTGACAGGTCTGAAAAAGGGGAAGAGAAACTGAAAAAGAACCTGTTTAACAATTCTCCTGATCATTTTTCAATCTTTTGTCATCTCAAAAGATTAATCCTGGCAGACTGGGAGATAAAAAGGAAGCATGCAAGTACACGTCTGTAGAAAGAGGGGCACACGCCTCTTCTACCTTGCCATGTTTCCATGGAAGTGATCTCTGGATGTACTCAACCTAGATCTCCTTTTTCTCTCAAAGGGAGAAGTGAGAAAAAAATGCACAGCATTTGGGAACTTGCTTCCACACCCAATCTGAAGCAATTTCTCAGCTTTCCAAGAATACTACAGGTGCAACCTTATTTGACAGTGCTTTGAGGAGGACTGGAAGGTCCTGCTCCCAGAGCAACAAAAAGGAGGTTTGGGAGATTTTCTCTGTATTACGGTGAGTTTTCCTTTAATGTACAAACAGTCTGGGTTGATTTCTGAGTAGGCTTATTTTAATGCTGCTGTGTGATAACATATAACTGATTTACTTCTATTAGAGCAGCCTGCATATGTTCTATTTTAAGTCTGAAAATTAATACTGATTTGGGGAATTACTAGAAGATATAACACTGCTACCTCATGAGGTGAAATGATTCTGGTTTTATCTGAAGTGCTTCTCAACAGAAGAAAATTGTTTTCAGACATACAGGGATACATAGTCCTCATGAATGGATCTACAAAACAAATTTTTAAGTAACAAACCAGCAGCTAGGGTAAGAACCTTTTGATATAAATAAATACATATATGAAGATGATTATGACCACAGGAATTTTCCCTACCAGTAAATTATTTTATATATATTAGTAAGCTTTTTAGAATTTTCAAAACTACCATTTTAGTTTTCTTTTTAGAAACTTTTCACTACTATGCATGAAGCATATAAAATTATCAGGCTCACAGAAAAGCACAACTATTATTAGATAGATGAGAGAACTGCCTGGAGAGACAGATGTTAAAATATGTCAAGAGTTCATGTTGCTAAAAGGAGTTCAAAGAAAAAACACTGTTATATCAGTTTTGTTTTGGGTCTCTGGTGAACTTCAGAACTGCATCTTTACTGAGCAAACAAACAATTTCCAGCCTAACTAGTTCAAATGCTAATGAAATTAGTCATAGTCAACCAAATCTTCAGGTCCTTTTAATCTTGGTTTTGCCAAATCAATGTCTTACTTTTGCTGGTGAACGCTGTTTTCTTTTCTTCTTTTTCTGCAAATCTACTGGCTCTCGTATTTGTTTTTTGTCTCGTTTCTGTTGTTCAGATGCATCAGTAAAGGTAATTTCTTGCTTTACACTGATCTGTTAAGATACCAAGTGCCAGTTTCAGGTAAGGTTCTCACTACAGAAAAGCAATTTTTCAATTTTAGAAGATGACAAACTGCTGAAACAGAAAACCTTTTCCTAAGGGAATTATCTTCTGGCTTCACTCTTTCAGAAATTTAAGTGAAAGAATTAATAATCTTAAATAAAAAGGGCACAGTTAATTTCCTCAGTAACATTTTGATGTATCCTTTCATTCATCTCCCAAGGTCTGTTTTCCTGACCTGTGGTGATTTTGAGATCAGTTCATATATTAAAATCACTTCCATCTGTAAAACCATTCAGTTTTTCATACCTATTTTACTTTAGTCCGTGCTGTTGTCAATATAAGATTTAACGGAATAGTTTATTATATATTTAAGACAGAAATATTTTTAAGAAAAAAAAAAAAAGACCAGTTCTAATGCAGTTTTTGAAAAAAAAAAATTTTTAAAAATCTCGATCTAATGTGAACTTTAATGAAGACCATGATACTCTTACATTTTTCTAACACCTGAGCCACCTGATCTACAGCTAACAGAGTAGTGTTTTAGCAGTGCTGTGTTTCTGAAGATTATTCTTCGTGTGTAAGGCTATCTACTTTTATAGTCCTGGTGATTGTCCTTTATGTTTGAAGGGTAACAGTGATGGTGTGCTGCATTACAGACAGATGCTCTGTTTTCAAAAGGAAGTCATCTCTATGCTCTCTGGGAAAGCCAAGGCATGCCTTCTATGAGATTCCGTGGAGGGGCATATTTATGGTCATGTATGAAGTGTCACAGTCCAACCTGCAGTGTGAATGCAATTGCTAAGCGTCCACATACCTTAAAAACATACAAGATGCTTCCTATAGCAAAAGCAACTAAACAGTACTATGAACAGCATAAACAATAATGCACCTTCTAATAACGCTATTTATTCCGGTTTGTAGTTACCCCTGAGCATTAAATATCCTTAAAGGAGCACATTTTAACGCTTTAGTTCTATGGTAACAGCCTGCTTATAAAATATTTATAAAACAGATACTTAAAGATTATACTTAATTGGCAAAATTTATCCACAGCCTGAAGCAAATGACATAAATATTTTGATAATCAAAATCCAAACAAGCAATTAATAGATTCTTGCCAGAGTAGGATTAGACTACCAGATCAAGCTTCCTAGTAATCTCTCCAATATTTCACAAAGAAATTGCTTACAGGGACATTAACAGCATACTGCAGCCCTTGAGGAAGTCTATCTTGTGCATCCATTTCATCATCATTTTTTACCGTCTCCTCATGGACCATGAGTTCATCATGTGAAATCATCTCTTGCTGTCGAAGTTCACTTTCCTGTAACACTTCATCTGTTGCAAGAATTTCTTGGTGCGGCATAGTCCGATCTTGAAGCACTGCCTCTTGCCGTTCTCTCGATACTCCAGACTGGTCAGATACTGCACCCATCCCTACCATAGCCCTGGATGACTGCATCTGGTCTATGCCACCACATTTAAGAAATAATCCTCCCAGCTTGTCTTCAATGTTCATTCTTAAGTGCAATTACCTACAAAGAAAGTTTTAATAGTAAACATCTACAAATGGTGCGCTTGCTTAAAATTTTTTACTTAAAAACATTTCATAAGAACTCAAGTCAGTACTCAACAAACACACATGCAGTCCTAAAATCGATACTGAGTAAGAACCAAAAGATATCTTCAAAGAATGTCAAAAGATTCTCCTTTTGCACATCAGTGTGCACACAAGTGAACACTTTCACATAAAAGGTTTCAAATCAGTGCTCCTGACTACTGGCAAAAGTATCCTTCTCATTCCTTAGAAAACTTTTAATTTTTTCCTGTATGCCCTCTTTGCTCTGTTCTCTTTTTCCATGTTGACTGTCTTTTACAAACACCTCTTTCATATTGGTCCTGTTCTCCCTACTTCCTTGTCCTTTCAGCGCCCTTCCACTGCTGCTGCCCCGGGGCATTGTAGCTCCTGGAACATCTTAATATCCACAAGTGAGAGAAAACTGGGCTGCATCCAAAGCAGCAGTTGAGGGAGGTGATTCTGCCCTTCCACTCCACTCTCCTGTGACCCCACCTGCAGTGTTACATCCAGCTCTGGGGCCACAACATAAGAAGGATGCGGGTATGCTGGAGCAAGTCCAGGGGAGTGAAGGAAAACTATCAAAGGGCTTGAACATCCCTGTTATGCCAACAGGATGAGAGAGTAACAAGGCTCTGAGGAGACCTTGTTGCAGCCTTTCATTACTTAAAAGGGACCTTTTAAGGTGGAGAAAGAACTTTTTAGTAGAGCCTGTTGCAAAAGGACAACAGGTAATGGTTTTGAACAGAGAGACGGTCAATTTAGACTAGATACAAGGAAGAATATTGTTACAATGAGGCTGCTGGAACACTGGCACAAGATGCCCAGAGAGGTGGCTGATACCCCATCCAGGAAAACATTCAAGGCCAGGTTGAATGGGGCTGAGCAAACTGATTTAAGTGAAGATGTCCCTGCTCATTGCTGGGGGTTGGACTGGATGGACTTTAAAGGTCCCTTCCAACCCAAACTATTCTGTGATTCTATGAAAATGCAACTTTATATCTTAAGCTATACATCAAATAAAGACTATAGAGAGGTCAAAGCTGTTGATAAAAGACATTCACAGTGAGCAGGAGCATTAGTGAGGAAATATGAATTCCAGTCATGAAAAGCAATACAATTCACAATATTCCAACAAGTATCACGACATTATTAATTAGTTTTTAGCACAGAGCAGGAGGCTTTTGTGAAGCTGGAAGTGGCAGCATCTTCTCATTCTGCTAATCAATATATATGCAAGATAGTTCTAGGACTCTTCTTCTCCTTGGCACACTGGATGTCCAGTCAGAGCAGTCAGTCTCCTTCACCCTATTCCCCAGGCCCATAATCCCTTCTACCCACTCCTCAGTGCTCCTTGAGACAAACACACCAAGAGACAGACAGACAGACAGACATCCTCCATCCCTCTATGTTCCCAGAGCCAGAGAGCAGAGGCAATAGACACACAGGCCACAGCAGACACAGGGGTGGGAGCAGAGGCACAGTGCAGTTGGACAGCACACAGCAGGCCCAGCTAAAAGCACCAGATGGGACCTCGGGCAGCATCACAACAGCAGCAGCAGCACCTTGGATTTTGATGCATTCAGAGTTAGGATACAGGTGTGATGTGGGTACATTGCTAGGCACCAGCTTCAAATTCCATCCCCCTGAGAGTTCAGCATGGAGAAGGGATCCATCTCCACTCAAGTCTGAAGCCAAAGGCTATGTTGCCTTCCCTGCAGCTCACAATTACTATTCACACCCAAAGAAACCAGGTCTCTCTACAGGTTACGTCCACAGAAATCAGGCCTCTGCCTAAAACCAGCAGGGCCATCACTGCAGAATTGCACCACAACAGCCCCCTGCCAATCTAACAGGCTACTAACATGCCAAAACACTCCATCAAACAAGTGTCTAAATTTCCATATTCAGTTTGATCCATTTGATCACTTTCTAATTAATTTTCTTTTCCGGGAATATATTTTGAAAATTCTCTGTGTATTTAAACATTTGTGAAGCTTTCTTTATCTCAAACTACACCAAGTTTACAAAACAAATAGTGGTTTCTTTTTAGGTGAGATCCTAGATTACTTGGTAGGAATGGAAGCCACGAGCTGGAAGAGCTGAAAAACCTCACTAGGTTCTCCTACACTGTCCTTTGTTTCAAATATTACTATTGGTTCTTGAGATTCTGAAAGTAAAATTAACTCAGTTTCTTAAAAAAAAAAAAAAAAAAGGAAAAAACAACTCACCACACACCTCAACAAATAAAGCAAAAAGCCGACTCACACATCCTGATGGCAAGTCATGTCTGATAACTCAAAAGTGAAAGAACATTTGTCCCTATTCTGTACCGTGAGAGTTTCTAAACTTCTGAATATGTCATAGAAAGGCTGACAGCCAGGATGGTCTGACCTCTCTCAGTTTCAAATACTTAAGAAGCACACCAAAGGAAGAAGCTTTTCAGGCAAATACTTTTTTAATTATTTTTAGTAAGCCTTGCTCTGCTGGAAATCAGGAGGACAGAGTCACCAAGCTAAATATCTTTACATATGACAGTGTCATCAATCTTTTTAGCATTCTTCCTTCCTACATAACAAGTCCATTTCAGGGACCAAAACCACCCATGACAGGAGAACATGGAAAAATACTGTTCAGCACATTTATGCTTGTGATTTGTCCTTTTTTGTTCTCCTGCAAGTCTAACATAAATTTGAAATCATGCTTTTGATTTTCACAGTATCTGTCTTCAAATACAGACAACAATTTCTTAATGCCTTGAGTGAGCTCAGGTAGTGCTGTGTGACAAACTGACTCTCAAATTAATCCATTTAGAGTAAGAGAATGAGATGTCTTCAAGGGAAAATCCATGTCTGGTATGCCACACAGCCACTTGGAGACATTATATAATCCATGAAGTATTTTTCAGATGTAACTGGGAAACCAAACTGATAGTTTCTCAGCAATAACACAAACAAACAAACAAAACCTGGCAGAGCACTAAGGCTGTATTCTTCCCACTAATGCAGATCTCCCAGAGATCTTGCAATAACATCATAAAAGAAGAAGGTGAGGATTAATGTATCATCTTTTTGCTTTGGAATATCCTGTGCCAAGTGAGATAGGTGAGACAGAAGTGAAATTCTTAAGATTTGGTACAAGACAATGCAAAATACCTAAGGCTGAGACTGGTTCTTTTAGAGCATTCTAAATATCTAGCTTGAAATACAGACTTCAAGGAAAACAAAACAGATATATCTACTCATTTCAGCCTTTATCTGAAGTCAATCCATACTCAGGGTACACCTCACACAGACTGTCATTCACCATGCTTTTGTTCCACGCTACAGAAATACAACAGCATCAGGTCACTGCAGATTCTCCAAAGGAAGGATGTGGACAGGTACAAGAACACAAGAACTCAAGATGCTGAAACACATTCAAGGGAGAACAAACAGCATCAAGTGTGAGAACATGGTGGCCCTAATCTGTCTGCTCAGGCCACTGGCAAGAACAGCACAGAAGGCTGTTCCACATGGAGGATGATGCTGCCACATCACTCTGAAATTAGGTAGGAATTGCGGAAATCCTGGATTTAAAGCTACTTCCTGGCAGGAAGTTAGGCAGGCTAAGAAGCTGAGTTAACCACACACAAGAGCCTGCTACTCTCACCAACAGAGGCAGGAAGACTCCTGACATGCCAAACCTTGGGACAGCTGGTGAGATACAGCAGCTTCCCAGGGGACAGGCCAGCTGTGGGCTGGTATTCGTGGGTCTGGCTGGCTCCCTCAGTTGCAACGGATATGGAAACAGTTTCTTTCTCACCCTGACTAGCAGGTTTAGCAGAGTCATGCGACTGAAAGCCCTCAAGTTGTCTTCCAGCCACGATCTTGAGTCATATCAGAAGTGGTGTAGTAAGTGCACTGCTTATTAAATCAGGCTTTCAAACACCTGGCTTTTCAAAGAAAAACAGTGAGAACTCATAGTGTTAGGCTGCATATGAGAAGTGATGAAAAACAATGTAAGTTACGTGACTTGCAGGTGATGTATTAAAATAAAGAGGTAATGTTTTAAAACAAAGAACCACAAACAAAAACAGGCTATTAATCTAAGCAAGAAGCATCCCAAATGAAATTAATTCAGTAAAACACTTGTAATTTGTCAAGTGACACCTTTCGGCTCACATAAAAGAAATCCTATCATTTAAATTGAAGATGAGAAGTGTTCTTGGAAGAATGACAGTGTGATAAAGAAATGTAAGCTAAAAGCATTCAAACAAGAACACTTTACCAAGCCTGCAAAGATTAAATACATTTTTAAGTGCAAGATGTATTTGTGAAATGAAGATCAACTTACTTAGAGATTATCTCTAGGGAAGCTACAAAAATGAGAACCACATACACACACACATAAGCAAATTTCTTGGCATAAGACATTGTTATCCCTATTGCAGAGATGTTTTTCATGGAATTTTAGAAGTTTTATTAAGCTTCACCAAGTAATATCTTGATTTTTCTTAGAGTATATAGCTCCTCTATAAACTGACAGAGAAAGAGCTGTTTAAAGAATATATTTAAAGAATATATTTTGCTTGGTAGAGATTCTCCAAGCCTTTACTGTAGGCAAAGCATCTCGCAAGAGACATCTACAGGCAGAGCTCCCTGGGGAAGACAAAGGAAGGGGAAGGACTGCCCAGAAGAGGCCTCACAGGACCCTGCCAGCACCTTCTCTTTTCACAGGGTGCTCCACAGCTGCCTGCAGCTCATCCCCAGCCAGTGAACCACATCGCTTCATTCAGAAACCGCGGCTTCGCCAGAGCCTCCGGCTGCACTTCAGAACCATTCATTTCAGGAGCCCTGACATCAGCTTTTCCAAAGACTTCTGCACTGAGCTGGAGAGCTGAGCAGTAAAGACAATATTCCTAATTAAAGAAACAACCACTTCAATGAAAACATGCTGCATAAAAAACATGACAACATTTCAATTCAGAATCAAAAATAAAAATACCATCAAGAGAAAACATTAACTGACTCAAAAAGTCTGCTGGGATGGTGGCTGCTATGAAGGAGATATGAAAAGAGACCCGGAAGGAAAGCAGCAAAATTTATAAGCCATCAGAGTATAAAACCTGGTCCAGCTCTTGTTCTCCACTTTGATTGATGGTAAGGGTTATTCTGTCTTCTCCTTTCTTTTGTTAAGCATGAAGTAAGGCATTATTTAATTTAATGAGCAAGTACTCAGAGATACTAATTGGGTTCACTTTAAAAATAAAATCCGTATGTGCAGAAACATGAATTCTGTAGGATTTAAAAGACTATTTATGACAGAGGAGAAAACATGTTTAAAGATTAACAGCAGAGACAAAAGATGAAAAGCACCTGCAGTTCAGAATTTATTTGTAGACCAGAATTAATGTTTTTGCTTTTTTCTTTTGAAGTAAGATGGACTTTTTTGTATTTGCAAACACTGTCCTGCAAAAAGTCTTTGTTGTTCTAGAACTTCTACTACTCCTTTTAAGTGTTAAAAAGTGTTATAGCTGGTTTCTATACCCATAACCCACTCCACCCTCTCTCCTATACTATCTTCTCCCTACTTCTGCAAGGCAAAAAGGATTGAAAGAAGGCTGAGGGAAACAGGAAAGGAAAGTTGTTAAAATATAACTATTCTTCTGGCTTAAACCTGAGCTCCTTCTGAAGGACTGTAACAAAGACTTGAGACAGAAATATGACTTTCACTATAGCAATAAGCTCTCTTTGACCATGTTTTCTAAGATACAACAACCCAATCACAAGAGCCAGGATGCACAACAGCAATTCTAACTTGCCTTTAGCAATCTGATACTGTTCTGATGAAAACTACCTCCAAGATTCCCCTCACAAAAGCTGACACTGTGCTCAGCCCAAGGTATTAAATGGTTTCAGGGTAACTTTACACTGGGAGTAGCCTGATGACATTATTTTAGCTCCACATTTTGGGAAGTGTGTTTTCATTAAAGACAAGGCAAAATTCCTCATGAGCAAATATCTGAAGCTACAGAACACATACCTGAGCACTCCTCCCACATCCTTGCTTCAAGAGCTTTTGGAAGAAGGAGTACATGCAGAGCCCAAACTACAAAACATATAAAGGCTACTTGTGCAAAATGCACACAGAATAAACTTTTCAAAAGGCAATCTGGGGAAACACCTCAGCTTCTTAGGGCTCATCTCTATGGTCATGCTATAATTATTTGTGCTAAACTGTGAGGTTAAATTAATATAGTGTACATATATCTATAAAACTCCCTAAACATTGTCGTTCTAGTACAGAATATTTTCCTTCCCTATTTTGTGGAATAGTGGAATTCACTTAGGAAAGGTTTACTCTGAATTAAAAAGTCAACCCCTTTATAATCAGTGCAGTTTACTGGCATGATTAGTAAAACCTTTCTAAATAGCCAAACTTCTACAAAATCAATTACAAGTAATAGGCCATTCCAATAGGACATTTGGTGTGTTTTGTTAATTATCCAACTCTCAATGATACTGCAAGAAACAATCCAATATAGGGGGTACCTGCCCAAAGGGAAGTGTCCTGCACCTCTCCCCCCTCAGATCTCCTTGTTGCCTACTCTGGGTTGAGCACAGCATTCTGCAACTCAGAAGGGAGTTGCACAAAAACATTCCCACAGAAAAGCCATGAGGTTTTGTTTGGATCAGTGGGACAGAGCAGGTGGAGGATACAGGAGATGGGCAGTGAGGAGGCAGGAGCAGGGAACAGGCCAGTTCCTCTCAGGAGTGGTCAGATCAGATTAAAGTGCATTGTGAAACTGCTCCACAAAGACCATGTGCACACACAGATGAAGACCTCAGAGCTGCCACCCAGACATACCCAACGGCTATGCCAAATTCAGACCACGGGAAAAATGCCTATCTACATTCTCAAACGCCTTCCTCCTAAAATGAAGTATAAAAGTCACCAATAATTCTACAATTCCTGATGCTAATGTAAAGAAAGAGATAGCAACAGGGCTTAATAGCATGTTTAAAACTACTAATGTTTAAGCATTTCCATGAATGAAACCACCAGCAATGCAAGCCCCTCCAAAAGGAAGAGAAAAATTAGAAATGAACAGGTTCCTAACATCTGCTTTAAATCCCTATCAAACCATGAAAAATGCTCACTATTCTCATCACATCAGAAAATAAATTTAGTTGCACTATTAAAGTATGGATATAGTCCAATACAAAAGGAAACATAGCTAGCTTTCACAATATCAAAGGTTCAATTTTTACCATACCGCAGAAGCCTAGAGAGTAAAGAATAATACCCTACTTAATGGTTCTAAATAAAGAACATTAAATAAAATTCTCCCTTATCCCTACTCAGAAAAATAACACTCAGCTAAAAGAACGATTTTTAAATTAACACACAAGTATTTTTAAGAATCAATTAGAATGTGTTGACTTGCAAAAAGAAAGCAATCAAACATAAATCATCATGAAAAGGTTAACAGATCATAAAATCAACACATTCTAAAAGGTAACATATGATACACTCTTATGACTTGTTGCACAGTTATTTCTGAGTGCTCCATGTTGCTGAACACATGCCAGTGTAGGGCCTGACTCCACCAAGATTTACACTCATACTGAGCTGTGAATAGTCCTATTACAATCAACAGGATTACTCACAGAAAATCTCCTTATCATGCATAAAATTATCCATGTGTGAAAATCTCTGTCACCTTTCTTATCCTGAAATCTGTATTCCATCATCACCAGCATAACCATAATTTAAAATCAAATGTGCATATGGAAAAGCTTGTGATGCTGTATTTAAAAAGCCACAGTTCCATGTCAAAATCCACAGGGGTGTTACCAGTGTCACAAACATACTTTAAATAGTCCAAAAATCACAGGCAATGCCACATTTTATCTGGGAAAAAAAAAAAAAAAATAAATTAAAAAAAAAAAAAAGCCACGGGTTTTGTAGAACTAAATCATAAACTACTAGAAAATAGTTTTTTTTCAGAATTTATCTAGGAATTTTTCCCACTGGATAGTTAACCTCAGAAGAACAATGCAGGATTTCTGTCTTTGCACCATGAAACTTGGACACTCAAAAGTGCTCACTCTGGGGACTTCTGATGACATTTATATTGAGGAAAACAAACACTACACATAACTAAGGCTACTTAGTATCTTCTAAGTAACATTTTACAACTTCAGTCCAACTGGTGAAAATTTTGTAAAATTTCATCTATCTCATGCATGCCCCAAGCTGAAACTTTATAAAAATATTTCAGATAGTGTGTCAAATGGTTTTTCATTTGATTTTGACAACAGCGCAGTTCTATCACAAAGCTGAGCCAATCTAACAGCTAAGGTCATTGAAAGGGGCAATCCTTCTTCCTAATTCTGAGAGTCCACCCTACCACTTGTGCCTGCTCTAATGCTCAGATTTTTTAAAATGTGATTTTTTTTTCCACAAGCCCTTAAACTCCTTGGGCCTCACTATCTGCAAGTATCTGTGAAGCATCTCTACTCATCCCAAGCACTATGCGAGTGCTGCTTTAGAGAAGATGACAACCTGCTGCTGCTCTCAAACTGGCCCAAACACCAAAGGTCTGTAAATACAGTGTGTGCATTTGTTCCTTCCTCTTGGTGGATAAAGAATTGGCTGGATGGTTGCACTCAGAGTTGTGTCAATGCCTCAATGTCCAAGGGGAGACCAGTGCCAACTGGGATTCCTCAGGGCTCGGTACTGGGGCTGGTGCTGTTCAACTCCTGTGTCAGAGACATGGACAGTGGGATTGAGGGCACCCTCAGCAAGTTCCCAAAGACACCAAGCGGTCGATGCCCTCCAGAGGGACCCTGACAGGCTGGAGAGATGGGCCTGTGTGAATTTCATGAAGTTCAACAAGGCTGCAAGTGAGACAGGGCAATGCCAAGCACGAATACTGGTGCTGTACGTTTTTAAAATACAAATATCATAAATATATGTCCATGTGTGTGTATATATATATATACATATATATACACACATGCATATGTGGTTTTCTACAGCACACTGGATGAAATGCTCCATAAAAATATGTGAAACTAGTCAGACAGATTATAATATCCTTGCTCTGTTTGTTACAAGTGCCAAAACATGCGTGAGTCACAGAGAGTGTGAAAAGAAAGCCATGACCAATTAGGCAGTTGAACCCTACCTTGCAAAACAGGATCAAGCCCTTTCTACAATTTTTTTTTTTAAAGTAGGTGATCAATAATTCTATTTGGCATATTTTCTGGCTGCTTATTCTGACACATTTGGGTCAGATTTACCCAAAATGCTGAGTACTCAGGGCTGCAATTACGTCACTTACAGCACTACTTTAAAAATACAAAGATGAATGCAATGCTGCTATTTTAATTTTAAAAACAGCTCTTAGAGAGCTCAATGGACATCCATACCAAACACAAATTTTCATCTTGCTCACAGGCACCAATTCTCCAGCCATAAAATAAGAAACATCCATTTCCTCTCCCTGAGGCATAGTAAAATACTTGTAACAACAAGCAATATTCAATATAGGTCACTAGAGTGAACTAATCAGTTTGTGGTACTCCTGTTCCTGTGGCCTGAGGGGAGAAGGCAGCACACCTCAGATGGAAAGGTAAACCTGCACCAAGGACTGGGAAAACTGCTGTGAGAAGGTGGGCAAGAGGGGTCTGGCCTCTCCCAGGACTTAACCACTGACCAGAAAGCCCAACCAGCAGAAGGTTTCCAACCAACCTGGAGCAGCCACTTTGGTGTAGAATCATTAGAGGATGGGACACACCAATGTGGGACTGTCACCAAGAAAAGGTAAGCATGACAGTAAGACTTTGAAAAGAGAAACATTGTTTACCACCATGATGTAACAGAACTAGGAAAGATTTGGCTTCTTTTTGCAGCTCTGCTACTACTTTTGGGGCAAATCTGTTATCTTGGCAAATCACTCCCCCTCCCATCTTTTCACTTCCTCTCTCTAAATCAAGTGCAATGATCCACCTAGGATTGAGGGGAGAAGAGAGCAGCAGACATTATCTCAGAGGGCCTCACAAGCCCAGTGATAACCATTACAGAAGTTTCACAAAGAAATATATTCATTCTGCCTTCAGAGCAGGATTAAGCAGAGCACAATAAGAGAACACATCTTATCCAAGAAGAAGAAAGCAAAGTACAGAGCAGCTGTTTATCCAATTCATGGACATTCAAAAAGGTAGGGGCTTTGTGGTTCATGTATCATGAAATAATGTGGCATAATATTAAGGTGAAATATTTTAATAATATAAGGAGGATGGTAAAATTAAGTGGCACAGGTAATAACAATCAATGCTGCAATTTTAAGGTTTGCATACTTGACTTACACCTAAAATTGCTCTTTTAAAACCCTGCTTTTCTCTTAATATCTTTACTTCAACTTCAATGTTTTCTAACATTGAAGTACATCTACATGTACTAAAGAAAAACAGTAATTACAGAAAAATTCAAGACAATTACTTAATACATCCACATAGATTAAATAAAATTGGACAATAAGCTAACTGAAGTATAACCAAGTAGGTTTTGCTCAAAAAAACCTGGAAGTTAACTGCAAAAGCCATCTTAAAGATTCTGGAAGACATTCCTCATTTACATACATGACAGCACAAGGAAAACTTACAGGAAAAAGAAACAACACTATTCTAAACCATAGGTGAGAAGGCCATGAATAACAACAATACAGATCTTACAGAGTACAGGTGATATTTCTAGATCTTACTTCAGCACTTGACGTTATTTCAACATGGGCTCTCAGGTTGTGAAAGCAATGCAAGTATTTTAGAATACAGGAACCATTCTCCTAAGTTCCAATTTCAACTTTAGGACATCACCATGCACAGAGCAGGCATTTTCCCCCTAACTTCATTTCAGCAAATCTATTCAGGGTAAGATTACATTCTGAGGAACATCTCAAAACAAATTCTACAAAATGTGCTTGGCTTTCTCTGCATCAACTTTCCACCAAGCAAGGAACATTTTCTCATCTCATTCTTCTGCAGAGGAAGCATTGTCATACCTCAGTGTAACTTCATTTTTAATGGATATTTACTTCATCTGTTTTTTAAACACACCCTTCATCTATCTACACATGGAAGAGTAACTCAAATAATCCAGTTAATCTGAAACATGACAGAATGAATACCTCTTTAGCAAAAGATTCACTCCAGACAGACCAAGCAAATCCTATGCTTTCTGTACTGTTTTTCAAATACCACAGTGTTACCTTCAGGGGCCAAAAGTCTGGGCCAGGAGACCTGAAAGAGCCTTAAGCTCAAAGATATAGATCTCTACTCACTGCTCACTCTTCAAACCTTATAGGTCTATCCTACCTATACTAGAAAAAAAGGCCTTTTAGTGAGCTACCTATTCCATAAGACTAACACACCTGGCAACTAAAAATTAAATATCTACTTTACATTTGCTAGCATAAACACAAGGCAACACACATGTAATATAGACAATGGAAAAAAAAAAAAAGCCCATATAAGAATCTCATCAGGTAAGAAAAAGAATCACAGAATGCTCATGACATTTCCAAAAAGCATTTGGACCCTTCAGAGATGGCAGCTCTGGAATATAAAACCAGTGCAGTTACAATGATTTAGGTATCACTAGAAGCAGCATCTCAACCTGTATACCCTGGAGGTAGCCCTTTTTTTACTTTAAAGCATTATAAAAATCAAGAAGCAGAGGATGTTATGATGCTACATTAGGGAGAGCACTGACCAACACTGAGCCAGAAAAAGAAAATCTATCACTGCTCTTCAAATATTCAAGCAGTTACAAACTGGGCACCAAGGTGCAATTTTCATCAGTGAAATCAGGGATTGCTGTGGCCTAAACAGCACTCTGTTACAGCATCAGAACAGTACCAAGCACCTTCATCAGGAATAAACAGAAGATTCAGCACATAAACTGACATGTGTTAGTATTTAAAGATAGTATGAAATCAGCCAGAGGAGGAAGCAGTAGAAACAAACTCCAAAATCATGGAAATGAGCAACCAGGTCACTTTCTCAAAACCCTTCTTGGAATACAAGCATGTTACAGCCCATGTACATTTGCCAGGACAACAAAGAAGGTTTTTTTAAGAGTATACTCGTCTCCAGTCAGGATTTTTTTTTCCACACTGTTGAAACAAATCCACCACCTCCCTACTGCTAACAAACACTTGTGGTCAGATTAAATCAACTAAGAACTACTCCTATCCCACTTACATAAAATTCCAGAATTGTAAATCAACCTCTTTTAATTCATTTTTAATCTGAATGACCCTCACTTCAAAAAAAGAAAAAAAAAAAAAAAAA
>VZRH01000839.1:170203-180702 GCA_013397555.1 Urocynchramus pylzowi
AAAAAAAAAAAAAAAAAAAAAAAAAAAAAAGTTTGATGAGAGACACACCTGTCTGAAAACAGAAAGATAGCAAGGCAGCATCAATCAGGGTGGGATTGTGTAGACACGAGACATTCAGATATCTGTAATACGTCTGGCTTGGTCCCACCTGGCATTCCTGTAAAATTAGCATTATAAATCTCTAGACTAAAAGAAGAGAGGATGTTTAATGTCCCATGCTGAGATGTCTAATAGACAGAAAAAGCAACAAAAATGATGATAATGCAGCACTTGCCTAACACAAATTGTCAAATGACACAAGACAGAACTTAAAGAACCCATTTCTCTGCCTTAAAATGCAAGTTATAAGTAGAGCAGAAAACCATCTACTCTTAACTTAGATTGGCAGCCTACCTAAGACATTTAAGTTGAATTAACTGCAGATAGGAAAGCAAGAGGGCCTGAAACCCCAGAGTGAACACTTTAGGATTAAGCTTTTCAGAAATAAATGTAAAGGAAGTGAGGGATATTTTATCTGTAAAAGAGAGAATATCCACACAGGGATTTGGTGGGCTTTAACTGTTGCAATTTAATGTCACACCTTTACTTAATTCATCTTAATCTTTCCCACATGTCTGTCCCACTGCAGCTGAGTTCTTTAATTTGAAATATTATAGTGGATCTAATTTGAAAGACAGCATTAGCTGAACCACTAGCAGGAGGCTTGTCAGGGTGGGGAGGTTACTCAGGGATGAGTAACCAGCTACTTCGTACCTACTTTGTGTCAATGCTCTTGGTTTACCTTATCCTGTTGTGTTTGTGCAAGCCAAGCACAGCATTTTAAATTCAGATTCACACCTCTTTACAAGTCTAACATTGACCTGATTAAAAGCAAGACTCAGGATGTGCAGAGCAGGTAGGACACCAGGCTCTGATGCAGTGGTAAGGATGGGAGATTGATACTTCCCAACCAGAAGTTCAAACACAAAAACATATATTTAAGCTTATATATTTTATATATATATATTTATATATATATGTGTGTGTAATTATATGTATGTATGTATATATAGGCAGGGGTCTCGGAACTAGATGACATTTAAGGTCCTTTCCTACCCAAACCACTCTTTGATTTTGTATATTTAAGCCCAAGAGGTTGTACATTCCCAGGGTTACAAAGATCAAGCCATTATGCCAAATGGGATGTTTCCATATATTGTTTGAGCCAACAAACTACAGCATATGGAAATGCCAACAGAGTACAGAAATCTGAATCTGTGAAAGCCAGTAAAATCTCTGATTTAGTTGGCAGTGAAGGAAGGGGGAATGAGAAGAGCAGAAATGGACCTTGAAGACCAGGGAGAGATTCTAAAAGGCTGGAATTGGAGCTCCATAAGCTAATTGCTCAACATGGCACAAAAAGGAAGGGTTTTGGCTTTTGTATAAAACATTATAAAAATCATGATGTTGCCCTCCCATTACTGGTTTCCTCTGGTGCTACACTCAAAAACTGCCTCAGAATAAGGAAATATTGGAACAAGACAGACTATTAACCATTCTCCTAATTACATAGAGCCTATTTGTGACTGTCAGGAGTTGAACTGACTGGGCTGCCTTAAATTTATTAAGATAATCAGGCCCCAGTGGGGTCTAAGCAAAGCCTCAGAGGCCTCCAAAAATGCCAGATAAATGGACAACACAATGGCCAACAAAGTTCATTGCATCTGCATTAAATTCTGAATTTAGAAGAAAAGGCAAACTGCTAAGATCCATTACAAATGACAAATGGCTATGGTACAGCTGAAGGGAAAGGCAAGAAGGTAAAGTTGTTGATAAGCTATTTTCTGATGTGCCTTTCTCATAAAATGAGAAGTGAACTGGAGAAATCTGTCATAAGGCCAAAGCAAGCAAATTAAATGCTACTTGAATGTAGTGATGACTAATTTTTCTTTCTAAACTCAAGGATGCATTGAATGGAGTTGATTAGGACTTGTACCAGGCTATTCAACAGGAGGATGAGGACAGGTAAATTTTCATATTGCACCAAGTAGGTCCAGGTCCAGGTCCAGGTCCAGCCTCCTCTGGATTAGGATGGAGAAGAAGATGATGGAGTTCAGCTCAGTAAGGATGGAGAAAAGACCTGAATCTCTGGCTGAGCCAAAGGACAGCAATATTGCAGAAGGTGGTTTAGTAGGGCAGTGCAGTTGTTCACAAGCTGGACATCAGCTGATGTGCACATCATGCTGTTAGGTGTGACCTGGCTTAAACCTTGTAGGACACAAGGGAATCTCTTCCATTCAGTCTGCACAGGACAGCTGAGAGTCCAACTGGGCAGGAAACATATGGCCCAGTTGGGAAGGTCAGTAGGAATGCCAAGAGGTCTAAAAAACTGACCCAAAAGGCACATGTTCCCAAGGAGAATGCTAAAGGGGAAACATGGTGAGGGTCTTCAAATATCATGCAAGAGAACATCACACAGACAAGTGGAGAAGGCTGGTTTCCCTGCCCTTGGGAGGTATGTAAGACATAAATTTTTACCTTTAGGTTAGATATTTTCTGTTTTTCTAATAGCAAAGGTCACAAACCACTGGAATGGCCTATGGGGTTATGGAGTCAATAGAGGTCTTTAGGAGCAGTTTGCATAAATATGCCATGAATGCTTGAAGAAGTAACCTAGAGCACAGCCTTTGCCACCAGGTGCCACCCAGCTTTGATTTTTGTGTGCAGATAAAGTAAGCAAACAGATAAAATAGGCTGAAGAACAATAAAAAGATACAGTATCTTGACATGGATCTGTGGTACAACTTCAAGCACACTGCTGTGGTCCAGCCATCTCAGCCATCTCAGAGACTGGGAACATCAGAGGATTCAAAGAGCAACAAGTAGGATCACGGGTATGGCAATTCCCAAAAGACTGAAATTATTTGGATTATTATCTTCAGAGAAAAGCAAGGGAGACAGAATAAAAGTACATGAAGTAATGTCTGGTATAGGAAAAAAAATCAACAAAGAATACAAGAGATTAAAATTGGGAACTTCTCTGCTATGGCACATCCAAAGCATTTGTGCTAAACCCAAAAGGATTCTGAAGGAAAATGTCTTGCCAGCATGGGTACCTGAGGCACCTGCAGGGCTATAAAGAAGTTTGATTTGTCTTGCTTGACATCAGCCCTTGGCACCATACCCTGGGGTTGTACCACGCTCTGTCACAGAATGGGCATGAAATGGGCAAAAGCAGGCCAAAATGTGAAGTTTTAAATATTGCTCTTTTTAAAAACAGAAAAGGGGGCAAAGAAAAGGGACTGCTTCTTTCCAAGAGGATGCTGTTTATCCCAGTAGGCTGGGGCTGGCTGGCCATGCCTGCTCATCACTGAAAGAACAGAGGAAAAGTCTGTTCCAAGCACTCCCTGTGTTGAATATATCACATGTCCTGAGCCAAAAACACTGCTTAGCCCCAAAGCAGTAATGTGAATAGGCTTTGTAAAGTCGTGGCCTTGTTGTCATCTTAAGAGAACTCAGTGTGTGTATGGAGGAGGTGCCTCTGTGTGTCTGGTTTATCCAATAACGAGCAAACAGTGACAAAGGATCTCCAATCCCATGACAGCACTGACCGCCTAAAAACAGAAGGGCAAAGGTCTTCAGTGCTAAGTCTTACCCAAAGTTAACTTAACAAACCTAATCATTACTGAATAACTCCAACCATGAAATTTGCAATTATCTATACCTGTCACCTGGTGCCTATGAAGAACTAAACTTGGAGGGGATCCATTTAAGGACACATAGTGACACCAGAAATCTCAGAGATATACCAGAAATTTTGCCAGAAATTTGTTTAAAACACAAAGCAAACTTTAAGAGACCAATTTCTGTGAAGGAATGTGGTGCTGTGTGTAAGCATTAAGAACAATGTGACCTTTGCAATGCTGATACATCACACTGTTTTACTCAAGGGGAGACAGGTCCCTCGTCAGCTTCCCTGCATGGGTCCACTTTGATGAGGAAGGGATCCTGCACACGAGATGGCCTCTCCATTGATCACCTCAGGAGGGGCAGCAGTTGTTTTTTAACATCAGAGCCCATGATGGAGCAACACCAGCCTGTTTTCAGCTAGCAGCACTGATGCAGTTTTCCAATTGTACATGTCTTCCAACAAGCTTGATGGAAAAGCACCGTCTCTCCCGGTCTCCCAGAACATCACACCTGGTGTGGCATTTGTGAAACCCCTTTCACACTGACATAACCCTTTAGAAGGTTTTGGTGAGGACTAAGTGTCCCTGCAGAAGGAGAGCACACTGCCACACTTTGTGCCCAGGCAGATGCAGAGAGCCTGAGGTTGGTCAGGAGGTTGGTCCATGCAATGCCAGCTCAGAAAGCTCCAGAACAGCAATTACCACCTGCTTGGGAAATCCAGGGAGCTTGGCTAAGCCTTGGGGACCATGGAAAATGAAAGTGGTCAGAAGAACGTCAGAGTGGTTTGAGTGTGGGCTGGGGATATCCCAGACAACAAAGCCTGTTTGGTAAGAGCTGCTTTCCATCTGCAAAGCAGATGAGAGTTCAATGCTGAGGATCATTTAAAAGTCAAATAAATGGTTTAAAATGGCTTGTAGTAAGTAAAACCATATTTCTTTGTGAAGTAAACTGCCCTTGTTTTCTGGGTGGATGTATGCACACCAAGCCAGACAAGCAGATGAAGAAAAACTGGTACCTGGCTTTAAGGAGAGAGCCTTGGCCAGTCTGAGAGGAGGTGCAGTAAAAGGTGGAAGAAAATATCCCATCAGTGCTTCACAGGGCAGGTGGGCAAGGAGCTGATGGTGGATGAAAGCACATAACTGGAGAGGACAAATGGTGACAGTGGATTGCAAGGTAATGCACAGGACATTCTTCTGGGTCAAAGGATTGTCTCAAGAAAGAGGCACCTTCCCTTCCCCACAGCCCCTCTGGTGAGCTGACAAGGTTTGCAGAGCTGGTTGTGTAGTAGGTCCTAACTGCCAGACAAAGTTAAATCCCAATTTTCAGAAGCTAGAGGCACAGAGAAAATAGACCCTGATAAAATATCTAGCTGATAACCTTGACAAAATCACAAAATTAAATAAATAAGCAGAAGCAGGAGATTCTGGGTAACTCACTGAATACATAAGGGCAAACCCAACAAGGTGACCCCAGATCCATATACCTCTGGGGGAAAAATAGCTTTATTTTTTAAAAATATCATCACATTATCAAAGACTCCTTATCAACACCAGTAGATTGAAGCTGACAGGCTGAAATCAATGCCAGCTCTTGGAATATGAAGGCATGATAAAAGGCTATGACTTCCTTTGAAAAATATATATTTAGATGTAGATCAAGGATACTTTTATTTCATCAGCTTGGCCATTTTTTGATCAACTCACTTAGCATATTTAATTAAAGATATGATAGTCAATCTCATTTCTAATTGCATGCAAATTTGCAGTATTTTGTGGATTGGTTCCTGCTTCAGAAATGTGTCTGTTTGTAGTACAGCCCACTTATGTACTAAAATGGCAGCTTTCTTTCCACAGTTTACAGAGACGTTAACGAAGCTGGAGCTGTCAAAAAATAAAACATCCTCTGCTGTAGCTGTGCATACTAACAAGTAGACTTAATGCTGGTGAAATTTTCATGTAGAAATCAGTAAGTCAGTGTCCTTAAAAAGAAAGAAAACCAGGCCTTATTTAGTGCCAAAGTAGACAAATAAAATAATTTGTTAGAGAGAGTGAAAAAAAAAAACCCACAACACAAGTTTAAAATACTAAAGAATGTGTTATTGAAGGAAGTTATGTTGGAAATACAAAAGCTAACTGAATCACAAATAAAGAAAATTAGTGGAAGACTGGGGTTTAGCATAAGGTGAAGCAGCATCAAAATATCTTATGCAAAATAGTGAACAGGCTGGGCTAGAACAGAAAGAGGATGTTGCTGTGTCTTTACCACAGAAATGCTGATCATAGGCATATAAAATGGTTAATATTGCAGCTTCAAAGTTTAGTCTAGTGAAAGATGATTTTTCATAATAATATAGGGACATGTCCTTTGAAGCTAAAATAGAAAAAGGCAAAGGTACAAAAATTTAAGTTGCCCTTGCAGGAGCAGTATCCTGAAGCCAATGACAAAGACCAGCTGCTCACAGTTAAATCAGATCAAAATTCCTACAAGGTAGCAGCTCAGGGTGCAGAGCCCCCTAAAACACAGGGCAAAAAAACACAGATGATGGTTACAGTTGGAAATTGTTAATAGTCTGAACCTGTGAAAATTTTTAATACTTCAAATCATTCCTAATTAATTGATATTGGGGTACTACCCAAGAAGTCCTGCTGTAACTGAAGACTTACTTGTGCTGGGCACAGCCATCAAAAGAACAAGAGGTCTGTCCATCCTCAAGTCTATTAAAATATTTGAAGACACAAGCACCAACAGGAATATAACATTCTCTCTCTCTCTCTCATTGCTGAATTTGCACATCATCTCACCATTCCCTGCAAGATGTCTATTTTTTATAGCTGCAAACAAATGAAGGAATGTTAACCTTAAATCACCGCAGCTGGGGAATGTGGGGAGGAGAGAGGGAGCACAGGGAGCTGCTGTGATCCTTCCCTGTGATCTGCCTGACCCCAACCAGCAGCTGCTGGTAAAAGCACCACCTTGCACGGTCAGGCTGTCCCTGTGTGTTTGCATAGTTTCTAGTGAGGGTCATGGATTCAGTGTCCAGAAAAAAAAAAAAAAGCTTCTTTGGATGGTGGAAGCTTTTTCAGACCTAAAATCTGCAGCAGCAAACCGCCATCAAACACACACCTAAAGGATTTATCAAGTTTTTGCAATTCATCTAAGATAAATTGTTCTCTTCTCCCCTCAGTAGATCTTAAATTTAAAGAAATTTGCATCAGAGTGTGGAAAAGAAATCTCAATCCCCCTCTAGAAAATGAGATACTGGTCATCAAACACTGCACTTCCTGTAATTGCCATCACATTGTAAGAGCAGTCACGCTGACACGAATTGCAATTTAGTTGTTCACACAATCCTTGGACTACACGAGATGACCCATTTGACCCCCGTGTTGGCACAGCAGCCCCACCTCAGAATGTGCTCACAAGCCCTGTTGGAGGAGCTGTCCCCCTGAGCTGGCTTCTAAACACCACAGCAGCTGCCCCCCCTGTGCTCTGCTGGATGTGCCCAGGTCCTGCATCCCTCCCCTGCCATGGCATCCCCCACCCCCAGCTCACCCCATTCCCACCAGATGGGAAGTGGTGCCCTGCAATGCATCCCCTCCTGTAGCCCCCATGCAGATGGGCACTCCCTTGTGCAGATGGTCCTACCTGTCCCCAGCCTCCCTCCCAACACCTTAAAGCCCTTAAATCACTCTCTAAAGTGCTTCCTCCCACAGGGACATTTCAAACCACATCACAGCCCACCAAAAGCTACCAGCAACCCAGATTTCTTCCCTTTGAACTTTTTCAAGCTAGAAAAGGTGGGACAAGATACTGCCTGCTGTCACAATGCTAAGCACACTAACCTGTCACTGGGTTTTATTCTAGCCCCCTTCCAACATTCCCTGGCTTTGCAATTACCAAAGAATACAAATAGCAAGGATACAGCAAAGAAGGCACCAGAGACATGGGGCCACACCTGCAGCCCCTGCTTTGTGGTGTGAAATACAGGATTGCTGACAGTGAGCATGAGGCAGCCTAGAGCTGCTACCTGGAGGAGCAAAGCACTTGGAATTTTGCAAGGACCAAGGCAGTAAGAAAAGCAGAGGAACCAAGGGAAAACAAAATGATGACCAGCTAGCAAGTGCCTCTTTGGAGATGCCCAGCTCCATCAAGGAGCTGCACAGGAGTTCTCATTCTGCTGTGAGTTTTCTTCCATAAACACCACCGTGTGCTCTCCTAAGCACACCCTGCCAGAACAAACTTTCAGAACTCCTGTGAGAAGCCTCCAGGGCCGTGGGTTGCACTTGACCACACACAAAGGAAAGGAGGCTCCCATAGCAGCTGGTGTGTTCTCCAATCAGTCACACACCTACCCTGGGAATTACCATATCTGCTACTGGAGAACATTGGGAGGAAGAGGTTATGAGTAGCTGCCATCTGCAGCAGGGCAGTCACAGAGCAGAGGGATCCACACACAGAACAAAATATGGGCGATCTCAGCCCAAAAGACACTTATTTGCCATTTCATTAATTGCCAGCTGGTCACATGTTTCATTGCACAACCTGAAGTAGCATCCCATAACAGGTTTTTCCCCCCCAAATTGACATCAGCAGACACCAGGCACTGAACTGGTATGAGATGCAAGTTTAGTGGCCCATGGTACACAGAGGGAACTTGCCTTCAGTTTATTTCCTAGAGCAGCCAGGCCACTGTGGCCACAGCACCAGGTGGTTTGTCTCTCTATTTCCCCTTCCCCCTCCCTTAACTTCTGCAAGAACAGGGAGATCTGCATCTCCCCAGCCCTGAGGAATGCTCCAGTGCATTCCCATGGAAAGGTAGCCAAGGAGCAGCAGCCCCTGTGGAAAAGGACCCTTCCTGGAAACTTAGCAGAGGCCGATCTTGTTTGCAGTGCAGAGGAACACAAGTCTGAGTCCCTCTTAAAACAGTCTCTAAGGATGCCAGCAAGTCCCAGTGAATCTCACATTGGCACCAACTTGTAGCCATAAATTACTCAGACATGACTGAGAGACAGCAGAGACTGCCAGTGTCCTGTCCAGGGGATGAACAGAGGAGACACAGCCCTGAGAATGTGCAGCTCCAGGGGCAACACAGCCACCACTGGTACCACTTGTGCCCACCTGCCTGACCCCTGAGCACAGAGACCCCCAGCAACCAGGGACAGCCTTTGCCACAGCTCTACCAGCCCTTCATTGTGTGAATTGCTGAATCCATCTCTCTTCTTTTCCTGTTTTGTGCCATGGACACTGAAAGCAGAGGATGGAGGTGGCCAACTACCTCATCTTTCTGCAGCTATTTCCAGTTCATCTGCCCCTAACCTACATCTTGGCAGCCCAGCCCAGTGATACATCACAAATCATTTGCATCAAGCAGACCCACGGGTGCATTGCTGTCAGTAGATGGGCTCCTTCCAAGTCTCAGGATTTATGGCTGCATCCAAAGCCCCAGTGCCATGGCCAGGATGGCACAGACTCACTCACAGTTTGACTCCTTCAATTGCTCTGAGAAAAGACAGAAATAGTAAGGATGAGCAAAAGTCCATGTCACAAGGAAAAAGGACATAAATTATCAAATGGGGAGGGAAAAACCAAACAACCCCAAACCAAAGAAAATGAGGGCTTGACAGTAGCTGAGGTTACACATGAAGAGGAAGGGAAGAAGCATCTCCCACTCAGCTGGAGAAAGCCAGCACAGAAGAGGCTGCAGGACAGCAGAGCACCTTGACTGCACATTCTCTGCCCTGGAGTGTTTTGTTTGTTTTTTTTCTAAACAGGAGGTACAAGTCCAGGCTCTACTCCTGAAGATCTTGTCAAAGATGGTGCCCAGCCAAATGGGAGATCCAGAAAGAGTCTTGGAGGAGCTAAAGCAAAGCTTTGTATCTGGAGCCATGCATGATAAAAAATCTCAGATCAGTCTGCTCCAAACATTGAGGAAGTCTGGACGGGGGTGGAAGCATGATGGCCAAGATCTGCCTCTTCTCTGACAGGTAAGCCATAAGCAAAGAAGTTATTTCTCTGATTTTAACTTTCCAGGTCCAGAAATGGAAATAGTTTCTCTCACAGACACTCTCCAGTAGGAAAAACTTGAGATGAAAGATTTTAATTCCATCATTAGAGCAAAGACAATGTATCAACTTGCAAGAAAAGACCAACAGCAAGTGGCTTTTCTTAGGTTTTAGACGGCTCTTTTGGGTTTCTTTTCTGCTGTTGTTTTACATTTGTGTCACAAACCAGTCTGTCTAGCAAGCATTTCTTCCCTGAGAGTGCTGGCAAACAGCAGAAGTGGCTTCTCCTACCCTGCGCCCCCCACCACGCTGAGTGCAGCGTACCAGCTGTCATTTGCAAACACTTATCCCATAACAGTGACTGCCACTCTGGGCCTGGGGCTTCCCGATTTCTTTCCATTCCCAAAATTCATGACAAGTGGCATGATTTGCAGACAAAAGCCAAATAAGCAGAAACACAAAAGCACTCGGTCAGCTTGTGAAAAGCATGCCTTAAATCTGTCTCTCTTTTTCTGTTTTTTTTTTGTTGGTTTTTTTTTTCAGTCAGGCTTTGGAGCTCACAGGACCAGGAGTGCCTTGGCAGGGCGGGCGCAGCGCGGGTTCGCTGCCGGTGCCCAGACCCGCGCCGGGGCTGCCCCGCCTGTGGCCGCGACAAACCAGCGTTTGTCTGAAACGCCGGCTTGGGGCGGAGCTCACACAGGCGCTGCGAACGCGCAGGACACGGACGGACGAACAAACAAACCAACCAACAAACAAACAAACGAGCAAACAAACCAACAAACAGCGGGGCGGCCGCGGGCTGCGGCAGGCCAGGCCAGGCCGGGCCGG
>VZRH01000839.1:181020-204759 GCA_013397555.1 Urocynchramus pylzowi
GCCCCAAAACCTCTTTTTTTCCCCCCCCCCCCCCCCCCAAGCAGAGAGAAAAAACAACACCTATAAGACAGGGGTTCCTTTTCCTAGAGAACAGCAAATCTAGTGTTTCTGGACCAAATCCAAGAAGGCTCTGTAAAATTCCCACTTTCTAATTTTTACCAATAAAAAGAGGCCAAAGCAAAAAGCAAACCCACAGAAAGCCACTGCTGCTTCTGTTCCTTATTTAGGGTAGACTACATCTGAAATCTAATTATCTCTCTGCAACTCCCTGTGCAGTCAAGGCAGACAGAGAGGGATCTCCAAGGAGCAATTCTTTTAACCTTGCCTGAAACACCTACCTGGGGATGTGACTGACTCTCTCTCACACCCAGCACCCAGGGATGCTACACTGAAATTACTCCACATCCTGTCTTCTGGGACATGCAAGTCAGACTGAATTCTTGCACTCAGCAGAACTTGTCCTTCTAAATGTTAGTCTCTTCAAACACCTGGAGGTGAAGGAACACCTTGAGTGTGTGTTGACCCAAGGGACTACAACAATGGCACAAATAGTCTGCAAGAGGAGGCTGTTTCATGGTTTGTGCTTTATTTTCCCTTCTTTCCACAGATTATGGCAATCTAATAACTGGATTTAGAGTCCCCATACAGCCATGCAACAGTTTGCATTTCCATTCATTGGATCCGGAAATGTCCCTGCTCAGGGACAGCTATGAGACATGAAAAGGATATTCCAGTGGGAGAAGTGCACCTCTTGCCTGCTGCTGTGTTCCACATCACTGTCCTGCAGCAGGAGAGGTTCCTTCAAAGTGAATGCTGCTCACCTTGCTACAGGAGAATCAGTGCTTTTGGAGACAGGCGTTGATGCAGTGGTTGAAGAATTCCTGGACAAGCCAGACGGAAAGGACTTGCCACTCGCTCTGTAAGGAAGATGGGGAAAAAAGGAAAAGTGACTGGTGGGGACATGGTTTATATCAAAGCTAAGCAAGAGTCTCTGCTGTTTTTAGAGACAAAAGGACAAAGCACTGTTGGCTGGAGGCAGAAGAGGAAAGGGCAGGAATACAAATGGTGGGACGAGAAGCATCACTGACACTGGGTGCTCAATCCAATGTGAAAGGCAATCCGTGCTGCCTGAGAGCTCTTCAGTCACTGCAAAAAACCACAAATTTCTGGATAACACAAGAACGTCCTTCAAGGGACACAGTTCCTGCCTCTCTAGAGCCACTACATAAAATGTAATTAAGCCTACATTTCCAGGGACAGCTAATTATGGAGCCACCTGTAAAGAAGCAGTGCCATCCCTGCCAATGTACATCCCAGGAGGCTGGGAGTGTTGTGAGGACTTGGAGGACTCTGCACAACACGAAGAAGCAGATATCTCAGCAACATTTACTGAGACCTTTTCCATCCTTTACCAATGGATAGGAAGAACAGAAAAAAATCATGGGTGCAATTGCATTTTAAGTGAGAGATAAAGGTTTTGTGGCATTTTCTTCCAGTGGGAAGGCTGTGTGCTGTGGATGGCCACAGTAGGAGCCACCCCAATTCTCTGAGCATCAGTCTCAGGCAGACTAAACAAGTTTGAAGGGATTGAACCAGCATGAAGGGAGGTTGAAGGTGAACAGTTGTGGAGCTGGAGTGTTCAGAACAAAAGCAATGAAAGAAATGGACCAGCTGCCTGCACCATGCCACAGAGTGAGTAACACATAAAATCAACACTTATGACACATTTGCAGGCACAAACTTAGCACAAGGGTGTTACCAATACCTGGTGAAAAGATTCACATGCCAAAGCATCAACACCAATGGAAAGGTAGGTGACAAGAGAGGAAAGGTTCATCCTCTAGAAAAGATGTCATGAACCACTTTTGAACCCACAACCCTGTCTACCTGCTCAGGCAGCTCAGTCTGCCCAGGACACCGAAAACTGCCACCTCACCCCACACAGGCCACTCTAACCTGAGGCACCAACTCTCAGCTCTGTTGCTCAAGACCAGAGCTCTTGCATCCCACCTGTTGTTCCTCAGATGGAAAAAGTAATCCCAACTCAGCTGCTGACCATGGCAGATTCATGTGAAACTCAGTCCTGGAGGCCAAATTTATAAACTTTTTCACCAGCTGAGAGTGTGTTTGCCAAACGCAGCCTTACCCAAACCTGGGTTTGCAGAGCCCTGGTTTCTTCCCCCTGCTTATCTCCAACTCTGCTCCTGTTAACAGCTGATTTCCCCTCTACATCCTGATCTGCCTACTCAAAGAGGGATGTTGCAACACCGAGGTTATTAGCTCCCAAAGGTGGGGTCCTACAGCTGCCCACCACCCTCTGCTCCCTGACACCAGACAAATCCTGTCAGCATCCCTGAACCAGAAACCTGTTGCCCTGTGACCCTCCAGGAGCATCTCCATCAGACCACCTCCCTGATCCCTGTGTGATTGCTGGGAATCTCCAGCACCACAGTGCCAGAGCCATCCTGCTCCAGTAACTGGACACAGAGGGAAAGGAGAAACATTACCTGGATCAAGGCAATAATTCCCCAGGACCATCTGCCAAGGAGCAGCATGGAGGCATCTGTCCTGCCACTCACATATGTGCTGGCAAACTTCACTTTATTTTACTTATCATCATCACCTTCATTTAACTCCAGCCCAGGAAGCTCCACGGTGGATGTTAACACAAGAAAGGAAAAGGAAATGTTTTCAAATTGAAAAATAACCTGAAACCCAGCAAACACTAAATTGCCTTGTAATCGAATTCATTATATTTGTTGGTAGGAAACAGAAAAAGCCCAGCTAAGCACTATGCATTTAGCATTTTAAAGCTAAAAATAGTAGTAACTACATCAGCAGGGAGAAGGAACTTGAACAGAAAGTGAATGATCACCAGCAATTATTTCTGGATATTTTAAGTAAGTGCCCTGAAATTGAAAAAGGCAGCACATGTTCAAATCCCTGTCCAGGCTTACAGGACAAACCAGGTAAAGTATTAGGTAGAGGGGAGGAATGCTAAAGCCAATCATAAAGAAAAATTAAAGGTTAGGAAAGATCAATTACCTATAAGGAAGCAAGATGTTATTTGGGAAGACTTAAAACTGAGAATGATTTCAAATTTTGAAAGGAGGATTCCTGATCTCCTCTAATAATTTGGCTACTCCTAGTTCAAATGAGTCCACTCCATCTGTGAATATTCCTGAACCCTTACGTGGTTCAAAGGTTAATTCCTCACATTCATTCTGAGATGTCAGAGAGTCAAACTTCAGCAACAGCATAAACCTATAATGTAATGAAGTGTTAAACTACACAAGAATATGCTTTTCACTTCATTTAGGAGGATGCTAAAACCAAATCATGGTCTGTGCATGCTCTTCATCAACCATAGCTGGGCCTTAGCTCCATCACAAGGTGATATCTTCTCCCGACACACACCCAGGGTGCAGCACTAGACATTAGCTGCTTAAATTAATGCCTGTATCTCCAGATCCTTGTAGCTTTTTCTCAAGTTTATAGAAGTTTCAACATAAGAGATCTCTGAACCATGGCTGTTGATTTTCAACAGTTCTTGGATTTCAGGAGAAATTCCACAAGTCTAAAAGAAGGGTGATACTTGGTCTGTTTATAAAAGTATATAACTACAGAGACTGAATTACTATAGGCCTGTCAGTCTGAAGCTAATCCCTGGGAAAAGAATAGTTGATACAGAGCTAAAAGAGATTAATGCCAATCAACATGTTCATGAAAAACAAATCTTGTCAAATTAATTCTCATTTTAAGAGATTACAGCTTCCTTGATGGAGCAATAGTATTCATGCAGCAATCCACCACATCACAGCTCTCCTCCCTCTGGTTGGGCCAGTCCTGCTCTGAATAAGAAAGCCAGCCTAGCATTCCTTAAAATAAACTAAAATCTGGTCAAAGCCTTCAGGATGCAACTGGAAATGGGAACTCTCTAGGGAAGCAGGGTCCTGCTGTGTTCTCCCACTGGCCCTGTGCTGGTCAGAGTCCTTACTGACAGCCCGGGCAGTAAGAGCATTACTGAGACCACGGGTGAGATGGAGGTGGAAAGGATTAGGGAGCCATGGAAGAAGAGGAGGCTGTGCTGCTGGGAAGCAGTGATGAATCACCTGAAGGAAGCAAGGAGCAGGACAGTGGTAGCCCCTGCATGGCTCCAGGCAGCCCCAGTGTGGTCAGGCTGGGGGAAGAGTCACTATGAACAACAGCACGAGCACCAGAGGTAGCTTAGAATGAGCAGGACGACTTCAGCGACAAACACAATCCATGGCAGAGTACAGGGAATGTCACACAGGAGTGGGAACCCTGCTGTGGCTGTTTTGCAACACCCACTTCAGGTTGGCAAATGGCAGATGGGATGCACAGCTCTGTCATGTGGCCGAGAAGGGATCTTGCTGCAGCACAAGGAGCCCACAGCTCTTCCCTGCTGCCCTCTGAGCATCCCGTATCTGCGGGGCCATCAGAGGTGAGCAGGCAGAAGCCACCAGCACTGTGCTTGGAATCTGATCAAAATAAAGGAGACTGGAAATGAAGTCTATCCTTTTGGCCCCAGGAACAACCACAATGAGACTTGGCCTCTCTGACGCCAGAGAGCACACACCTCAGAAAAACCTCATTCAAAGCAGCACCGAGGCAGAGTGACTTTGCCATCTCAGGCAAAGGATTACACAGGACTGCAGGTTACACAGGACTGCAGCTTGCACAAGTGGCCACAGATCCTTCCTACTGACCATGCAGCTGGCACCTCATCCAGACAGTTATTAAAAATAATAAATAAATAAAAAATACTGCTAGCTCAGAAACCTTCGAGTCCAACTCACAGCAGTGTTTTGCCAAAGGACACCCCAGCTGCAAATCACAGTGTAATACACTGTATTATTAACAGCAACCTACAGCAGGACACAAACTCAGCACTAAATCCTGCATGGAAAACTGCTCCAGATTACCCATCCCTTCGTATTTAGGCTTCAGTTACACCACGGCTGTTGCACTGCTCTCGTACCTCTGCAGGGCGGGAGGGGAGAAGGTGGCCTTGACCTTCCTCCCGCAGCGGGATCCCGCATCCGGGCCCTGCGAGCTCCTGCTGGAGACCCACCAGAGGGCGGTCGGGGTTGCCTTTTCCCTCCGACTGCATCATTTTCCACCTTTGCGTCCCGGGGAGCCTCACCACTTTTTATCTTCTGCGGCCACTTACAGCTGCATTCTGAAGAGAATGTAATTGGTGTTATCACATGCCACAGATACCTACAGATAACAGAACGTGTTTGCTACAGATGAAGAAGTTATTTATTAATTGTAGTCCCTGGCTTGTTGGGGCAACCTCTTTTAGAGCTGCATCAGACAGCAGGCCCCCAGATCCCATGGTTGATTATGCTGGTGTTTATAGGATTGGAGTGCCCACAAAGTTTATGCTGAGTTTTTGAAGACTAAAGCTTCTTCTCCTGTTTTATTTATTCAGGAAGGTGAAAACTACCATATTAAATATAGATACAAAACATTAGTCAAAATTAAATCTCTCCTTCTGAGCTACGTCACACTGTTATCAGTGTTGAACTCAGCTTCAAGACCACAGTCATCACTACAAGTTTCAGTTAGAGATTATCATGATAATCAGAGATTATCATACCATTAGTATTACATAGCTGTCTTTGACAGCTTTTAAAACCTTCTTACCTCCTGCTTTCATCTTCCTCACTTTCTTGTCTTCTCCAAAACAAGGACCACACAGAGCTGCTTCTCCCTTTTCCTGCCCAGCACAGCCTGCAGGTACAGAAGCTTTCCATCTGTTCTCCTCTCCAGTTCCACCACCCATCCCATCTCTGCTGTCCTCCTTCCCTGCCTCATCTCCTCACCCTATTGTGTATCTCTTCTCAAAACCTGTCTGCCCTCATGTGCAGCTTCACCCCATCCTTACCTGTCCGGGCATGGCACCATCTCTCCTTACCTCCAAATACTCTGTACTTCCACTGTCTGAAGCTGTTTTCCTCCAAAACAACATAAATTCCTTCCTGATTTGTCTTTGTTTCACATTTTAGATTTGTTCTACAACCAATCAGAGCAAAAGATTCTCGTTGAAGAAAACACAGCATTAGGAAGGCCAGTCTAGGTAAGCTGCTCAAAAGCAACCAAAAGGCAGCCAGCAAAACAAACAAACAAACAAAACCAATCAACAAACCAACCAACCGAACAAGTTTCTCCTCTGCATTTGATCCTTCAGAAGGTCAGAATCACAAAATCCTTTTGATTACACTGTATCACCAGGAAGCACCAGAACACAGCAGCCAGAGAGTCACAATCCTTTGCTTAAGCAGGAACTTGAGGCTCTCTGGGCTTCCCACAGTACGTGCCCATGGCAGTGCTACTGTGGAGGGGACACAGCTGACCCCCCTGTTCCAGCTGGGGGACAACCAAGTCTCTGACACTCAAGAGAGACACCTCTCTGCTCACGGCTGCAGGGAGCACCCTGCCTGCCCTGGGGGCCACCCATAGAACAAAGCAGCTCACAGGGCTTTCTATTCTGCGCTGCCAAGGGTCTCTCAGGGGATAGACTGAGAGTGACATCCTTAGGGACGTGTCCCTGTCCTAGGAAACATCTCTGCTGGGGCAGCAGGTGGGAGCCTGCCAGGCAGGAGCAGATGTGGACTCAGGGCAGCAGCAAAGCAACTGCTTACAAAGGCAACTGCTTTTACTGGTGACATCCAGGTGTGCTGTACTTGGATTTCACACCAAGGCCTGTGCTCCAAGTTTCCCAGCTCCCATTCCACTTGCTTCCTCTCTTTGCATTCTTTCTAGAGCAGCCCTGTGTGGGAATTTTCATTACACGTTGTGCCTCCCCACAGAGCTCTGCAGGCAAGCACAAGTCAGAGGCACCAGGGATGGGCAGAACAGGAGGCACAAGGACACGTGGATTAGAGCCCTGCCATTGTGTGACAAGCACAGGGAATTAAGACAACTTCCTTCTGTGTCATCTTTAGGCAACATTAGAAAGTGTTTCTCAGTTCTTGAACCGAGATGAACAAAGGAATTTCAGTGGTAGGGAGAGTGATACAGGCAAATATCTGAGCTGCAGTGCTCTGGGACTGCAGCCTTGCTCTGCTGGCTCTGCTGTGTGTTTGGCCAGAGCCAACACTTTCCTCTGGCTCACCTGCACAAGGCAAGCTCCTCAGCGTGCCTCGAGCTCCAAGATTTGCTCTGTGCCGGCCAGGGTAGTCCCTGCACACAGCTGCCAGGTTAACACTGCTTGGGCTGACGTGCCTGAGACTGAAACAACACATTCAAAAAAGAGAGCTCATAAAACTCTATCTTTCCATTGCAGTTGGCTCCGTCACCCCTGGTACATTTCAGGAACAGACAACAGTAGCAACTAAAATGCATTGACACGACAAGGTCCTGCTATTAATGGGCAAGGTCAGAGATAGCATGAGCAGTGATAATCCACCCAGCAAAGCTTCCTGGGACAGAAGCACCAGGATCAGCAGATCAGATGGTCCAGACAGGTAAACATTTTTACATACAAGCATTCTGTCCAGATAAAGTTAAAATGTTCTTCCTACCTCATTTTCAAGGCACCAGTTTTTGATGTTTACTGGATAACTGGCAAAGTGGAATGAGTTACAGGAGTTAAATCCACACTGTAACTGGAAAATGCACACTTTGAAATTGTACATCTGTCACATGGGCTCTGTTACTCACATGGAAACAGCCATTAACTGGCTGGTTTTACCTTAAAAAGTTGAAAAGCTAAAAGAAGCAAACTGTGAAGGTTTCTCCTTTATGATCCCCAACTACACAGACCACATACAATGCTCTCCTGGAAAGACAGAAGTAAAAGGAACAAAGTTATTGCAAATTACCCTTAATTTGCCTTTCACATAATTTCACAAACAATGCAAAATGTCTTCAAAAGCATCTTCTCTTAACTAGATGGAGACACACAAAATTCAGACAGCTGACTCGTAGCAAGCATCTAATTTTGGCCTTAGCACTATGTTCCTAGCTAAAGAGGAAGCTGTGCACAATTCACCAAATTTTAAAACCAAATTTGGAGGCCACTTGAGAGCTAAGATGGACAAGAACCCCTTTGAAGAAATCAAACAGCAGTTTTCAGAATAGGAAAGAGAGTTTTTTACAGAAAAAACAACATAACAAAAATATCAAAGAGCAATTTTATTTATCTTATTTGGCACAAAACTTACAAGAACTGTTTTGTTCCCTTCTTAAATTTTAGTACAACTAGCAAGGAAAAAAAAGGCATACTAATACATTTAATGAGCTGTACAGCAAGTGACATGTGGAAGGAGGCACCAGAAAGATCTACCAAAAATCAAAGTGCATGAAAAATACCTACTCTGAGCGCCTCATGGTATTGTATTAAGGCACCACTCTTTTAGAAGGTTTACTGAATACATCAAGTGTGCAACTTCTTGGTTTGGAATGTGAGAGTCCTTCAGCCTGCATCACAACCAGACACTGCAACCTCTGAATGGAACAGTTTCTCCAATGTTTAAAGGAAGAGACTTTTGTGCCCAACATCATCTCTCAGCCAGGCATGTCACTGTCACATGCTTTGGAAAAGCCAACACAGGTTTTCAGAGTACCAGCACTTGACTTCAGAGTTTTAAGCTCTAGTGTGCACCAGACCTATGCATTCTTTACAACGGTTTTATAGAAAAAAAAAGGTTGAAGAGACAAAAGTAACATGGGACATACCAGTAAATACATTTAGATAGTTTTATCAAAAGAACATTTAAGGACTTTTGGGAGTATCTCTTACAAAAAAATCTCAATAGTGTTATAATCCAAAATAATTAAATACACTTTTCAACAGAATATTACAAAGCTTCCTTCATGACTACCAATCAAGTCTGACAAATTCCACAAGACTTCAGGAACTTTCAGTAAGGATGTAGAAAAAGCCCAGTATTAGACAGTGGTAAGAGATTTTCATAATTGGAAACATTTAATGCAAATCCTGTGACTGCAAATCATGTTATACAGGTGTGTATATTACATATGTACACACACACTCACACACACTGAAACATCATTACAAGGGCCAAACAGACACCTTGGTTCATTGTGGGTTCTGCACATCACTGCTCTGAAGTATGGCAGAAGCTGCACCAGGTTTATTATTTCAGCACCTTCATTAAGAACTATTTGTTTAAGAACCAAACCACTTCAGTTACAGGTGCCACAGGCCAGATTCACACCAAGTGTAAACAGGTTCCAAACACCTAAAGAGAAGTTGCATCTGCTTCTTACCAGCTTTGACTTTGGTTTTTCTGCTCAGCTGGATCACCAGTCGCCTTTACTTGCAGGAAGAAGTTTAGTAAGAAATCAATGCCCGTATCAAAACTGAAGTGGGAACCAGTAAATGCAGAATATTGTTATCAAACCACTGTACAACACCTCTACTGTAGAGAGTTTCAAACATCTCAGGAGCTTGAGACTGCTTAACCTGAACTCTGGAAAAACACATTTCTCTATGGACATGCAAAGGCATTTAAATATGAACTCTAGGCATTACAATATTTCATTTTTTGTCCTCTTACGGCGTAGACCTCGAGAACACAACTGTGTGCCCCATTATAAAACCAAAGCACCCTTGAGCATTAAAAATTCTAAACAGCAAGGTTTGGAAAGAAGGGCATCTGGAAGTGATCTACACATTACAGAGCATGGTGTTTCACAAGTCTCTGAACAGTTTGGTTCATACTTTCTGGGATAACTTTCCCAATACCTTTGTCCCAATACAGAGCTGTAGTTTTCAGTAACTGCTTTACTCCTGCATTCTTTGCTACCACATGTAAAACATGCCACAGAAGTGGCAGTCAGGGCTAAACATTTAACAACATGTCCTTTTCATCCTTTATTAACAATTACATTTATTTCATGATTTGTATGTAAGTCATGTAGCAATATAACATTGGTGTTACACACTGTGCTTCCGTTCTCTGGCACTTGGAGGAGGAATTCATTTCCAGATAGTCACATCTTGCTGAAGCATTCCTTTGCATTTGTCCAAACCTGAATTCCCTTTTAAAAGAACAGTTAAAAATCAATAGGTGGGAATATAATCTATTTGCAAACCTCATCCACAGCTTTCTTCAACAGAAGACTCTACAAAGAAGTCCCATAGAACTTCACAGAAGAAGGCAGAGACCACACTGAAATTGGACCACACTGTCTATTTTATATCTATATCTATCTCAACATTAACATGTCACTGAGTTCAAGAGGATGGACTATGTGGGAGGTTTTATGGTAGTGACTTCCAGTCTTCTGTGACTGCCACGTTCCCAGTTACCGACAGTGTGCATCTGCCCCCCAGCTGACAGGACAAACACACTGGGCCAGCCTTCCCAAGCCACACTTACCTTTTTGCACATGCTAATCTGCATAACAGCATAGCTTATAAGTGCCTCCTTCAAATCATGATTCTTCTGCTCTTTAAACCGTTCAATGTCAGCCCAGGCACTTTTCACAAAGTCTCTGAAATGTAAAGCAATGACTTCTGTTAGTAAATGTTTTACATGTTCCACCCTCAGCTCGGGACACTCAGCAGAGAAGCTGTGTATGACAGAGTGCTCCATCTTTCAGCCAGTAAATCAAGTCCTGCAGATATTATGCATCCCTCAGTGTCCTCATTTTACACCTGGCACCACTACCTAATTCTCCACCTTCTTTTTAAGGTTTTTTACCTAGAGTTTCACAGGATACATCAGGATGTTTGTTTGGTTTGGTGATTTTTTCCCAGGAAGTATCATTGCCATAGAACCAGCATAAGTCAGAATATACTTTTTTCCTTCAGATTCTGTTGGGTAACTTTATGCCAACATTCAGCACACAACACTGCCAGAATCTTTATCTCTTCACTGTGAAAATGCACCTGTTTGTCAGGATCTGAGACAGTCAAGTACAATAAACATTTAAAATGCAAATTTAACTTGGATAATTCACTTCAGAAATTAATTTTGTCGGTTTGGTGATGTGTAGTCAGGTCTCCTTAACTAAAATGGAGGCATATATCTGTAATTCCTACTTTCATTTGTGCTGAACTAGCATTCACTTAAAAATTGCTTCCAGAGCTACAAAAGCACATCTCGAATACATCTGCCAAAATTATTAAGATATTGCATTTACTGAGTGTCTTGTTGCTTTGAACTATTCATGAACTAGTCTTATCTTTCCAGCTCTAATGCTAACATATCAGGAGATACCACGTTTACCCCTTGTGTCGTATGACAGACATGCTTTGACAAAATTCCATTGCTTTAAGAATGTTAGTTCCTATTTTTAATTTTTGCATACCTGAAGAAATTTCATTAGAGCACCAAGAAGCAATTACCCAAACACAACTCCCCAGACCTTCTAATCTCCTTCAAACAGGAGTTAGGTGTCCCCCATAGGAGAAGTTACAGAATATGGGCTCAGCACCCTTACACATAAACCAAACTAAATACTGTATTTGAAGCAAATCAGCCTTTCAGTCTCAGCCTATTCAGCTGCAGACCTCCAAGCCCACCTGCTAAATATATTACTAGTGGAACATAAAAGCATGCAAGCCAGCCATTAGAGTGGGCTCAGTAACTGGGAAAGTCATCAGGTTTTACATAAGCCATACACTCAGACCAGAAGCTAACTGCATGTACTGCACTTTATTTCACAACTTGCAGCTGACAGGAGCTTTTATAGACAGCTCATAAACACCAAGAATATATTAAAAACACTTATAAAATGCAAACACCTTCAAGAGCATCCAGTCAAGGACTTTTGTTAAGACAAGCCCTGTGCTTTCTTTGAAACAGTCAAGTCCATTTACCTGCCCTCCAGATTTTTAGACTTCAGTTGCTCTTCTCCTTCCTGTATCTGCTCTTCTAGAACCTTTATCTTGGCTTCTCTCTGCTCAGGGGTTTCTTGCCCAAAGAGCTTGCTGGTCATCCCCTTCAGGGAGAAGGTTCTCACAGTCTACAAAAGCAAGGATACTCCAGGTTTGGCATGTGCTGAGCACAGCCACAGGACAACAGGTGACTTCTATTGGCATTTGTGCTTACTATTTGGCTGACTTTTTGCTTTAATTTCCATTTCATTATTTGATAAGTAGCTCTGGTGACTCAGGTTAGACTAAGCAAAAGGGGGAGGAGGCAATTTGATGTTCAAACACTTTAAGGCTGACAAGGGTGAACTTAGGAAAGTAAGGAAGAAGGAAAGAAACTAAGAGAAACAAAAGCCATAAAGGCACTGCATAAAGAAGATTGATCTTGGATCAATCAATAGATCGAGACAAAAAAATAAAAATTCTAAAACTGTCAGTTACCATTTTCAGATAATATTTTAGGTAATGTTATCTCCCATATAAAATGGGCTAACACAACATATCAATAACACCCACTGCTCAAAAGGCAAAGGAAGTCTTCCAGAAATGCCAACATTTTCATCTTTAGGATAGAGTTGTCTATAGATGGAGTGTTATTCTGCTCCAGTCATATTTACTGCAACCTTCAACTTGCTCAGTATTCGATAAAAGACATTTGGCACAAACAGTTTAAGTCTCCAAGAACCAAGTTACTTTAAACCTCACATGTCTCCAGCTCATATGATACCACTTCTCAAAAGCAGCAGCCAGCATGCTGGTGCCATTTAAATATCATTCTAAGTAACTTGGCTCAAGTAAAAAATAAATTCAGAAAGAGGTATCTTGGAGAAGAAAGTGGAAAAAGACTCACTCCTGTTGCCAGCTCCTCACACTGCTGTTTCTTAGATGTTAAGTCCTGTGCAGCCATTTCCAAATCATACTGCATTAGTTCATGCTTCCTGCAAACTGCCCTGAAAAGTAAGTAATGAAAGATTTGTCATGAAATACTTTGTTTTGCTACGTTTACTTCCATTTGCACTTTACAAATAGCATCATGTTTTGTTTGCTTTTTGACAGGAAGGACCTCTAATTATACATCTAGCCCAAATTCAACAGCCCTATCACAGGCTGCACAACTCTGCAATTGTGTAGTTAAGCAAGCTTGCATCAAAGGATAAATACAGTTCTTAGTACAACTGCATTCTGCTTCTCTTTATAGACTCATTCCAAGATACACTCAGCAATACAAGCCCTACCACCTCCTTAAGGACACCACTGTAAAACAGTTTAATTCAAAACACATTACAGAAATATCACAGCTTTGACAAAAGATACCTGGAGATGGTGCCTGTCACAGCAGCAATCTATCAATCAATCATAAAATTCATCACATTTTCTTTCTTAAACAATGAAACAAGAAACTGCTTCTAGACTCATACAGTGCCTTCCATGTGGAAAAGAGGAGTTTCCTCTGCCCACCTGCAGTAACTCCCAGTCCTGTGTGGGCTGCTGATGCTCCATCCGTACTGCACAGCCGGATGCACGTTCCTCTCCCAGGAGAGGCTACCAGTGCTCCAGGCTCCCACAGCAGCCCCTGCACTCACCTGCCCTACTCACTGCTGCACCTCCCCAAGAGGTTCAGAGCCAACCCTTGTAAAGCACAATAGCTTTAGGCACACCCTTGCAGCATAAAGCAATTTGCTTTTGTGTCCATGCTCGTTAGGGGTGACTGACAAAGACTGACATAAAACAAAATAAAAAGTTGGTATTTAAATGCACAAGACTGTGCAGCAGATGAATGTTATGCTGGGCATTTTGAAAGTTCCTGGAATTTATAATGGCTGTAACAGCTCTGTTTGGCCTATCTCATTTGAAAACTGGGGCTTTCAAAACATCGGGGCACTATTACAGCAAAAGCCAAGGAAACAGTGGAACCAGAGGAATAAACAGCATTTTCTTCTATAGTATACAGATTCTAACATTTCTGTCTTTTCACTACTGATCAGATCAGTTCTAATTTGTATTGCCACTCACATGGCAATAGAGTACAAGTAAGCAGAATAAAAAACAAGAACATGGAGACTCCACAACACTGGAATTTCCTCTTCTCAGAGAACACAAGAGGATACCAGACTAAATTAAATATCAACATCACATTAGAGAAAAGAACTGCAGGTGCCTTTTGAGCTCTAGACCTCTGTACATACCGCAGTGCTTCAGCATAGAAGAGATACTCCTTCAGCTGATCTGCATAGTGCTCCTCTTCTTCCAGTATGTCATCAATAGAAGCTGCATATCTAGTGAAAAACAGCCCCAGTTAAATGTAAAGCTGATTAATTTAACCTTTAAGGATACACATCCAGTAACAAGAGAGAACACCTGTTTGACAGAAACACCCGTGACACACAGCAAAAAGCACTTCCAAAATGGTTTTTTTCTTTGTTTTTAATTAAACTCTGAATCAGCTAATGTCAACATTCCCGTGGGCCTGCTTCTTTGGTTGTTACATTGATTCATTGTACAATGAATCTTTTGACAAGTACAACACCTATCATAAGTCTCCTGCTGAAAATAAGACAGCTCTTCTTACAGGAAAAAAACCCAATTTATTCCTTTTCTTCAGTGGACAGTCAATAGGCAGCACCGAGACAAAAAAAAAAAAAAACAAAAAAACACACGGCGCAAAAGAAATCCTCAAGGCTTAAAGCATTAAGGGCCAGGAATGTGAACATCACACCTTCTGGAAAGCAGAGGCTGCTTTCATGGCTTGTTATTCAGCCTGAGTACAAGATAACTCACAGGGGTGCCCTGAACACCACAGCATTAGGTCCCTTCAGCTCCTTCCAAATCTACAGCTTTATCTGCTGTGTAAGTCAGGCATATTAATTCACAGCAACAGGAAGTTTAACCCTCCTTTTAGGGAGAAATCTGAAGTACAAGGGCTTGGACCAAATCTGCAGCTCTTGCATTCAGTAAGAGTTTTGTTATTTAGGCTACAAGTGGCAAAAAGCACTTTATTTTTCTAGTTGATACTGCTTATTTGACAGTATTTAGTGTGTTCTTGCTTACCAAGGTGACTGTCTTGGATGGATCTGCAGGGACAGGCCTACAGCTATCTGCACATCTCACTTGGCACAGCCAGAGAAATCAGATTCCTCTGTAGCCTGGCACTCAGGGCATGTGCCACTGGAGATAACCAGGATGAATGAGATCCCACACAAATACCTTCATCTATTCTGCTAACTCAGTCTGGATTCTCAGCTATGTCACACACCTGCAGGCTCTCTGAAGTGAGCATATGTCCATTCTTCTCTAGTAACCAGCACAACGTGACCCAAATGCTAATTATAGCACCTCTTGGCTTTCAAGTTTTTGCAGAATCTTTCTGTTTTCCCTTTTCTCCCTATGTCTCTCCAGGAATTTGCTCTGTGGAAGAAGTAGCAGAGTCTCAAGCTGAAAGGGAACTGGTAACATGAATTTGGGAAGTTTGCAAGTATGATGAGTTGTTTTGATGCTCTGTGCAATCAAAGACATGGCACACCCAGGAAAAGCCCTACCAAGGCTCTTGGTGATGAATAAATATAACATATGAAGTGGTCAGCAACAGCAGACCAGTTTAAGTAGAAGGGATTAAAGAACAGGGAGAGCAATTATTTATATTCTGAATCAATGTAAGGAATAAGTCAAAACTGTGAAAAATACACTTGTTCTGAAAAAAATCCTGCAGCCACAAAGGTCATAAATGGCTTACCCTATTTTAAGTTCTGCAGTGCAATAATTTTAGTATAGTGGTTAGATTTCTCAGGGCAGCAGATGGACCACATTTCATTTTCAAGTAAGATCTAAGTTTAGAGCAGTGCTAGAGCTCATCTGTGGCAGATGAACTCTCAGAAAAGAACTTCAAAAACAAACAACCAAAAAATCTCACCAAACAAAATCCTACCTTACCTAGGCAGGTTTTTATAATGGTTTTTTTTGGGATGAAAAAAAATGTAATAAGAAAAGCTACATTTCTGACTGCCTAAACTTAGGCAAACTAGAGAAACTGTTAAGGAGAAACATTGCAGTAAGTTCTAAAGGTACCTGATATGGTCTCACTCTTTGTGTAAGCTGTCAACTAAACCCTTGTTTTAGTTTAGACTGGTTCAATATATAATGACAGTCTAGTTGATACAGAGATAGAGGGTCACTCATTAATGGAATAAAGAACAGAAGTCAAAGGTCTGGCACTTTTTTCTTTCATCTTTTAAATGCTAGCTATAGCCACTCACTCCAACTTTCTCAGCATTCTCTGTCACTTTAGCAAGCCTCATCTTGTAATAAAGCACACACCCAGAGAAGCTTTGGGGTGTCTTCTCCAAACTTTTAGCAGTTATAGACCATACTAACCAATAACAACTCAAAAGCTTAAACAAACATCTAGTAAAGACTACAGCATATGGGGTAGATAGAGAATAATTAAATTAGTTTTGAAGGTTAACAACTATATTAGGCAACCTTCTAGAAATAGCTTTTTGTTACAATAAATTCCCACCTGATGTTATGGGAATGGTAACTGAGCTGGTAAGTTATACTTTAAAGAGATCATAGATATGAACCTTACTGCCAGGAGACCCCACAGGTCACTGAATGAGTTCCTGAACCTCACAACTGCTGCTTCTTGCTTGATTGTCATCACTAAGGGATTACTGTTGTACAGGAGTGCCAGAGCACAGGAGATGACAGACAATGAAAGCTACCTCAGACTTCATGCAGTGAGTAAAATTACCCACAACAGCAGTTACCCACTGCCATTACTCTGGATCTTTAGCCCTGCATTACAAACAGAAATATTAAACATTATGGATGTGTCAGAGGGTTCAGCCTCCCGATTGAGAAGTGAGACAAACTTCTTTAAATTGGTTATGCATTTCCAGGTGTTTGACATTTTGGTGTGGTGTATCTGAACCACTGAAAACCTTTGTGTGATTCCTAAACTCCACTATATCATACCAAATTTTCACAATCTCTTCAATTCCTGCCTACCACAGTAGGTGCTTAACGTTGTATTCCACCCCTACTTCAACTGCTTTTCTTCTGAAAGCAGAATGCATTCTCCATTCTTTGTTCTCACCAGAGCCCTCTGCCATGAAAATATTACAGCTTTTCTTGTATGGAAACCACCCCATTAGACAAAACATAGAACTGTGACTAAATTATTCAGAAGTGCTCCAATTCTTAAAGATTTGCTAAAAGCAGAATTACTCTAAAGAAGCTGAGGGCATGGCTCTTCAAACCCTTCCACTTGGCAAGGCCAGTAACAATTAACCTGTTAACTTGACACCACCAATAACAATCAGGCAGTAGTATGTAAATCTGCCCTATAAACTAAACCTGAGAACTTCATTTCTACAGGAATTACACTTTATCAGAAAAAATATTATGTGAAGTGTAAAACAACTTCCATCCCTTGCTGGAGTTGTTATTTATCTGTTGTGTGGGATTGCAGAACAGGAATCAGAGTGGTAAGAAATGCTGTTTCACTTGCTATATGTGACTACCTGAAAAGCAGAAGCCATGAGCTTAGAATACCACTTCTGTGAGCACTCCCAAGTGCTGGACTCTTATTTTGAAGGCTGTGCTTCACATACTCTGCCAAATGACTCTAAAGATGCAAAGAGAGGATTCTTTACTTTATTACATCCAGTCAGTGTTTGTTTCAAGAATCCACTGGAGTTTTGGTGCCGATTAATTAAATTTCTTAACTCCCTGTAATTAAGTCCAAATCTGTGTACCATCTACCGCATGGTACAAAATGCTGCTATCAAAACCAAATGGATCTCATCAGGTCTGTAGTACATTAAAGTTGTATTCCACCAGTTTCTGGCATAGTAGCTTAAAAGAAAAACTGGAAGGATTCCAAACACTTCTACGATTTCAAAATAATAATAAAAAAAGAAACCCCTCTGGTTCTCCTGAGGCTTTTTGAGCTACTTAATACAGTATATGGATGCTAAAACTGTGCCTGCATCCAAGGCACAGAAACACTGTATACCTAAAAACAATGCACCCCCAACTTTCTTGGTACTCATATGTACTTTGGGGTTGAGGGAAAAGAGAGGAAAGAGGGAGAGTTCCACATCTGGCTTACATCAAACTATCAGATATTCAGTCAGTACTTACACATCCATGTGGTGGCCAGCACTCTGCAACCCATCCCCCATCTCCTTCTCTATTGCACTCCACTCACTGTAGGAAAAACAAACGAGAAACAACATCACACATGAAGGGTAAGGGAAGTTAATAAGCTGCATCCTGTATATAGTTTCTTTCCAGGTGACACCTGAATGGAAACTGCCTCAAAGTTAGACTTGGCTAAACTGGTTTTTTTCTTTAAGGAACAGCACTGACAATGTGACAAGGCCATTTATGGCACTCTGTAAAACAATACACAAATGTCACAAATACAGTTAGTTTGGGAAGGGTTTTGAGCATAATCTTGTTTAAATAGCTGAAACTCAATTCAAAACAAAATCAAACAAACAAAACCGAACCACCAAGCACTTAATGTAAATGGGACATGGGACAACAACAATGGTGAACTTTCTGAAATACATTTTGGGCTCACCAAGAATATACTAAGGTTTCCAGACTTGCAGGATAGAAGATAGAAGCCTCTCATTCAAAAAACCAAAGGGTGAATTTGACTTTTGTAAGCATTTTAATTCTGAAACGATTTGATGTATGTAGCTTTATATTTTCCTAGTAGACTCTTGTTTAGGTCTATTCATAAAAAAAAATTCCAACTTGCAATTGTCTCAACTACCTGTTTACATTAGAGATATTACTTAGATAAAGAAAGAAACAGAGCTACAAAAAAGATAGCAAGAGACTTGTTCTGGACATCCTGGTATGTACTCTGCCATTTTAATTGTGTTCTCAGCTTTGAGAAACCTTATGAGAGTTCTTAGTTACAAGAATTATACCCACAACTCTTTTTACAAGGAAAAAAGAGGTTCTCCTTATATTTCGCATAATTTATGTGTAATGCATCTATTCTGTCCTTCACTTTTTCATAAACATTCCACTCTGCTGATGTTGATATTTGTCTTTGTGTTATTACAGAACTACACCTAATTTCATTTTAAAACCCCCAATGAGAAAGACATCTGCAATCCATTAACCCAGAGAATTAAATTTAGCACTTGAACAGTGTGTAGAAGCAGGAGGTTTCCCTTAACCAGAAGTTTAGATTCTTGAATTCTCCAGTGAGATGGAAAACTTGAGCATGCAATTCCCTCATATAAATCAAAAAAAAAAGATTGGCAAATTCACTTCTAAAAGCTACTAAAATTGGATAGATATAATTGTTGATTTTTATCCATTAAAAGAACCTAGAAGCTTTTTCAGAGACAACAGCATGAAGAATAGCGAGTTACTTTCTGAAGAAACAAAATGCCAGCATAGCAGCAGAAGGCCCAAAGGTCTGGTACACAAAGCAAAAAGCTGTGGTCTTCCACTAGAGACTAAGCTCAGCAGATCTGGTGATCTCTGCATGCAGCACAGAAACCTCATTAGCACTGCAATACAGAGTTTTTCAAGAGTGACAATGAAATGCTTCAAGTATACTTCTCAAAAGCATAACAAAACCAAGAAATTCCCTTCTCCCTCCCCATAACTATGTATGTATTTAAAAACTGGATGAACTCTTACCTGAACACTCTTCCGTAGTTGCCATGGACTTTATAGACACCATAAAGCCGGTCTGCTACCCTCTAAAACATTTCAGAGACAGGTTTTGGTCATCAACATTAAGTGCAATTGCTTTGTGAAAACCCACATACATACTCCAAGCTAAAGCCCTAATGTTCTTACACAGGTAAACAAGATTAGGCCTAAATCTAACATAAGCCACTACTGAAAGAAAAAAAAAAAAAAAAAAAAATCAACAGCATTAAGTCCTGGAAGACTGAAGTTACAATCAAGGCTATGTTGAAAAGTAGCATTTCAAATCTATCTTTGGCTCATTGATAGAATATGTCTGTGGAGACCATAATCAAGTTCCCTTCAGTTTTTGATAACCAAATATAAGGCATTCTTTATCCAAATAATACCAAATTTATGCACACACTCATTCATTTAATTTATAGATGGCAAGTCAGAAGTACATCTTGACATCAATACCGTAGGGAAACCTTCAGTAAAATTCTAACAAGTGACTTGATTTTTCCATCCAGCTGAGTGAACTGAGGGAAAGGAAATGAACTATCCATTGCAGAACTCATTGCTTGAGCTAGAGGTCATTTCAGCTGTTTGGAGTGCCAGCACCTGCTGCAGCCAGCACTACAATGCTGGCAAAACCTCAGAGGAGAAGACATGTGTACATTCTGAAGTGTGAGCTGTAATCCAGATAATGCCCTTGGAATTGTGATGTACCAATGAATGAGATTAAAGTTCTGCAAGAGCTACCATTGTTATTATGATGTGTGTCACAGCAGTAGTAAAAAGGAAACATTAACAAATTGCCCAACAGATCTCACACACACAACCCTGAGAAAACAGGACTGTCTGTAGAACGCAACTCTTGAGAGTGATTAATTCTCTCAAGAACCTGAATTTAGCAGAGCAATCCATTACTGTCCTCTCTGCCACACAGGTCCATTGAAAATTAAATCCCTGCTGAACACACTAAAAAGAAGTATCATGCTCTCATTATTGGAATTGTAGTTTCTTATTTCCTTTTTGTGTCTTTAAAAAAATAACAACCTTCCACTCTCAACCCATAGAGTACCTTAATGCATTACATAACTGTTGTCATCATTAGAAAGACTATTATTCATTGCAGATCAATGAACGAGCCAAAAAAAGAAAATACATACTAGGAAGCATAAAGGAGTCATACTACAAGCTCATTATATGTCTGACCAGAAAACTGTGTTTTGAGGCCCTTCCCAAACCAAACATCCAGCAAAAGCAACTTGACTGCTGAGCAGAGAGAAGCAGATGCCTCAACCCTCTTTAGAAGAGCTCCTGCAATACGTGACCATCGCAGGACAGGGCAGATTAGCACTGTCAAACCCAATCATCAGGCCTGGAACTCCTTCCCCCTCCCAAACCTGTACAAAATCAGTGCCCTCACCTCTTGCTGTCTCCTGCTCCACACTCCAGAGACAGACTCCCTCAGGCTAAACTGCCCTTATTCTAGAACACATATACCACTTCTCTTGACTAAACAAGAAATACTGCCTTATAAATAAATCATACTATTTGTCACGACACACATGGGAAATACTTACAGCTCTGACCCGCAGAAGGTGTGATATGACAGACTGCAGTTCATCGCTGTAGTGTTTTAGCTCAGTAAATCTCCTGGGAGCAGGAAACAGATAGTACATCATTAGCCATCATGAAAGCAAGCTTTCACAGCATGCACAATGGAGCCACAACCCTGCAGCCAGCAAGCAGAGCCTGGATTGTGTTGGAGTGGAATTAGCTGAAGACTCCTAAAGAAGTGACTGCTGAGTTTAATTTCCCTCAAGTGAACAAACATCCCAACACTTGCATGATTAATGTTTCTTTAAATGCAAATGTTGAAGGCTCAGATTGAATTAAGAGATAAAATTTTATGAAAAAAGAGTACTTAGCTGAAGTTATTACATCACTGTTTTGTTGTTAGGGTTTTTTAATGGGGTTTATAAAAGCAAAGGTCAGTGAATAGGAAAGCTTCAAACAAATACGAGGCCCAAATCTGCTGAAGCATATTTCTCAATAAAAGCATGTTTACATTTCTTTCCTGACAACAATACTTTACTTTCAAGCTGCCTCTATCCAGTTTTGGGCACAGCTTTTCAGGGGTTCAAGGAAACATTCACAATTACATTTCCCCTAAGGCTGATCTGTACAGTAACAGTACATATGAAATCCTATTGAGACTTGGAGCCACGTATGGCTGAAGGCCATCAAATCACTACACCTGGTACTACAAGGTACCAGACAGGGAAGCCATTGCAAGTGACTTGAGCACACTGCTGGCTTGTCACTTCTGGAGAAGAGGCATTTTATCAGCCAGCCCAGTTAGGCTTCAGAGCCAATTTAAGCTGATACCTTTAGCTCTTGCTAATAACAAAGGTGAATCTTTTGCCACAGCTTTGCTAGTGGCAGGTAACCAATTAAACCACAGCAACAGCCTCTTGTGTACACAGAAACCCTCCCTACTACACACAAGTCTAGCTCATGACCTACTTTGTACACAAGACTCTATTTATTTCACCCAGATGGGAAGCCAGAAACAGCTTTACCTAAATTACTAAACAATGATCTGAAAATAAACACAGAAGAATGCAACTAAAATTAAGGAATAGGAGACAGAGATTAGTGTTCCAGGTTGATGTTCAAGAACTAAAAAAAACTTCATCCCTCCTCTCACCACAGGCACACAGTTAGGCTTTGTATTTCAGAATAGCTGTACCCAAGAGGTCTTACTGAAATGAGTAGGGTCACTTGTTTTGGGTGACCAAGTATGAAATTCCAGGGTTTTTCATTTAACACCTCTTCCTCCCCTGCCAGGAAGTCTTCCCCTAAAATATTCCCATCCTTACATTCAGGAAGTAAAAGCTTTATTATGACTTCTAATATTTTTGATTTCCAAGAAGCATTTTTTATAGTATTATGACACACACAGGGTTAAAGTACATAAAAAGATTTAAAAGTTAGCAGAGAAGCTGTATGGGGAAAAAGAAATGTAGTCACTGATCTGCACAGTGGGATTTAGAGAGCAATCTTTTCAGTTTACACTTTATAAAATATGCACCAGGGCTGCATGTCAGACAGCTGCAGACACGTACAGTGAAGATATTTGAAATAATTGAACTAAAAACAAAGATTAAAAAGCATGCCTGCAGCTCAGGAAGACTCCCCTTTCCACTACAGAAATTTATAATGTAAAGTTTTATTTATCCTGTTTTGCCACAAGAAATCTTTTAGGAATGCTCTACTTCCTGAAGGCCAGAGTTAGGAACCTAGGAGGACTTTCTAGGACTTTTCTAGTATCCTGGCCTTCAGCAGCAATACATCTTTTCTCAGACCAATTCTTCCTCAATTAAAAAAAATATTTTTTAAAAATTACTACTTCAGAATCAAGTCTTCTATTTTGTCTCATAAAAGCATAAACCAAAGTGCTGCTATTTCTTTCCCAATCTTCTGTGAAGGTTGAAAATTTTACAAATAAAATTTTCAGGAAAAACTGGTTTTAAGAGACTGGTGGGGCTGCAGATCAAAAGTATATTTCTCAACTATTTGCTTAAGTCCTACTCATTGCTCATGTAAAAAAAAAGTTATATAATTATAAAGCAATCTCCAAACAGAGCTCAATGAGGCACACAAAGGGATGTTTACTTTCCAGTGCATCCTAACAGTAGAAGCAGTAGAAGTGTAAAACAAGACATAGTTTTGGCTCTCAGTAACTGAGGCTTTTTAAACTAGTACCTTTCACTTGGTTTTACTGGTTCTGCAACATTTGCAACAGTCCAGATACTTAACTGAGCTATTAAATAGAACTTGAGAGACAAATGTAGAACTGATTGGGTCACATTGGTGTAGGAACACCAGTAGGTCTCTCAAAAATATCTTTTATGATACTGGCAAAGAAAAAAAATTCCTTTACAGTAGACAGTATGTCAGTGTAAGTTATTTACTTTGTGCATTTTACTCAGCAGTAATCCTGCTTGCATCAGGGCAGGCAGTGCCATTGTCCTGTTTTGTGAAGAGAGATACTACAAGAACAGAACTGTTCACTAAAAAACAAGCCACTTATCTGAATAACCAGACAAAAAACCCTAGAGAGCTACATTAAAAAAAAAAAAAAAAAAAAAAAAAAAACGACCACTGAGAGAGGTGTTTAATTT
>VZRH01000839.1:204787-221987 GCA_013397555.1 Urocynchramus pylzowi
AAAACACAACAAAAAAAAACAGGAGAGTATTATAAAAAAAAAAAAAAAAAAAAAAAAAAAAAAGGCTGCCTTAGGAAAGGCTTTAGTATTTTCTAAATAAATCTTCCACCAAAACCCAAAAGCTATGGTTTTGATTAAAGCCTAGAAAGAGAAAGAAAGGATGAGTGCCATGAGGCCAAATCAGAGAGGTCTGCAGTAAATACAAATTTACCTCTGAGTACCAGAATACCATATTTTTATCACCATTTAATTCCACCACTGAAAATAGAAATTGCTTCCCACAGGAGAAGGTTTAGTTTCCAGTCTACATTTGACCTTGAAGAGCAGCTCTGTTTCAGCTGCATGAAACTCTTCATGTTGCCAAGCTGATGGGTGCAGCTCCATGGCAATCCTGACTGGGAGCTGCAGCTGTTCCTCACCTGAACCTCTCCTGCCCAGGAGCCTGAAAGCCTACACTCCACACAGCAGTCAAGTCACACCTTTTGTTTCAGCAAGGTGAGCTTGCTGAACCACTCCACCAGCCAGCCACACAAAAGCACCAAAGTTAAAGCAGAGGGGCCAGGCATCACATTCCAGGCAGCTCAAGCACGAGTGTGCTGGGCAGAGCGAGGCACTGTGCCTCCCGCTAGAGCCACACACGCTGCAGCAAAAGGCAAACAAACAACTTCTGCTCATGAGTTATTTATTAAACAGTTTGTATCCCCAAGTGCAATTTGGAACTTAGGTTGCTGGCAGAATACAACAGAAAACATGTCCCATCTCTCAAGTGCTGTGAAGGCTCTATCAAGGCACACACACTCGAGGACTGTTTTTGTTACAAGCCCTTTCCTCATGTTTTCCTTGTATTAACCATTTTCCTGCTTTTTAACAAGCTACTTCTCACAACAACCTTGCCTTCTGAAACATTGTTACCTCAAAAGATAACAAGGATTCTCCTTAAACTGTCTTGCCCACCTGTGCCTACAGTCAGACTTCTGGCAGTTTACCTGCTGTGAGAGCAGGAAAAGATAACTCCTACTGGCCACAGAGGATGATGACTGAGGATGAAGCATTCAAACAAGGGACCATTTTCACCTGCAGATACAGAGAATTGCTGTCTTCCAATCTCATTCATGAATGTTATCCTTTATATTAAACCCTGGCTAAAAGCTTCCTGGCTGCCACAGAAGGCCCTAAAAACAAGCACAGTAAAAAAGAAGGGACTGGACCAATTCCCAGGGTAAGTCTCTGAAGAGGTTCAGAAAGGTATGTACCCTCTAACATCCTCAACACAATATCCACAGATTCTATGGCACAGACAACAGACAGCAGTCAGGCACAGGGGCTCTCCCCAAGGAGCATCTCCTGGTGTCACTGCTGGACAGCAAGTGCACCCAGAAGGGCACTTTGCACAGGTCTCCATGGCCTGTGGATGGCAAACAGCAACACCTCTTGGCCCCATCGCTGCACACCGATGCTGCTAAACCACTGCAGAAGTAGAAACTCCCATTTTACCCTTCCCACATCACCAAGGGTGTGATGAACCTCCCACTATATACTCTGACAATTCTGAGCAGTTTTTCCATCCAGCAGATTGCTCTAGTGCCTGTCCCAGAGCTCTGTAAACTGCAACAGAGCTGAACTGACCTCTGGACTTCCAAAAGCATCTGTGAAAATTGGCAGCTTGGAAAGAACTATGAACTGCAACACCAGGGTGTGTGCATCCAGAGCTGTACACTAGCAGACTTTTGGAAAGACCTACTATCAATCTGTATTCTGTTCATGCTTGGAAAGATTTCTTGAAAACAAATATTAAGAGGTTCTTTTTCAGAGTCTGGTTTTGGGGATTTTTTTGTCCCTTCGTTTTAGTCTAGCTAAAATGAAATACTCGTTTTACATAAAGTGATGGAATTTTTCTGAATGTTTCCTGCTTCTGGAGGCAGGATTTATCAAATCTTTTCACACTACCTCTTTACTGGGCTCCTGTTAAGATTCGAAGTGCAGAAAGATGATTTTTCTTTTCTGAATTTATACTAAAGAGATAGAATATTCTGTCACCTGAAGTTATAGTTGTAAGTGAAAAAGGGAAAGGGAGGGAAGAAGGATGTGGAATCTTACTTGTCTGGGTTTTTCACTCTGAATGTTGCATTAAGAGCTTTTAATCTGGAATCTGCCTGAAAAAGGGGAAAAAAAGCTTTGTTAATTTAATGCAATTAAATTTCAGTGACAAAAAAAACCTCAGCCTTCTGGCAGCACCATTAGAAAAACGTCCTGCCTTCATGGCATATTTAAGTCTTCCAACATTGAACAAGTTGACACCAGCTGCCCTGAATGTCAGATATTTTTATTAAAAAGTCAAAAAACTATGCTATTTTTGTGAATATGATGTAAACAGTAACCACTAAAATAAAGCTGGCATAATCCAAGTCCCACTGAAATAGTCCCTTCTTAAAATGCTGCACAAATCATGGATTTAAGATACACAACCCCACATTCTTTTTAGATGAAGCAATTAGGTAACTTAAGACCATATGGACAAGCTATTTTATACTTCTCAAACCAAATAAAACCAGTGGTAGAGTGACCTCTGTATGCTCTTTATTACCAGGAACAGTTCCCCAGTGAAATCAAAATCTTATATATGTTGCTCTCTTACTTTTTATGACTTGCTTTACAGAAAATATGTAATTTGTATATCAGAATAGAGCCCTTTTAATGCAGTGTTCTTCTCTATAGTAAAGCATATATAAATCTCTACAGAACAAAATTCAATACCTAATTAAAAAGGTAATTGGCTGCTTTGACTGTTTTTGAGATGTTGGTTTACCAATTACTGCAACAGTAGCATTGAACATTTCTAAGGAGATGGAGGAGGGTTTTTTCCCAATTTATTGAATATTAAACTATGCAATGAGTATTTACTCCAAATAAGACACCAACACAGATGAGAGATCCCAGCTTCATGCCCGAGGTCCACATCACTACAACTCTTCATTCCTACAATCCATTTTACACACAGCTCACTCAGGCCTCATCTATACCAAAGAAAAATGCCAATTGTGGGTAAATGGCTGGAGTTTACTTTGATCAAAACATCCTTCTTTTCAGTAAAAGGAAAATAAGACAGCACACCTTGCAAGGTGTATAGATTTCCTACACTGTACTCCTTTAGCTAACAGGCTATGCCACAGCTGCAGTAAGTTACTTCAGCAGTACTTGTCAGTGCTGGTATGTGACAAAATAATATTTTGTGTCCTGTTACAGAAAACTCACAGCTTGAAGAGCTATTTTGAATTTGTCAGTGAAGGGAACACAGTGTCTTCCCAAAACAAGAACAAAGCCCATCCTTTAGGGGTCTTGCAGTAGCATCTACAGGTAAGACAGGCACAGTCTGAGACTGTTTCACCTCCCACTACATTTGGGCTGAGCAGAAGATACCCCATACACAGCCTAGAGAAAAGGAGGCTCAGGGGAACCTTACTGCTCTCCACAATTTCCTGAAAGGAGGTTGTAGTGAGGTGGAGGTTGGTCTCTTCTCCCACATAACAAGCAGTAGGACAAGAGGAACCTGCCTCAAGTTGCTTCAGGGAAAGTTCAGATTGGATGCTAGGAGAAATTTCTTTACCAAAAGGATTGTCAGAGATGGGATCAGGCTGCCCACAGAAATGATGGAGTCACCATCCCTTGATGTGTTTAAAAGATATGTTGATGTGGATGTTGATGTGCCACTCAGGGACATGGTTTAGTGGTGGACTGGTTACAAAGTCAGGTTAACTGTAGCTATTCTTCCAATAACCAAACACCAAAACAAAGTATAATCCACAAGCTGAAAGGTAAGGGAACAAAACCCTCCAAACTAAGACTGACTGACACTGGGAGAAAGCAGGTTCATTGCATGTGACACTTCTCTAAGAATATCTTGCAAAGGGAAGACAAGGCAGCATGGGGAAGCATGTCCCAGATAGCACAAGGAACACAAAACACTGCAGGAGCTCCAAGTCCCAGCCTTTATTCTTATTCAGAGCACTTCTGAAGCTTGTATAGTCTTGGATCTTCACTGCCATACCCCAACAAATCAATACACAAGCCAGTTATGTTTTGGGCTGCTCACACACACCTGTAGGTACTCCTCCCACATCCTCTCACAGCACAAACATCACCCAGATACACTGACATTATCAGAGTCCTTCCCTCTGAGCAGCTGTTTCCCAAAACCCTGTATTTATGTTGAAACAGCAGACACCAAAGCCATTTGAGTCTGTTGGGGCAGCAGGCACATACAACAGCTTTACACTTAAAAAGGACAACTTCCTACCCTACAGTTCCAGGGCAAGTTTGTGTCTTTTGTCACAGGCACACGTAGTGCTCTGAAGGAAGAGTTCAGTAGGTCCATACAGGCACTGTCAGGCGGGAAGCACGATCCTGCCAACGCTCAGCCACCTCAGTAGGGCTATTTCCTTTTTGCCATTTGCAGCACACTAACTCTCACACACCACTTTTGAGCATTTACACCAGAGTTAGGCTTCTAGAGAAACATCTGTCCAGTCTTAAAAACTGATTTAAGAGTGACATGCACAAGCATTTTAGAGATGAACCACCCATCAAATGAGGTACAGCTGAGAAGTTTTCAGAGAGTTAACGCCTACTATGATCCCGTAATCATTTATGTAAACTAAAGTGAGATGGGAATTTTCTCTTTCCTACAGGAAGGGTTAAAATCCCAAGTGACAAATCCCTTAAATTAAAAATCCCTTAAAAAATAAGTGCTGGGGTTGGGAAGGAGGAAAGGCATGATTTAATGATACAGCTGGCAGAATAAACAAAGTCTCTAACATCAACATTCAGCTATAGTATGCTACACTGCTTTAATACCTAATTTAAGGTTTAGTTAGAGAGTTCAAACCCTCTCAGACAAAAAACACATCCTGCTTAAATGCAGCAAAGGCAGCAAAAACATAAACAAATGGTCTAATTTGAGTCTAAAACATGCACTGAATAAAGGTTTTCCTTCCAGTCTAGTGTTAAATATTGAGAGTTAATACTTCAGATGTAGAATAAAGGGAAGATTCTTTTTACCAGGCTTTTGAAAAAGTTATTTTTCTTTCCTAAGGAAACTGGAACTGTGAAAGGGAAAACATACACAATCAAATCTAGAGGGAAAACAAGACTTGCTAGTCTCTCATTTAATCTACAATGTGGTTTCAAGGAGGCAAATATTCTCAGCATTCTGCTATGAGTTTTCTTCCACAAACACACCACTGTGTGTTCTCCTGAACACACCCTGCCAGTACAAACTTTCTGAACTCCTATGAGTGTATGCAGCTTCAGAGCTTTACATTGTTTGCATTATGAACACCAGTAGTATGCAAACCCAACTGTGATGGAAGAGAATTATTGTCAACTTAAGTTATCAACAGTAAGTGTCAGTATCAAAGCCCCTTGGACACTGAGGATAAGAGCACCAGGGATTTTCTTTAGCTCTCACTATTTAGAATAATTCTTCATAATCCACCTAGTTCTCAGTTGTGATTTCATGAGAGCAGATCACATTACAATGAAACAAAAAGCTCAGTATTTGTCCCCATATAGTAGTTCTTCCAGACACAGCCCAGCAATCTATCAGCTTCTCAGATTCTTGACCTGTACAGACACACGACCTCAGACCATTTATTCCTGCAAGTCTTCCACCAGTTTACCCAGCCATGAACTCAGTGATGTCAATGAGGATAGTATTACTTCAAGACACATTCTGTTAAACAGTTAAGGGGCACCAAATCCGTCTGTCTTAGTTCCTTTCACCAACTGCTCCTTGCAAAGAAGTCCTACAATTCAGACCTCTTTGCTTACCTTTTTTTGACGCCTTGCACCTCTTACCAGACTAAATTTGACACCCACCTTTAAAAATGCTAAACTAAACAGAAAACACAAAAACTCACTGCTGTGGCCTCAAGCTCAATACTTTTAAAGCTTGTAAGGATTCTACCTTACCAGCAGAATTACATAGGCACGTAACAAGCCTGCTAGAGAACTTAACTGCAATCCTACCTATCACATGCCAAGAACATCACTGGTTTTTGTAATAACAAGTATTCATGAAGCAATCAATGCCTTTAACTCATTCTTACAGCAAACATCCTTTCATAAATAGCCTAAAACAAGTTTGCTGGAATATGTCTGTCACAGCAATCACAAGACAAACAATTACAGTAATTACCTTCAACTGAAATCCAGTCTCATTCACCATTTCTTTCCATCCACCTTCCTAAATATATAGGAGAAGAATGTTCAGTTAGGGTGATTTAAGAATGCTGCAGCTTTTGCAAGTCCCTATGAGAACCCATATCAAAGGAGCTTCTCCAGTATGCCTGCCTTCTGCCTCAGCTACCCTCCCCATGTCTTTCCAAAAATCTGGGTTAAGAACAACCAATCATTACGTTGTGCTTACATACTTACCTCCCCTCAAAAATGCTCTTCTCAATTACCTCAATCTATCAGCTGGGAGCAGGAGCCACACTGCTTTGTCTAAAGAAGATTAGCTAACACATTTTGCCTCTGAGATTACCATCATCTCCAAGGACCTTTGCATCTCAAGGCAGAGAGCATACAAGTAACAACAGTTTGCAGTGCACATGCCATCACCTGGCTCAGGTGTAGTGCTGGTTTTCCACTGTTTTCAGCTCCCATACATCAGTTCACCCACACACTGTACCGTGGCAAACTTAGCTGTTCAATCCAGTATTTGGGAATCTCTCACCAAACCACAGGAAAAAAAGAAAAATATCTATCCAACATCTCCTAAAGTTGAAAGCTGCAGAATGCAATGCTTAAGCTGACAATTGGACCACAACTTCTGTGACAATGTATTGTAGCAGTTTTGGGCCACGACACATTAATGGATCATGATCCAAGCCACAAGACTAAAGAAACTATGGATATCCAAAGAGTGAATTGGAAGCCAGTGCTGTCCCTGAAGTCAGCATATAGCATGGTAACTAGTTCAGCTTTAGTCCTATGGAAGAGCTCCCAACCAACATGCATTAAGTTCCCAATAGGCTGTTTCAAAGAGGTGGAAATTCTCTCTTAGGAGCCTTACAACTTGACTGGAAAAAAGGCATAAGGGAGATTAGAAGGGCAACTGTACAACTGCAGGCTGCTCTCAAGAAGCTTTTAGCTGGACAAGCCTTTTCCACCTCAAGTTTATTCACATTGTCTATCTTTCCTCCTGACACAGAACAAGTGATGGGTCAATAGAAAAGATCAAAAGGACATTATCTTAATTAAATAATCACTAAATAATGTATTTAGAAATAACTTTACTATACCTGCATTAAAAATGCATAAAAGATTTTGTCTTGGCAAAGAACAGGATGTGAAGCCACACGTAACAAGAAGTTTTCCAGACCAATTCTTCTTCTTTCCACAAAATCAGGATCCATATTATCTGCTGATAGCTTATGCCAAACAAAGTCAGCCTAGTTAAACAGAAGAGTGTCAACAGTAAATTAAAAAACAAACAAAACAAAGCAAGCCACGGTTTCAGATTCCTTACCCTTTTTTCTGGCAAAGGTGGAACAACAATATGCGGGTAGGTAACTGACAAATAATTCCTCAACAACTCAAATTCACTGTAACGTCGCCACAGGGACTCCACTGGGGCACATTGTCCCTCACTCTGGGACTCAACAGCTCTGAAAGATAAAGCAGCAAATTTGAACATTAGTGAGCTATCACTCCCTCAAAAACCATCAGTGCAATTAGAACAAAAGCCCCAAGTACAGTAGTGATTACTGCATGATTTGCCCATAACCTAAAGCAACCTTAATTAATTTCATGTCTACATGCTTAATTTAAAAATATTTATAATTTCTGCTTGATAGCACTTGAATTTGCTAGGAACACAGGAAAAGTCAATGCACTTACACATCAAAAACAAACAGATTACAATTAAGTAAAGAGACACATGAGGCTTAGTCCACACCCTTACAGAAATAGCCTTATTTGTCTTGGAACAGTGTTAGGTTCAAAGTCAGTAAAATTTCATGACTATCTGAAGGATACAGAATGTTGTAAGAAGAAATTTACTATTCAGTGGGAAAGCCTTCACTTCAGAGGACAAAAATGGTCATGCATACAACAGTTGATACAGTTACAAATACAACTTTTAAAATATTAAGATATTTTAAAGGATATTTTTAGAAAAAGAGCAAATTTCAAAGTACTTCCAATTTTCTTTTTTTTTGTTCAAAGTGACATATTTTTATATGTAAGGACCAAAAACGTACCAAACTACCTAGAGCAAGCAGGTACAAAATTGATGTGTCTGAAAAATTCATTGAAGACTTAAAACCAACATAACCTAGCAAGGTAATAAAGGATTTCATGTTACTATAAAAGGAGAAATCATTGAATATAGGATTGGAAAGTAACACAAATACTTGACAAGAAGAATAATTTTTCCTACAAGACATTCAAAGCAATAGAAATACTTTGCAATATCATAAAATAAGCACTGGGTAGCAACACTTCCAGCAGTTAGCATATGCCAGAATAAACACAGAGAGAGAATTCACACAAGGCATTTAACAGAAAACAGTGATATCTGTATCTACTTTGTTCTTCATTTAAGTGACAAACTAGCACACAAAGCACTGGCATAAACCTACAAGGAACATAAGGTAGCATTGACTGCTGAGTTTGGAAGGGACCTCTGCATGTCTGTGATCCAGCTCCTTGCTCAAAGCAGGATGTTTTGAGCCACATTCACTCAGGTTTTGAGTATCTCCAAGGACTGAGACTCTACCACCACAGTGAGCAACCCATTCCCATGTTTGACAAACCTCACAATAAAGAGGTTTTCATACTTTTACCTGGAATTTCCCATGCTTGAATTTGTGGGCACTGCCTTTTGCCCTCTCTCAGCATCACAGAAGGAGTCTAACTCCATCTTCTTTACCTCCCCATCAGGTACTGATCCACAACTGCCAAAATCAGCTGTCTCTTGCACAGGCTGAACAATTCCATCTCTTTCAGCCTCTCCTTGCAGGTCAGACAATCCAAGCCCATAACCATCCTCACAGCCCTTTACTGGACTTGCTTCAGTAAGTCCACATCCTTCTGGTGCTGGAGAACTCAGAACTGGGAACAATAAATTAGGAACTACAAGTAGTTACTCATATGGTATTTAGTAGAAGAGAATGCCACATTATTTTTTCCAGCAAAAGTCAGGATTTACAGTTCTTGAATTCAAAAGAACTTTGTGAAGTTTAAAAGTATTTAAGTAGCACACAAATAATTGATAATTTTTTAAGCTATTTTTAACCTACAAGGTCAGATTTCTAATGATCTTACTGAAAAACAAACAATCCCACTCTAAAGCTGCCCCAATTATTTGATACATTTAAACAAAATACAAGCTGCCTCTATTTGTGAGCCCTCATTAGAGAGGAACAGTCTTGCTATATACTTTGGTTTAGTTACATCTTAAGGTGGAACAATGTCATACAGAAAAATGCAAAAGACACTTTTTTAACTTAGTAATCTGCAAAAAGTTTTATGTATCTACCCATGCCTTGGGGAAAGGACATTCATTCCAAGTGACTGAATTTATAGGGAAAAAGAAACTTCACAAATAAGAAGAAAAAAGGATAAATTCATAGCATTCAACACAAACTGCTGCAGATCAAAACTATTTGAGAGTGACTCAAGAGGAAAAGGCAAGTACACTACTGGCAGCCACTATTCACACTGCCTGCACCCCACAGAGTTCTTCCCCATTAGAGTATTTAAATTCAATGAAGCTGCACCTGCAAATACTGAGTTCTGACGAGGGTAAGCTCAGCCTAGCCTGGACTGACAGGCTGTGCAGCATTCCTCCCACACTAACTGCTGCACCATTCAAATATTACAAGAACATTTCAGCTCAAAGCAGGTATCTAGTAATTGAACTATTGATGACTAAGAGGTAAATTTGAATAGATAAGGAATTGAGCTACTGTGCCTCAAAAGATTAATTGTTTAGTCAAAAGCTGAAGGCACAAACATTACATTCTTGGAGGAAAAACTCCCAGCAGGGTTTGGTAAACAATCTGGCCATTCAAGACACTCACATAAAAGTACTTCAGAATTACAGATCCTTTTTATCTTCAGTAGCCTACCAACCAGCTGCACTGACTTACACCCTGGGATTCAAGACTTCCACATGGGTTATTGTCAACCCTTAAGAAAGACTGCTGCCATCAATACATGATAGCATTATGGGGATCCTGCCTGAGAACAGACTGCACAAGCAAGCAAAAATAGAGAGATAAGAAAAGCATGGGTCAGGACTGCCCTGAGAACCCAGCCACATCCCAGGAGGACACATCTGTGCTGCAGATACAGATGCTGCTGTGCCAGCCTTCTGAAAGGAGATGGTCCATCTCTATAAGCATCTAAATCATGCTTATAATGCTCCATAATTGTTTTGCAGTAAATTAGAAAGTAGGAGCAGCAAAGGCCATGCTGAGCCTTAACTGTGGGGAAAAAAAAAAAAAAAAAGGAAAACTTTTTTTGAAAANCCTTCTGAAAGGAGATGGTCCATCTCTATAAGCATCTAAATCATGCTTATAATGCTCCATAATTGTTTTGCAGTAAATTAGAAAGTAGGAGCAGCAAAGGCCATGCTGAGCCTTAACTGTGGGGGAAAAAAAAAAAAAAAAGGAAAACCTTTTTTGAACATGCCTGCTTATCAGCTTTGTATTTGCTACAATTAATAAGAACCCATCAGTTATTTGAAAAAAAAACATAGTAGTAACATCTCAGTCCACACACATTAAGCAGAAAACTAAATATTAATCAAAATTTTAAAAAGGTCATTTGGGAGCATAACACTTCAGCAGGAAAGGACCACAGCTTTATAGAGAAGCCTAGTCCTACATCAGCACAAATAACTACCTTGTTACTTGAAGTTTTATGCCCACATTCTTTAGGGCCTCAAGAACTCCAGGAGGAAGGAAGCAGGCTGCCAGGCCAGTTCATACCACTCACTGCACCTACCCTGCCCACACTGAAGACACTAAGGAAGCTTACTACATCTAAAGCCTAGTGTCAATTTATTCTGACAAAGCAGATCTGTGGACAACAGCTTGGCTTCCCCCAGTCTCAGTTAATCAAGCTTTACAGCCCTTGTGAGAGACACAAAAACCTCACACTATACCCTGAAGAAAAAGATTAAATTACTACCAGAGAATCCTGAAGGTCAAACCTGCCTGTGTAGTTAATTCTTTCCTAACTAGACAGCATCTGATACAACCACCTCACCATAGAGTATGTCAAGCAGCCTGACATTATTCTCATCTCAGATCATACTTGTTTCCTTTATTCTATCATGCATTTATTCTCAGTGTCTCAGGAGTGCAAACACTGCCTTTTACAGCTGCTTTTATCTTCATCAGGAGAGCACCTATATAGCCCCTAACAAAGAAGCCACGCTTCTTTAATTAATTGATTTGAATACATTTGGGACATTTTGAAATTATTAGTAGCAGTTGTACCCCCCAAGCTTACACCCAGGCTTACAGTAAACCCCCAGGCTGTGCTCTCTAGAGCACACAATGCTGCAGAGTTGGGTAAAGGAGGGGAGCAGCAAAGTTCTTTGCAAAGCTGTGGTGGGAAAGCAGTGCACAGCCCTCAGTCAGGAGCCTGTGTCAGCACCATGGACTTTTAAATGAGGTAAAAGAGCTTGAAACTGCATGGATGGATTTAGGACAGGCAACCAAGATAAGAGAATTTTTTTTTTAATCACACCAAAAATGTCTCTGCCTGGTTACATATGAGGTCATAAAATATCACCAATTACAAGAGCATTTCCTCCCCAGGAACACCATTTCAGAAAGGAAGTAGAAATCCACAAAGGTACTCATTAGACTTAATACCTTCACTGCCATCTAATTTTTTAGACCACGTCATGAACTTCCCCATTAAATGCAAGTATTGCAGACCAGTTTCAATTAAGATTATAATCACTTGTTGACATTCAGTCAAACTTCTCCATTTGTTTTGGTTCTAAAAACACAATATAATACTTGTACAGCCTTCAGGCAGGAAAACCATATGTTTCCCCTTTAAGGACACTTCTAACAATGCAAGTTATTCATTGAACAGACCAACCTGCCCAAAAAAATTAAAAAGACATAATTGAAACCTCCAGCTTTTACATTTATAACTGATGTTATCATAACCAATTCAAAGATTACATTACTCCATGTCTCATTTATTTGTCTTAATTCAAAGTGTCAATGTGCCTTAATTCAAAGTGTCAATGTGAAAACTTTAGTCCATCTAATTAACCTCTTCTCATTTCCCATTTAAAACTAATTATCTTAAATGAGCCATTAAATAATTCTGAATGCAATAAAAGACAAATGGCTGTGAAGTACTAAATCAGACAAGAAGGAAATACACAGGTTTATTTCCTTGTAAAAGCAATCATCTCTTCAATGGCAGAAGCAGTAACTTTGCTTTCAACCTTAGACCTTCCAGGGTATGAGAAGTGACACTTCCTGCAGTGGGCAAGGTTCACTCCCTGTGCAGAGGAACACCATTTTAGAGGGAAGGGCAACTTTTTCCAACAGCTATTTAGAAATAGTCTCTGTGTTCAGGCCTCTCAGACAGCTGATGTTTAATAACTGCTCTTCTACCTGGCAAGCTGTATGACAAGGAAGCATTTCTCTTGCCAGAAGATTTTTCACAGCCAGGTGATTCTTTGGTTTTTTTATACTGTCACCCAGTTTACTGTATTTAACTAAAACATACATTTGTCAGGAAGATGAATGATTCATAGTTTCTATCAAGTAAAAACCAACAGAAAACTAACTTCTCAAATCCTCTGTCTTCTTTCAGCTCCCACCTCTCCCCTGTTTAAAGCTCATGCTGAATTTAGACTTTTTCCCTCATACCTCCTTTGGAGTACTTTGGACAAGTCTTCCTGACTCCCATTGGACAAAATCTGCCCTTTACTGTTCTATCAGAAGACAACATTTGCCCTTTGTGGGCATTCCTCCTGTGCCTCTTCTCATGAAATCCATGCCTGGGCTTTTCACCTAGCCCAGTGTGAAACAGGAAACTTTGAGAAGGGTACTAAACAAAATATAACACAAGGAAAAAATCCCACAATGCAGCACTGCTATCACTGAAATGTGGCCTGGCCAGCTACTGATAGCAGCAGTCCATTTCTCTCACAGCAACTTTCTTTACAAGTTCTCACACTTTAGACGGGCAATCCAAGGTCTTCACAAAAAAGCAGGTAACACTCATATTACAATTTAACTACTGGAAAACTTTCCAAATACTGAAACCAGAAATAAGACTAGTAACTTCCCAGCCATACTGAGGGAGTAAAAAGGAAATAAAATGAGCCCCCTTGTCAAATTACTGCAAGAGAAAGTGAAGACTAGTAGGGCTGGAAACCAGGGATCCTGCTATTAAGTGGTTGGATAGCAGAATGCACAAACTGTGCTACTTTTTCCTAAAGCCACATTTAAAACAGAACAAAAAAAATACATGCTAGTCATCATATTGTTTGATTGGGAAGGCCAGGATAGAAATCTTGTAGTCAGCAGGTATGAAAGGAAAGTGAACTAAATGGAAGTGTCCTACTACTACAGAAGAAATCATTTACTTTAAAGGAGACCAGGGAAAAAAAAGCATTCTCTGCATGTCCTGTAATTAAAAGTGCAATACCACAGAGCACTTTAGAAGTACTCTGCATTCTGATTAACTTTCAGCTCTGTCATGGAAATAACAGGTACAAAGCCAGGAGTCAGACTCAGGGGTTTATTCTACCTGAGTTCTTGTAGTTTCATGCAGACTTTGCTATAAGACACAGCTGCCTAAAATTCTAACAAGTAAGTGTGGATTTAAGTAAGATCCTGGATATTTGCTACTTCCCTTATAGAAAGCAAATTATATGCTGAGCACATCTCAAGAAGGAATATTTAGCTACACATCTTAAGAATTTGTACTTGCCTTAATGCCATTTCCCACAAATAGGTAGACATGACCTCTGTTCTCACAGAGAGAATATAAAAATTGATTTATTTTTAAATAACTGTATAGTTTAACAGAAGCTGTGAAGCAAACTGACATTATGACTAATTGAATGGAAATAACTCATCATAAAAAAATCAAATTTGCTAATGCAGAAAGGTCTAAAGCAAGATGTTTTAAGGAAGCACAATCCTTGGAATTTGTCGACCCTCTGCAGTCTACAGCAATAGAGTTTGTTTTGTCTCAAAGAAATATACCTACATCAAAGCATAATATCACACAAATAAAAAAACAACAAAAGTCACACAAAAATATGAGCATGGTAATAAATTTTTTCATTAAAAAAAAAAACCTAAGTAACACCATCACTTGCATTTTGGAAACATTTTCACCAGCACCAGTGAAACTTCTGTGTTAAAAGTTTGAGCACTCAGCTCCCGTTCTAGAACAACTATACCATGGTTGTAATTGTATCCATCTTGTGTCTCTTATTTGCCCAGATAGAATTCCTCAATTCAAACTGAAATTAAATCCTAGATAGCAGGAATGGCGGAACCCCAGTTCACACAAACATAATGCAACTCTTATTAAGTGGTCTTCCCTTTATATTACCATAAACAGTTTCATTCTTCAGCTACAAAATATCTTATTACCCAGACAAATTACTGTGAAGCCCACCTACAGCTACAGGCTCAGCAGGAAGCACGTTTAATAGCCACCAATTATATTTATGCAAGAAGTTTTGCCTTCTCAGCAAAAGGAATAGAGAACCAATTTTATTAGAGATGTGACAAACACACATTTTCAATCGTTCTGTGACAAACATGTGATTGGTCTTGGTATTTGCTGACCACAGAGTAAAATAAATCTTAATGAAAACATGCAATCTGGCCAGCAAAGTACAGTTTTGCCACTATAAAAGAACAACTGGGAAAGACTAGTGAGAGCAACTCTAAAGTAATGCAAGGATGACTGGAAAAGGAGATGCAGTCAGCATGTTCTGGGGCTGCATGAATCTGCCCCCAGAGTACACTTCATAGCACAGTCAGGCCCCAATGATTCCAATTTTCTTCTCTTTTCCTTCAGAAATATCATTACAATTAAAATAACACTACTAACACAAGAAGGTGTGATCTTTAGTATCAATACGCTGTAAAAGTATTTTCAAGCATCTGAGCAACTGTCAAAGAGCTACAATATTTGAAAAATGTATCACTATTTTGGATTTTGTTCTTGAAGTTTAGCAAAAAATACAGTAAACTTATCCCAGCAGGCCTGCAGTCAGTATGACTGCTGTGTCCATCAGCTAAACAAGCTGTGAAGCCTTTGAACCAGCAGACAGAAGGCTTATGTGACACTACTACAATCTGAACTCTTCAGAGCCTTTGCAAACGTAACTGCTTTGTTTCAGAAGGTTTTCTTTGTACAGCAGATAATTCCAAAGGCAAGGCCCCAAGGTTAAAACTAGTAATATAAAAAAGAGCTAAACAAAACTTGTAACAAAGTCTAATTTTGAAATTCTTGCTTCAGCTGAGTAACATGATCCCACATAAGAGGAGTCATCTGTTACTGTTTGGGAAGTAGGGATAAATTAGAAGAGATTTTAAAGTTTTGCTCACTACTTCAATACTTGAAATTTTGTGTTTGTGGTACTGAGAATGTTTATCATACCAGTAGTATTATCTTCTTAACACAAGAAGATTAAGAGCAGTAAGTTCCCCAGTGAAAGTTTAAATTAGTATGATGAAAGGAAATAGTTAACTAACTCTAACCCTTAAACCTTCTACAAGGAGTATGTGGTAATCAGATCAAGCAAAACACTTCAAATATAAGCTGAGCAATAAATTTTGAACACATGACATAAGTCATGAGACTTCTCTTTCTTGTCAGCTCAAGCAAGCCTAACAGTTACTTTAGACCTCTCTCACATCCAATCTCACAAATATGTGTATAAATTCATCCAACTTATGGCCAAGAAATAACCAAGCAGTTGCTGGCACCATTTTAATGCAACAACTTTCAAATACACATTTTTCCACCTAGCTCCAAATGAAGAATTACAGTCACAGTTACATAAAACCAGCACTAGTACTGAACTGGAGATCAGCTGCCAAATTTTCACAGGAAAAGATCCTCCAGAGTGGGTTGATAACCACATAACAAAACACAAAAACAGCTAAATCTTCTCATCAACTGTACCTGATTATTTTTAGGGGTGGAAGGAGGGAAAATCTGTTTAGAATGGCACATCCATGTACGCTTGAGACTGAGCTCTCATCACCCACCTAGTCTCAATGAGGTAAGCAGTGTATGTTTCTTGTATGTTCATGGCATTCCTCCCAGTCCGTTTTTCAGCTTCCGAAACCGTGATTTCCATCTTCTTTGCCAAACAATCTTCCATCTTTTTAGAAGAGGAAAATAAAGATTCATGTAACATTAACCACACAAGGCAAAGGCTACTAACCTTGCCTCCCCTGCTCCCACACCACATTTGTTCAAATAAGACAAGTCTCTGTGGGATAAAGGCTTTGACAGGGCTTTGCTTTATAGCTATGTTCTGTATCACATTTTCAAGTGAAAACTGGAAACCTGCTTCAGAGGGAAAACAGAAAAGTCAACAAAGTGACAACTTCAGGTACCAAAAACCACCCTGAGCCAGGAGGATACAGAAACGAGAAATATTTTTCTTTACAGGTAACAAAGTAACCTTTTTTTAAAAAACAAACACGCTAACCCCAGTATTTTCTATCCAAACACTTCCCAACTACCAGTGAATTCCTCTTCAGGACACCCGGGACACATGTAGCCACCTCTCCCCTTTCACAGGAAACAGAATATATCCGGACCAAGACGTTTTTCTTTTAATCTCTCAGAGGAGGATCGTTATCTTTTTTACACACTGGCCTCCAGAAATCAGTAAGGACCACACGCCCACCATGGATAGGCAGAGCTGCACTGAGCAGGGAGGGAGAGTCACTTGTGAAATTAATGGGGGAGGGGGAGAAAAAAACATAACTGATAATAATAAACAATAATGTGCCATTAGGGACGAGGACAGCGGCCGGGACGGGGCTGCAAAGAGAACCCCGCAGCTCAGAGGGTCATGCTGCACAGCTCTGCCCCGTGCTCCACCGAGCAGGGCTCGGCCCCAGGCAGCGAAGGAAGGGCTCGTCCCACCTGTAGCCCCTTCCCGCCG
>VZRH01000839.1:222247-246518 GCA_013397555.1 Urocynchramus pylzowi
GGGCGAGGCCAGCCGGCCCGGCCCTCGCCGCCCTCCGCTGCCGCCCGTGCCCGCGGGGAGGCTCGAGCCGGCGGTGCTGAGGGCGTCCTGCCCGCCCTGGTGCCCAGAAGGGGCTCGTTCGTGCCCCTGTGCGCGGCCTCCCCTCGCTGTGACCGTGCTCCGCTCGCCCACAGGCAGCCTTGAGCCTCCTGAGCGGGACGAAGCTTCCCCCGGCCCCTCACCCGCACTCTTACAGCTGTAAATGTTTATTTCTAAAATTTGTTTGTGTCGTGGTTCCCCTCTTAGGTCACTGAAAAGTTTCTCGTGCCATGCTTTACACACCTTTCCTGCTTGTTTTATTGTTGGTTGGTTGGGTTTTTTTGACACCCTGTGTTGTTATAGCAAATAACACACCTTAAACAAAAGTTAAATTCCATATGAATGGGAACTATTTCAGATACTTTCTCATCTTTCATCTATAGCAGGATTTGTCGCTTTCCTTGATTGAGTCTCTTTCAGCAGCCATTAACTTTCCCACATGATGTTTGTTAGCATTAGGCAGCTCGGGTTGTTTTTTTAAAGCCCACCAGCCTGTTCTTTCCCCACTCACTACTCCTTTAGCAGTAGTGAAGGACTCGGTCGTGCTGTGTTCCTTTTGCCTCACCCTCCTGGCTGCCAGCCTTTTCCATCAGCTCCGTCCCAACAGTGGCTGGACATCCAGAGGTGTGCTCTCCTGCTCACCATCTCTGCTGAGGAACACCCAAGGATGTCTCATCCTGCCACGCTTCCTCAGGAGGGACTGGAGTAGGTAAAATGTGCCAAGTTCAGCTCTGGGGAAACCTCTGACATTATTTAATGAAAGCCCCAGCCATCCCATCTCTTCTTAGTGAACAGGAACAAACCTCCCTGTGCATTTCTGTCATTCCCTGACGGTCTTTTTGGAGAGACATTCAGGAATTACACCCTTCAGCCCCTACCAAACATCACACCTTGTAGATTTATACAAGTATACATCTTCACTATTGGGTTTATTCCCTCATGATCCCGTGGTGCCTACACAGTCCCTGTGGAACTGGCAAACTGGATGAAGAGGTTGTTCCTGTCTATTCCTTATTCTCCAAGTACCATTTTGGACACTCAGGAACAGTGTCATTGTTCTCTGGTTTACATAGCACATCAGCCCTTGAGATTTCCCATTCTTGCACCAGATTCATGTCCTTTGATTCAGGCACTACATTCTTTATTATTCTTATGTAGCTTTTTTTTTAAGCCCCTATTCTTTTCAAACCCAGGTTAAAGGCCACTTTGGGGGATTACAGAGTTGATATTATAGGTTTCTTTGCTTTGCTTTTTTTCTACTTTGTGTAGGAAATGGGGTTTTTGTAGTGTTGACCAGAGATGAATTTGCATACATTTTTCATCCAAAAATTAATCTTTTTCTTTCAACAACAATTAAAATAAATCTCAAAATCCCCTTTGAAGACCCCATGAATTAATATTTGGCGTCTGGTTTCTATTCTGTTGTCTTCAATGTTTATGCAACTTTTTCCTCAGATTGTTTGAACTGATACCTCAATCTATCCTTTCCCACCCCTCCACCACTGTAGCTGTATGGAGTTTCCCAAGCTTTTCCACAAAAGGCTTTCCTAAAACAAAAGTTTTTTACAAGTATGTGAACTGTGATTTGTCCTCTGAATAGGACTGATTTAAGATTTGTTTTCTAAACCCAAGGTCCAGTTCAGATGTAAAAGCATGATTGCATGTTGTAAGACACAGTCTGTTTTTCATTAAGCTATGGTTTTCTTATGTTTACTCAAGATGTACAGCAAGATACATACCTTGTATCAATTACACTTGCATTTGCAGCATGTGCATACTGAAATTTTTCTGATCCCTATCAGTTATATAATGGAAATATTTATGTGAAACTCATGCAGGATATCATACTTTGTACTAAATATTTTTATTATAGAAACAACATTGTCAATAGAGTACAGTAATATATTGTAGGTCTAATATTCTATGATTTCAAAAACTATTTTCACCTTTGAATTTTCTTCATACGCTAAAAGATGTGGAGAAGAGTTAAAACATTCCATATATAGGATGAGGGTAGTGGTAGAAGTGCCTAAATCAAGATGACTGGGAGCCTGGGTAGCTCTCACGTACATTACAGCTTGGAGAGTTCAGAGGAGAGTGAGATGTCTTGAAAAAAAACGTGTGCAGTGGAGAGATCTTCCATAAACACCAAAGTTCTCTTCCTGAGCCACTTTTCCCTACCTCAGCCTGCAAAGTGGGATGACAGTATTTTCTCACAGCACAGTGCTGCTCTCAGGAGAACTTCCAGGACTTGTGCTACTTTGGTCAAAACAAGCTGTAGTGCTTCCCCCCTATCTAGGCACAACCACTCATGCACGCAGGGTCTCCCTGGATCCCCTCTTGTCAGGATGTGAGTCCAGTCTCCTGCAGGTCAATCTAACCAGGACACTCTCCTGCTCTTCAGCATCATCACTAGGATCCATGTCCTTTTTTCTTCAAGTAAAAGAAGGCAAACTCTACTCAACTTCCTACCTACAAGTCCTTTCAGTCTCTGAAGCTGCCTTGACTCCCATTACAGTCTCTGGAAAACAGGGAACTCCATCTTTTTTATTCTGTAAATCTATTTGTTTTAATCCTACTGTTACACTGGATGAACTGCTTTTTGATGGAAGAAAGTAAGCAAGGTATATTACCTTATACACTGGCTTCCTGGTGGTTTTTGTAATGTTAAGCATTCTTATTGGATCTTTTGACAGCCTGTGTTGCTCTAGCAAATAACACACCTTAAAAAAAAAAAAAAAGCCATATTAATGGGAAGTATTTCAGATATTTTCCTCTTTGTCACAACATTATTTAACAGTATCTTCATTTTAAAGTTCCTTTAAACTTTTAAGTTCCTCATCTTTCAACTTCTTAGAAGTAATTAGATTTAAAAGATAACAAAACCACTGACAACAACCGTCATGCTACTGAGAACCAGAATGAAAGCACCTAAAGCAGTAGCTCTGCTTTGCATCTATCCTGCAACACCCTCAGCCTTTCAGTAACCTCAGGAAGAGAGAGTAAACCAGCCAATATTCCTGCTGACTGCGTAATCCTGTGCAGGATCTGGCTGTGCCGCTGCTCAAAAGCAGGGAGGTTCAGGACCAAATGGATTCATGGAGCAACACCCTGGAGCTGAGAACCCACCATCCACACCACACATATTTTAGCTGATAACTTTTAGGGTTCCTCTAGCCCACCCCCAGGGACTAGCCACCCTTCACAACTTCCAGTTTAGCTGCTATTGAAAAAAAACCCCATGTGTGCCTGCCTTAAGACTGCTTTGTAACACAATCCAAAGCAGGAAGGCCAGGAGTTTCTCTTCAAAAGCACATTCCTGATCCATGGTTCAGGCTCCTGGATCCTATCATAGTTTCACTACCAGTAATAATAATACAAAGATCATGAGTCAGGCTGTCAAATTGTTCCTACTTCCCTCTACAAACTAATTTCTCCAGAACTGAAGGTGTTTGCTCTCCAGAGGCATCCGGCAGCCAAAGTGGTGCCAGGTTGTGCTGTTGGTCTTCAATGGCTGATCCCCACTGAAGAGCCTGGCATCTATCTGCTTGTGATGTCCTTGGTGTGTGATGGATGCAGCAGAAAACAGTGCTTGCTTGGGATCCCTAAGAAAACACAGAAGAGGAATTCATGTCAAGGAACTGTCAGTAAAAGGCATGAGTAGCTGCTTCAGCATGGCAGAGTGCAGGCAGAAAAGTAGGTGAGTTCAGGCTCCTCAAAGACATATTTCTATCATCTAAATATCTGAGTGAAATGAGTACTAAGTTATAGGAAAACCAGCATTTTGTTAATTTGCCAGAGAAAGAGTGGAAAAAAGATATGGGTGACCCTTGGGGTGGGGAAAATCATTCAGTTTCACTCAGTCTGAAATTGGTAGCCGTGGTTTCCATCCCTTTCAGCAACAGCATATCTCAGTCCACAAATAAAAACAAGAAAACCAAAACTAATCCACATTTTTGAAAGAATCTGTACAAACACATCAACAGCATGAATGAAAATGCATTGAAAGTGGCTTCAAAAGCAGCTCAAAGTAAGCCATAAGAAAACTTCAAAGGAAGAAAGCCAGATGATTTGTGACAGAATTAAAGAGAAAAAAACCAACAAACCAACTCAATAACATTGAAAATGGTACAGACGGATAGACCTCTACTTAATCTTGGTGCAGCTTGGTCGAGGAAGCTGTTACACACAGTCTGTGAGAAGTCAGAGCTTAGGCCAGTCTATCTGGACTATGCAAAGACTCCAGTGAAAGTCAGGCATCACTTAGAAAATGCAATTATCCCATGTGGCTACTGAAATGAGCATTAGCTGAGAGACTGGAGCACAGGGACATTGGCAGGGCTAAGGAGAAGAGGTTGTGGCACAGCAGACAAGGCCCTACCTGCTCATTAGTAGAAGCTAAGTCCTGATCCTATCAGCTAGATGTTTTCTTTAGACCTGTCTTTTAATACTTCAAAGTATAAAACAAATTCTCCTAACAACAAAGACACTCATGGACCTCATCTGAAGCCCGACATCACTGTTGATATAAACAAATTAAAAAAGAGCAGTGCAGATGCTACGGAAATTAGTCCAGTCGTGTAATGTGCAGGCAATCAAGAGGGCCAGAAGGATATATCCTGACTGCACAAGTAAATCTAACACCTTTTGTTGTAGTCAGTCATTTTAAACCCAGTACCCTGCTAGGATCTCTGGGGCCTGGGAAGCATGGAGGAGGTCCAGAGAAGCTCAGGAGCATTGGCCCTTACATTAGCATGGTCTGGGGCGTGGTTACGTGGTTCCCTTCTCTCTCTCTCCCTTCACACTCCCTGTCACAAGAAGGTGATCTTCACCCCTGGGAACAATAACAGGTTTGACTCACCTGGGCCTGGCACATGTCCACCATGAGGTTACCCTGTGCAGGGGTATTTAGTGCCCATGTTGGGAGCTTCAAATCTATTTCTTGATTGCTGAGCCTTGCCTCCCACAGTGGAAACCCAGGCTGTTCGAAACCCTCCTTTAAACATATGCTATATTGTTTCAGGTGTCCAAAGTTTTATTTTACTTCTCTAGTAAATATCTTCCAGCTCCTAAATGAGAACTTTGGGAAAACTGCTCCCACAATGCAACTTAAAAATCACCCTGCAGAGACCTTACGTTCCTCAGCTTAAATCCAGCCTTCAGTGTGTCTTGAGTTATGAGGCTGTCCAGACCACTAATAGAGGAGCAGGGGAATTTACACCGAAAGGAATAAACAAGCCAACAATAAAAATAACCATTTATCTCTTCTTCCTCCCCAGTGTCTTACTCAAAAGGTCACTGTGTTCTTTCATGGAAGCAAAGCTCTATAATGTGAGTTTAGGCACTTTAGGCTAAATCCCAGAGTACTCACTTTTCCCCAAGTAACTTTGGTGGATTTTTAGTTTGATTTTTTTCCTTGGATAAGGTCTAAGAAATAACCAGGTTCTCCAGAACAGAGCTGGTACTCAGGTCAGTGGAGCACATGCTGAGGGGCTCCCCTGTTGACCTGGGGTGACTCATGGCATAGTGCCAGCCTCTCTTCCCTCCTCTTCTTCAGATGAGATTTGCTTGCAATAGCCTCAGCTCAGTGGACTAAAAATGCAGGTTGCAGGAGGATACATCTAGCTGCCTGCAATCTTACACAAGGGCTGAACAGACAGGCAGGTTCCTCCTGCACAGAAAGCAGCTGGCAGTGCCCAGTGGCCAGTTTAGGAAAGCAAACCTCTGTCCATGTCATCATGGCAGCTTGTTTTGCCAAGCAGAAGGTCTAACACCATCTAAAAATATGTATAACTGTTTAGGAAGAGCAGGACATGCATTGCTCCCAAGAAATTTTCTCTTGCAGAGCTTCTTGTAGATATCCAACTGCCTTGTAAAGATGCCATTGAATGGGACAGCTACTGCCTTTGCTCTCATTTCAGTGAGATCTGGCCCCAAGTCTCTCCCTAAGATTATTCTGCAGACAGGACAAAGCATTTTATAGGGTTCAGTTTGGCTCAGAAGTTGTTTGGGATTGCCCGGAATTTTGGAAAATGCAGATCCTGCAGCTCAGGGTCCCTGACTGCCGTGACATTGTGCAGGCATCCTGCTGCCTTCCCAGGTTCTGCTGCTAGAAAAAATAATACCCCATGCTTCTCCTGCAATTCCAAGATATACAGCATGTTTTGTCAATGTCCACCATTGTTTAAAGCTCCTCTGGACTCCTGCTGGGGACATTATTTCTCTCCAAGTTTCATAGGCAGCAGGGGTTTCTTCCTGGTTTTAAAGGGGGCTCCCATGGATCATGAATAACCTGTGATGTTGCTAACACAAGCCTTATCCAGTTGTACTGTAACACACACAAGAGTTCACATCTGAAAATCCAACTGGCAGTCTGAGAAATCCATGGGCATTTTGAAATGCTCGGAATCCGAGAGAGGAGACTTGGCAGGTCACTCCAAGAAACCACCGTGCACAAAGCAGTTCCAGAATGTTTTTCGGAAATCTTTCTGAAAGTTTGCTGAACATTTGATCATTCTTAGTCCTCAGAGGCCATATTTGACCTGTGGTAGCTTGGGCCAGGGACATGCAGGCATTTCCCCACAGAGGTCAGGCTGGGCTGCCTTGCATCTGGGCACCCTGGAGCAAGTCAGAGCAGACCAAGCAACCCTCTGCAGAGGCATGTGTGTGTCACCATGGCACACAGACACACCTTGTGTTTATCAGCTGTGCCTGCACCACATCTAACATCTCCTCTTTTTCCTTTTTAAACACAGAAGACGGGAAAAGTGATACCATTATTTAAAACCCTAACAGAATAATTTATATAAGTGATATTTATATCATTTGTACAGTTTACAAAACAAGTGGGTGCAAATTATCAGCAAGATGGATTCAAAGAAAGGGCTTCAAGTCCAATGGAGGAAAGCATTCACCGTAATGAATACACACACAATAGGTACACCACATATCCACCTCAAACTGATTAATGAACCAAAAAATTTACCCATTGTAAAAGGGGAAAATAAAAAGCTTTTCAGTAACTATAAAAAATTATCTTATTTTTTTGGCTGCAAAAAGCCTTAATAAAATCTCTTTCTCTGCCACTCTCAAATACATTGATCTGAAGGACTGGGGTAGATCATAGGGTAAGAGTTTGAGGATTTTACTGCTTTTGCCACTGATCGATTGTGTTAACAACCAAGGCAAGTCAGAATTCTGCCATATTTCACGGTTTCCCTTTTGTAAGTGGGATAATATTTCTTACTAGTTTTTGCAGAGCAGTCAGAGATCTTGGGGAGAAAGCAGATATTTAAATGCCCTATGTTATTATTTTAGGCCCTGATTCAGAAAAACATATCTGTTTAAATCCTGCTGCTTTAATGAGTTGCAAGCACCTATTTTAGGCTAAGCTCACATTGATGTGGTCTTTCTGAAAAAGCTGCCCTAAAACTTTTAATTATTCCTATTATAAATATAGCCCGTTGAAGCTTATTTAAAAGATAATTTCTAAAATACAGGGGGAAAGCAGTGAATTAATGGCAGCTCAACATATTGAGGCATTACCTTTCGTGCTTTATTCAGATGAAAGGCTGATGCAGGAGTACCCATGCCTTTTTGATTAGATGCATGCAGAAGGCTTTAGGTCCCCTTCAAAGATCCTTGGGCCGTGTGGAGCCAGGAGCAGCTCTGCATTGACATCGGGGAAAAAGAAAAAAAATCAAACTCTTTTTCTCAGATCCTGACTTCTTCCCCCAGCCCCCCCCCCCCCCTCATATTTGTATATATTTCGAGAGGAGAGTCAGGCTTAGCTTGTTCATAAACTGCAGTTCCTGGGCGGACCCCACGCACAGCTGGGCTTTAGCGGCTGGATCCGCCTTCCCGGCAAGCCTGAGCCGGAGCCTCGCAAAGAGGGGCTCCGGGCTTGACAGCAGAAACGCAGGAGACTGCCTGCACCGAGGGAGGATGAGCTGCTCAGCGCCGTGAAGCTGGGCTTCTGCCTGCCAGAGGGATCCAGAAATGGGGCACTGGAGGAGACCGGGTCTGCTTTCCTTACTGCTGCTCTCCTTGTGTGAGTAGAAAAATGTTTCTGGTCAGGCAATGTTAAGCAACATACTCAGAGAGGTCGTTTATTTTTCCTTCCTCCAGCAATACAGTTAATCTTTGATTTCTCCCCTGACAGCAATTAGCCAGAGGATTGGAAATAGCAGAGACTTTAGCTGAATACTCTGCTACGACTGCCTGAGCTGCGTATTTCTCTTATGGCGAGGGGCAAGCGATTGCTTGGTGGAAAGTGCTGCGTGCTCGCTTGGAGCAGCTCGCAGATGTCAGTGTTTACAGTGCAAAAATATATATGTAGGTCAGCATTACTTGTTGGAAGTTTTTATTTTATTGAGGGAGATTAAAAGCAACTGAAGTGCTCCGCTGAACGATCTGGCTTCGACAGTGTCCAGATGTGGTGAAGTTTGCAGCTTAGAACTTTTATCAGCCCTGGTTTATGCACAGAATTAATCGAACTATTAAAGAAGGAAAGAAGTAGGGAGAGGGGGAGGAGAAGTGTCTTTGCAACAACATCTGGTTATTCGGCAAACCTTTCCAGCACTTACGTAAAGATTTCTTTGTAATAAGTGCCCTGTTTCAGTTTTGATAGCACTTCTTCAATACTGTAGATAAAACCCTCCAGCAGCACTTGAAAATGTGCCCATCCGTGGTTTAACTTTTTCTTGTTTATATCTTGATGATTGTTTCATAACAGGGAATGGATTTGTATATAAGTGAGTGTTATATACACATCTCCTAAGTATGTGTGTGTGTCTTTCTGTATATACAGAGTCTGTGTATGTGTATACAGGCATATACCCTACAAAGCATATATTTATATATTTGCATGGACACTACTTTTAAAAGTGAACTCTTACAAACACAGACCTGTTGCCCTTGCTATAGAAATTTCAATGCAACCAAAATCACTTTTTGCTCAAAGTGATGAAGGAGGAGGATTATAATTCCAGTAATTTTGCATCCCAATGAAATCACTGGGGGCAGGGATCTGTATCTGCATTCACTTTACATGGGTCCCCCTATCTACAAGACCAGGGAATAAAAGAATGATCAGTCAGTAATTTGTGTGTAGGCAAACAAAACCATGGGTGCAACTGTTGAAGCAAAGAGAACCAGGTGGGGAGATTTAGGACATAGTATTTGGTTGGTTTTTCTATGTTATGGAGATCTGTAGTACTCATTTTTGTAGATAATAGTCTAAAGTGTGGTTTGAAAGGTAGGATGCTATACTGATAACATCCTGCTAACTTAATCACATTTGGAGCAGGAATTACTACAAGTTATTATTTAAAGCACAGTTTTGGGTTGTTTTTGGTAAGAAATAAGACCACTAACTATCCTTCAGAAATACCTCATTTTGGAGTTAACTTATGGTTTCCTTTTTCTGAAAGGCAAGGTTTTAATCTGAAAGAAGCCAAACCAAAACATATCACCATTACTAAGTTCATCTGAAAGGTTATGTGAGTGATATGATGACAAAATTTGCCTCTGCACAGGGTAAAAAAAATTAAGCCAGGGCTTGCTCTCTGTGATTCAGCTCACCAGTGATAGATGTTTTCTGGGACTACATCCACTTCCTTTGCATTTAGTGTTAAGATTGACCCTACAGTCATTCTGAGAAAGTAAAAGTACCCAAGGAGGCCACCTTGCATTGACATTAAAAGAGAAGGGAAGAGCTATGTCCCCAAATTCCCTTAATTGACAGAATATGCACATTCAGCTGTTCTTCAAGCAACAAATCACACCACTCATCTAGCCTCTCTTGAAAGAGTGGCAGTGCTGGCTTGGTGGCAGCAGCAAAGTGCAAAAAGCACAGAAATTTAAGACTTGCCATAGAGAACATGGCCCAGACTGTGTCTCTGTTACCCCAGAATAACTCCAGCTGAGTGTTTTTAGGGACCATTGTGCTGTCCCTAAGACTTTACCCCAGGGCAGCAGAGACCCCAGTCCCTGTTCCATGCTGCCTGTCTATGCCTTTAATCCCCAACATGACTGAATGGCCCTCACACAGCACATCTGACCATTTTGGTTCATATGCAGTGGGAAAAGGGGCTCCAGTCTGACAGAACACTGAAATTCAGCTACTGAATTTCCCTAATTCTCCATGGCCAGCCCTAGCAAGGATTCAAAATATCCACCCTTGAACTTCTCCTCAATGGCAGTGCCTGCTGGAGGGCAGCACTTTCACATGGCTTTCTCAGCAGAAGGTGAAGACAGGAGCTGTAGTTTCACCACTGCTAACACAAAACCTCACACAGATGAGCAGATAATCCTTCCAGGACAGAGAGCTGCTTCAGTCCTGGACTTACCTGGACCAGGACAAAAAAAATATGAGGATCATTCAGAACTGGAGAACTGTCATACAGCAGGGTGGAGCTGGAGGTTTTCAGTGTCTTTAGGTTGGCCAGGAGAGAGCTGGGAGGTGAGCTGGCCATCTACAGCCAGGTCCTGGGAAAAGCTTTTCTGGCAGAGGGCTTCCTCTTCTATGGAACAGAGATAAAACAAGATGTGCACACTGGAAGCTAAAATGGGACACAACACAGTAGAGTTGTTCCAGCAGGTAGTTACTCAGGCTTGGGATGTGGTGGGTATTTGTTGCTCAAAGCCTTCAAGATTGCAAGAATACCTGCTTGGAAGTCTAAAACCTATACAGAAACTACAGATTTGATATCAGGATAACTGTATTGTGCACATGGAAACACTCTGGCCTTAAAAGTTGGAATTAGGAGTTTTCTTACCCTGTTTTCTATGAATATTGGGAAATTATCCCTTGTGCTCCATCTGTCAGGAACAGGGCTCACATCCAAACAGGCACAGGGCTGAGCTCAGTCTCATCTCACAGAGGGGACAGCAAAGCACCACAACCCTCTAACCTGTGGAGACTGCCTCAAGAACATGAGCTAAGTGTCACTGGTGTGACAACAGCTCTCAGGGCTGTGAACAGCCCCAGGAGCCTGGCAGAGTCTTTGTGCATCCAACCTCCAAAAGAGGATTTGAAACTCCCAATCTGCCAAGGCACGTAGCACTTACAAGGGAGAGCAAGCTACACCCACTGGGCTCTGGTGAGGTTCCAAAGAAAGAGAAAGAAGAATTTTGAAATAAGGTGAGGTTGCAGGTCTGCTACCCCAAGTCCAGAGCTTCCAGTTCCTGGGGTTTGAGTCTGCTTCCCCATAGCTAGATCTCTTGTTAAAAACGCTGGTCCGCTAAAATATCCTGACATTTTTTGCCAAGTCTCCTGGGCTCCCTTTGCCATGGTTGATGGCTCTACAGAGAGTGCATTGGAGGAGTTATTCTCCTGATAGATGGTGGCTTTCTGAAGTCACATTCTCTTTCCTGCTTGCAAAAACTGTTCCCCCAGTGAGCCTCTTCAGCTAAATATATAGAGCGTATAGAATTCATAAATCAGGACAGGGAGCTCCAGGGCTGTCAGAAAAGCATCTCTGGCTTTTGATCTGCCCAAGAAATTTGTGACCTATCCCAGGCTCCTTAAGCAGCTTGTTCAAGAAGTTAGCCTCTTATTTCTGAGGTCACCAGAGCTAAAACCAGGGGTTGTAGTGCCACCAAAATGCCAGCCTGCTCCTCAGGCAGGGGATCTATTGGAATTGCACCCCAGCACCAATGCATGCAAAATTTAGGAACACTGGATCAAACAGTGAGAGGACAAGGGAAGGAAAAAGACAAAGGAAGAGACACCCTCCATTTCACAGGCATTTGCAGAAAGGAGCTTTGCAGGTCCAAGGATGAGCCAGAGCAGCAGAGCAAACCTCTCTTCCCAGGCTAAGCAGCATGTGGAGGTGGGCACTGCCCACCCCAGGACACAGGGCTGCAGGGCTGGTTATGACAATCTGTGTCATACTGATTTAATACAGCCAAAATAAAGGAAGAAATTACCACCCTCATAAAGCTCCAAGGGGCTACCAGAGCCCCACATTGGGTAGATGTAGGTAGCTGGGTTAGGGGCAGACACAGGATCCCACTGCCTGAAGGAGAAACTTATTCATCCTACCATGAGGTTAAATAAGAACAAAGCTGCAGCAAATTCTCCAGTTAGGAAATAAAAATGGAAGACACAAGAAAAACCCTGGCAATGCAGAACTGTAGTGCTCTGCAATGTTGCAAGTGCCATGAGAGTCAGCAAGAAAAGTGATGGCTTATTTTCAATTCACCTTTACACACCTCCAAATCTGATGCTACGGTTTCAGTCCTTGGTGTGAATTAGATTACCTGAAGGTTAAGAAGAGTGGCAGTGTACATCTATGTGAGATGAATGGCAACTGGTATTTCCTTCCCCCTTGCACCTCCAGCTTTGCTCAGACTTGACACAGGCTAGTCATTGGTACAGCTGACCACCAGTAAAGCTTCACTCTATATTTTAACAGGGGGCTTTGAGGAAATAAATACTTTTTGAAATATTCAGTACAACTTGAAATTAAACCACACAATTTTCTAACAAAAAACCTCCAACAACCAACACAAAACTGATGTTTACTGGTATTTTACTGGTGTTATCACTATTTAATGACAGCCACAAAGACATTTTTGTGTACTAGTAGTAAATGAGTTCAGCCAGCTGCAATCATGATACTTGTTACTCCCATTAGAGACAGAGTTCTGCACAGATGTATCCCACGTATTCACTGAATATGCAGAAAGCAAACACTGGCATTAAAAACAGGTGACTGGGGCCTTTTATTCTGAGAAAGAATTCCGCTCTACTGCCTGTACTCCGCAGCTTTATATTGCTCTGTGACTTGCTCTGTCGAGTTTATTTCCTCAGGACATTGTTTTCCTCTCCCCTTAGTGATAACTCTTTGCAATAACATTTGCTTTCAGCCAGGCTCCACAGTGTTGCAACTTGCCATAAACTAATGAACTCTCCCATAGGCTGTCATGTTTTCAAGGAAGCGCAACATCTGATACTTTTATTAAAAAAAAACAGTCCCACCAAGGAGACAAAATCAGCAGCTCCCACACACTCTGCTCTTTTCACATCCCGAGTTCAGCGCCGTGTGCCAAGTGAAAGCCTCACGCTGGAAGGGGCCTCCCTGCAGAAGGGAGATAACACCACTGATGGCTGCCTGCCCTATCAAACCTATTATGTCTGTGCTGGACCCCAACTGTGGGATAACATTTCCTTAGGGATCTTCAGGGGGAAGTGGAGGAGTGGCTGAAAGCTGTCTTGGCCCTGCTTGCATGCACATCCCTGAATTCAGAGTCAACTCTTGTGATCCTGCCTCTGGAAGTGATCTGTAGTGTCCATCAGAGTCATGTTTCTTCTTCTTCAGTTGGTTCATCTTTTTGTTGCATTCCATGTAGGGTTGAAACTCTGCTGCCAGCTTCTGGTAACTGTCAAAATTTTAGGAGAAGTGGGAGAGCCTTCTTATCACACAATCCCCTCTGCAGCCCATGCTCCTACCAATTATGAGGCTCCAAGACTTAACCTTTCATGGAGCTGTTGCACCGCAGTGTTTTCTTTCCCATTGATAAGCCAGGAACAAATGACAGCTGATTTATACTACAGCAAATTCATCATGGCATGTGGGTCATTCATGTGTCCAGCTGTGACCACAGCTGGACACAGGGCTATGGCCCATGTGGACTCCAGCAGCCCAAGGACATGCCTAAACCCAAGTGCTACCCAGGACTGCACAGGGATATTTGGATTCAAGATTTATTTTTTGTTAAGGACCTTATCACTATTTGAGCTGAGTGATTTGAAGCAATCAGCCTGGGCATGCTGTAGCTGGGGGCCTGGTGTGCAGTTCCAGCTGTAGTGGGGGGTTGAGGGGGGTTCCAGCAGAGACAGCTGAAGAGTGTCACTTTGCAGGGTCCTGTGCTCCAGTCCCACCTGTGCATCTCTCTAAGTGGCCACAACTCTCAAAGTAGTTGAAGCAGCATCACATTGGACCCATTCTGGCTGTGGGAAGACCTCTCACCTTCCCACACTGTGGATGGAGATGTTCCCTTTAGCTCCATGTCAGTTATTCTCCACTGAGCCCAAAACTCCAGTCTTTCTGGATATGTAGATGTCCAAAGAAAGCTTCCCCAGCAGCTTCCACCTTGGCTCCAGACTCAGTGCTGGTGAGGCATGAAGGTTTCTGAAGGAAATTCCAGACTGCCTTCACTCAGCCTGAAAAGAGCTGTTGTCCTGCCTGTGCAGCACTCGATGGCAAGTCCTCTAGCCATGCCTTGGAGCTAGAGAGTCCAGACCTCCAGGACCATCATACACACCCTAATGCATGCCCTGCACACAAAGCAGCACAGATGTGCTTGTGCCATCCATGGGAACCAGCACAGCCATGGCAGCCAGCAAGCAGGGCTGGTTCATTGCCCTGCTTTGGGATCCAGGCAGGGCAGAGCCCTGAAGCAATCACCTGAGCTTACACCACTAATGTCTGATATTGCCCCACTATCCAAATCTCTCCTAATCTCTTCAGTTCCTGCAACATCCCTGTGAAGATGTTCCCTCTGGGAGCAACACACATCTGAAAGATCCAGAGAAATCTGCTGGAGTTCCTGGCCACTAAGAGGGGCCTTTTCTTAGATCAAGAGTGGAAAACCCTGGGATTTTGATACTGATCCATTCTCCCTTCAGCCATCCCAAACCAGAATGCTTAGCTGTATCCTGCACTGCCATAGTTCACTGTGCACCCCATCAAAAAATGGTATTGCCAATGTGGATTCATACCGTGACCAGCAGGTGTGAAAATCCAGAGAAAAGTTTCTTCTCTTTTCCTGCAAAATCAGGAGGATTTATTCTCCTGAGTTATCAGGAGGATAACTGAGGTCCCTTCCTGGAAATGGTTCTTGGGAGTGCCATGACCACAAGAGCTTCTAGTGCATTTACAATGAACACTGGTACAGATATTTCTTTTACAAGATCCTTTGCTGCTTCCAGGTGGATTGTTAAATAAACTGCTGTCCATGCAGAATGAATGCCTGTGTCCCCCTCGAGTGCTTGACTGAGCAGGTTGCCAGTCAATGCAGCTGGAACACAATGAGGAACATCTGTTTGATGTTGCTTGATAAAACTTCCTGCCTTGGAGACTCTAAACACCAGCATCCAGCATGGAAGAAACTGAATCAGCTGCTGTCTTGCTGCATAAAGCATTTTTTCCATGCTAGATCTATCCCGAAATTAGCCCCAACCAGTCCATGATAGCAAAGAAGACCCTTCTTCTTACAATGGGAAGTGACACACAGGCCCACAAGCTCAAGCAGTTGAATGAATCATCCTTCTTCAAATAGACCCAGGGTACAAGCATCCACAGAAATAAGACCAATGGATCCCCTGGGATCTCAGTTCCTGCCATGCCTTTAATATGTCAAAAGGCACTCAGTGGAAGAAAATGCAGGCATTCCCACCAGAGGCAGAAGCTATTAGCCTGGGGGTAAGGTCTCAGCAAACATTTACTGTGGTTTTGGATATGTGCCCTGTGCTCACCTGTTTGTAGAACAGCATCATCACATCTGAATCTTCCTTTCACCCTTGCCAGGGCTATCAGCTCTGCAACAGGCTGTGGCTTGGGAGGCAGCTCTTGGGCAGAAGCACTGTTCAGCATATTCAGATTGTGGCATGTCTCAGGAGGTGTCCAGAGGCAGGATACTGAGTTGAAAAGACAAGGCACTACTGCAAAATTATGAGATCTCATCCATGCTGGAAGAGCAGCTTTGCCCCCTAAACTTCACCTCTCCCAGCTGCTGAGTCTCCCTGGAGCTGTGCTGCAGCTCTGCCCAGGGCTGGGACTTATGGGAATCTTCTCCTTCTCCTGCAAGGGGGATCTCTTGAGAGACATTGCAAAGACACACAAGCTCCTGTTACTTCTATGTGCAGAGAAAAAGCACTTCAAGCTTTGTCAACAGGACTCTTTGGTCCATTTCTGAAAAAGATTCCTTTCCAATCCCAGTCCCCCTGCCCTCCTGCCATAGCTCTCTTCTGCTTTAAAAAATGGAAAATATCCCATTTGAATTCAACCCTACTGGGCAGTGCGTTTTGGTAAGTTACAACACAAGCTCCTTAAAAGATATTTTTTAACAAGTGAAGAAGGACATGAAAGAGAAGAAGACACCATCTATTTATGTGCTAAACATGGGACACTTCAGGAGAAGGCAGAAAGTTTTTAACATCTGTAACCCAAGCTAGCTTCAAGTTCCCTCTGACAGAACAAATTACTTAATTACTGTTAGAGCTGGCCTAAACGAGGGCAAAATTTGACTCTACATAATAATTTCAGCAGACATAAAGAACTGGCAGTGTTGGAACAAGTTGATGACAGCACATGGATGGAGGCTTCACAGAACATCTCTGCCCCAGCAGCTTGTGACACAGTCCCTTGCAAGCCCTTTTTCTCCTTTGGAATCAAAGTCATACAAATGCAAAAAATGCAAACTGGTCAATCATAAGAAGTCCAACCAGAGATGAAGAGCAGCAGCTCCAGTCCAATGTCTCTTTGTGGGCTCATCAAAGACCTTCTAGCAGATGGGATACCAAATGTGTGCCAGGAATTTCAAACACTCCTCAGGAAGTTCATCTAAATCATCAGTAACCCATTTGCACTTAAAACAGAGCAAACCCTGGTGCCCAAATGTGACCCAGATAATGTTTCTGATGTGTTTACCTATTTGGATGGTGTCCTCCAATTTCAATTCCATCTATTCACGGAAATCCAGGATTCATGCAGAGCCTGAAAAATACACAGAAAATTGAATTCCAGAGCATAATATGATGATAATAGTAGAAAAACACTGACTGCTGCACAGTAGTTTTACTTGAATGGCATTAGTTTAGGTAGAACAATGTCTGCTACCGACTTGCAGCTCACATGTTTTTGCTACTTGGTTGATTGCTGCTGCTTTTTCTGTGTAAAAGGGGGAACTCATGACTGCTGCATCTGAGAATGAGCTGCAGAAGCTGCAGTTAATTGGGGTATAGGATAGACTGTTGATGCCTCTGCAGAAACAGGAGCAACAAAAATTATGGCAACAGCAGAGTGGATTTGGTTGACTGCTGCATTCTGCCACGCAGCTCTCAGTCCTAAAAGTGCTCTAAAATCCTCAGCAATTTTAGCAGCAGCTTGCAACAGGATGAGCTCAAACCACCCGTGCGTGGCCAGGCAGGGACTCCTGCTCCCCAGCAGTGTGGGAGGTGGGAGAATGGACTTGTTTTTAAGACCAGAATTTAGTCAAAACCAAATCACTGCAAAGTGCTCTTCAAAGGGCTGAAATCTCAGAGCCCTCTGAAAACGTGGCATGCAAATCCCAATCATTAGAAAGCAACTTCCACTGGGGATGTGCCAGCTCAGCCCTCTGCAAACCCCACTGGCAGCCCAGACTGTGATGTGCTGATAATGCATTGCCTCACCCTGCAAGGCCCCAGATAAGCAGAGGTGCTGGCAGAGCTGCTAAAATTACTTATGAACTGCTGAAACTCAGCATTTCCCCACCTCCTCAGACCCTGAATAAGTTGCTTTGCTCTCCATCTGACAAAGAGGAATGGCACGTTCCCCCTGCGTGCTGTCTGGGCTGGTGGCAGTTGCTGTGGCAGTGGGGCCATGCTGTGATGCTGCTGACAGTCACCACACTGTATCCATGGCTTTCTCTTGGGCTGACCCTTGGCTGTGGGGTTTTTTCCCTCCCAGGCACTTCAGGCTGTGCTGCTGGCTTGGCTTGCTCTCTCTAGGGTTTCCAATACAACAGGGTGGAAAGGACAGCAGAATATAGGAACAAGAAAGAAATGGGGACATAGGTGCAATGAAAGGGACTTGTTGTCAGACAAGGTTGTACCTTCAGACACAGGATGGCTGCAAAGCTTGGTTTGTGTCATAGCTCCCCTCCTCTGACATTCATAGCCAGTGGCTGACAAATGCTTAAAGGGATGAGTACAGGTATTACCAGGCAAACTCACACCTGCTTTTGTCTGCCAGGGAAGCTTTTGCCTGGCCTGGTCATGGCTCTGGAGGTACTGACCATAAGTACACAATGTCTCACAATATCCAGCAGGTAGGGAGTAAAAAAACCCCACTCTCAAGCTGCTGTCCTGGGCAATGTGAGGGATTCCTGTGCTAACCTTCTGTTCTAATCCTTAACCCTCCTTCGAGCTGTCTTTTCAAGGAAGGATGCAGAGCATCCCTGCTCATCTTACAAAGGAAAAAACTAGCCTCCAGCAGAGGGGACAACCCCTAACTTATGAGTTTTGTCCTTGTTTTAGGACAGCTTTCCTCATCCAGCAAGTCAGCACAAGGATAGGTGCAGTGGTGACTCACACAGAGCTATGAGCTTGCCCACCAGCACTGCCCTCATGGTGGTCCCATCCTGCCCCTTCCCCATCCTCATCTGTCCCTGGACCCCAGCTGGTGTCACCTTTATGTTCAAATTCCAGCCCAGCAATGAGCAAATGATGTTACATGGTCCATGAGCCCAGCCAGGTGTTATGTACAGCATCTCAGCTTAATTGGACTTAGCATCTTGCCAGGGTGAAGCTTGGCTGCCTCAGGGACTGACTGAACAATAATGCAAATAACATGCAATCAGATAACCCCCAACCACCAGGTTTACTGATATTTCAGTGAAGTGGATCCAGAAATACACACATCATTTTCAGACATTGCTGAAAGTTTCAAAGACACTGAGAAAAACATATTAAATAGTGCAAAGCCACTACTGTTTTATCCATTCCACATTCCCCCTTCCTCAGCTCAACATCTCTGGATGTAAATTAGAGTTAATGGCATTAAGATGCTGTCCATGACACCAGAAAGCAAGTGCTCCTGGAAGAACTTGAGTTCAGAGTCTATGGGGGTATATTTTTTGCCTCACCTGATATTCACAATCCTTCCAAAGCTCAGCAAGGGCAGAACATCTTCCTTGTCATGTTGGGCTGGGTCCTGATGGGCTTCAGGACCTCAGGACTGCAGGGTTGGCTTTAATGCCAAACTTTCTTTGGGGAGTAACTTTCACATTTTGAGTTCCTCGGCTGAAAGACAAAAAATAGGCAAGTGTCACACATTTCAAGGCACAGGAGAAATCAACAAACTTACTTAAGAATATTTAAGTAAAATAAACTTCATCTTAATCATTTTTCCTCGTAACACACTGTCATGTTCTATGTGCAATTTTTCCATAACTCTTTTCTAATGGCTTGCATGAGAGCTTGGATGCAAATTAACCACAAGGAGATGGGAAAGATCCTCCAGGAATTGCTCTGCATGTGGAAATGAATTTCAGTTTAGCCACTTCAGAGCAATTTTTTTGTTTACTTTCCACTGACATGAAATCAGCCACGATTGCATCGCATGAGGGATTGGTTAGCCAGTTACATAATGCTTAATAAATCCAAGAGAAATAATATAAAACACATCACCCAGTCTGGGAAGAGGAGCAGTAACTCAGTCAGTGTCACCAACCCGCCCGGGCCAGGCATCAGCAAAGCGTCTGATCCAGTGCTGGGGGGATGCAGGGCTGTGCTGCTGCATGATAAATGTGATTAGGAAAAATGCTTGTGGCACGTGTGGAGGCCTTGAAGACAGACAGATTGTGTGTGATGGTGAGGGCCCATGAGGAAGCAGAGCTCACACCCTCGTGGGGAGGGCAGCTCGGCCCATCCTGTGGGGCAAGGCAGGCGCGGGCTCGCATGCCCAGCCCCAGCTGGCTCTGCTGCTGTGTCAGGTATTACCTCACCCCAACAATGCTCCTCCAAGTGCTTCATAAAATCATAACAGTCCTGTAAACAAAAAGAGCAAGATTAGGTGATTAATTATTTACCATGGATTATTTCTGCAGTGGTGTGTGGAGGAGAGAGAACGTTTCACTGGTGGTCCCTGGGGAGTGGGAAGGAAGGGAGCTGACCCAGGACGGGGCTGCCTAAACACTAAATGGTAGTGCTGATTTAAACCCAAAAAAGTGGGGGTGTAGGAAGACTGAAGGTACCTCTGGCCCTGCAGTGCCAGCCCTCTGGCTCTCCCAGGAAAGCTGTCCAGCCCACGAGTGCATTGCTCCAGGCACACACCACTGCTCTGCCTGGAGCAGCTCTTGGCCTCCTTTCCCACATTTCCCTGCCTGCTCTGCTCCCCCGCTCTGCTTCTAGTCCCAGAGGAGACCTGCTGATGCCTTCACCCACGCCATGGCTGACTGCCAACAGAGGAAAAGCTAGGGATGAAGGGGTTAATTACTACAGGCGCAGCACAAGCCAAGTCTGTAAGTGACTCCCTATTGCTATTTCGAAAAGAGCTGCCTGGAAAGGGAAAGGAAAAAAAAAAAAAAAAAAAAGAGAGGTTTACTTTACAACCATCATTATTTCATCTGCAGGGTTTATACAATGGAAAATAAAAGCCAGAGTATGCGAAGTCAAATAATTTCTGTTTCATTAATGGTATGGAAATCGTTTTGTTTTTATAGAGGAAAAACAAATGTGAACTTGATGTGCGTGTGTGTGTCTGTGTGTGTGTGTGTCTGTGTGTGTGAGTATGCAACTCCCTTCATTGCAAAGGGCAGAGCAGTGAAATCCAGAAATAAAAAGTGACTCAGAGGCCGTAGGACCTATGAGTCAGTTGAGCTGTTGTTGTTTTTAAACAGAAGCGAGAGCACAATATGGCAAATAATTGCCCTGCGGCCCCCCGCCACGGGCGTCCCCGCTGGCCCAGGCTGCCCCCTGCCAGCCCCCAGCGCTGCACACCGGCCAGACCCGGACCGGCATCCCCACCCCGGGGCACAACGGGCTGGAGCAGGCCTTGTCCAGCACAATCAGCTTGGGGGACAGAAAGTGAAATCTGTGAAAGAAACTTGAGATCTGGTCAGAGTGGAAGGAGGAGAGGGCAGACGGAGGAGTGCAGGGCCAGGTGTGCTCCCCTGTCCTCACCCAGACATCAACTGACCACAATCAAAGGGAAACTGCTCTGGCCAAATTCTCCCTGCTGAGTGCCAGCCATCTCCTCACTGGCCCCTGGCATTCCAGCTTGCTTGGAAGCTGCTGGCTTTGCTGGGGCACAACCCTGAGGTACCTCAGTTCAAATCATCCCCACGCCCCAAAAGCAGAGTCATTGTGCTGATACACAGAAAACTTGTGAAAGACACGAGAAACAGCGGAGATTACCAAAGCAGAAGGACGGACAGCGATCTGCAGAGCTTGTCCCTCCCCTGGGTGAAGTTAGATCATGATGTAATTTAAGCATCTGAAAGAGACTGGAGAAGCCTGCTGTTATGATCCATACCCAATTTACTTTGTTATGGGACTAAGCAGTATTTGCTAAACACTGAATTTAAAGGGATATTTTCACAAAGAAAAAATAAGTGGTAGAGTAAGTCAGTTACCAGGCTGTTTGAAGAAGGTCCAAGCAAACCAGAAATGCATACTGCATGTCCTCCTGGCACTGCAAGAACTGGTGTCTAACACAATCAAAATCAGTCCTTGTTTGTGTACCAGGAAACATTTCTGGCTCATTCCTTGCTCCATACTGTACTCTGCCAAATGCAGTATTTATTATGCAGGACGATGTGGGCCACGTACCTGAGGGTGGAGCCTGGGTTGGTCCCCTGATCTGAATGCAGCACTGATGGATTTCCTGGGAGAGCCAGTGGCTTGTGCCTTGCAGAGGCAAAAATTGGGATATTAAGATTTTCCAGCTCCATTTGGTTCATTCTACCTCTCCTACAACGATAAAGATACAGTGTAAAACAGATGGATGGAGAAGAGCAGCCTGACACTAAAAACCTCTTTGGTTCAGCAGCTGAAAGCAGCACCAGACCCCACCACTGGAGAACAGGAGTCTGCTGGAGGAAACCAAGCTGCATCCAAAATAGAAGTACAACACTTTGAGGTCTGGCTCTGGGGAGATTCTGCAGCACAGCAGGATGCTGCAACAAGATCAGGCAAGACTGCAAGAAATCTGCAAGAAATCCGGGATCACTGTTGGGCAGGTCATGCTGAACAACTTCCATGGGAACTTCTGCAGAATCTCCTGCACAGAATCTCCTGGAAATCAGGGCATAGGAATTACCCTGATGCCCATCTGTGGCACTGGTTGTTGCACCATGTTGCAGCTCAGGAGTGACCTGGTGATGGGGAACACCTGGTGCTCTCACATGGTTCAGTGAGGAGCAGAGCCCATCAGCTCTGCTGTTGGATTGATCTTAAAAACAAAGTAGTGCATATAAAAGGGAAGGAATTTGTTTGTTCTCATAATAATTTTATGAGAGGCTCTGTTATTGCATACTTGTGTCATTAACTATGGATAAAAGCCCAAAGCAAAACCTAATCCTAAACTTGGCAGCAGATGCAGGACTCACCGTGGAGCCCAGGCTCTCCCAGGTGGGACAGCAGGTCCCAGTGCAGGTTGTGTTTCCATCAGGGCTCCTATCTGGGGGCTTCCAGGAAGAGCAGGGCTGCAGGGTTGAGCTAGAGCTGCTCCCCAGTCCTGTGTTTAAGCACACTGCTGATTAGAGAAAGCAAAGAGCACCCCAACTAATCTCCCTAGCTTTAGTCTCTCCCAGTGCAAAGCCTGGGGATTACAGGTTGACTGACTTGCATGGAAAAGATGATGCAGGAGCTCCCAGAGCCACTACAGTAACAGCAAGCTGGGCAGCCCTCTCTGACTGCTGAAATAGTGTCAGCCCCATCCTGGAGTGCTTGGAGATACACAGAAAAGAGGGGACAGACCTCACTGTAGAACATTTGCAACCTAAAAATTAACAAATTTTCCCTGTCCTTGAGAAATACAAGCAATGTAAGGACAGTTATCACTGCAAGACAGAGCATGATCTGAAGGTCCTATAAAGGAGGCCCTGTGTAACAAAAGCCTTGGTCTCCTTCCACCTTGGGAAGGGAAGAGCTGGGAACAGGGATAAGTGCCCTAGCATCTCACTCCAAACACATTCCCTTAAGCCCATCTTGGTGTTTAGCTGTCCCAAAGCACCATGTCAGGGAGAATACTTGAGAACTGAAAGTGTTCATTCTGCCCCTCAGTGAAAATGCATTTCCTGCCCTTGCTTGGGCTACAAGGCACTTTCTCCTTGCCTGTAACAAATGTGCTGTGCCTGCATCCCCAAGCACCCCCAGCTTGCTCCTCAGTGGTTCTTCCTCCTTGGGAACCACAGTGTGGGGAAAACTGGAGCCAGACTTAGGTGCTGAGTGACCCAGCTTCTCTCTGGGGCTGCAGTAGTAGAGATGGCCTCACAAAATCCCCCCCCATGTTCTGACAGCTGCAGTCCCTGCTGGCAGAAAGCTCATCTGCTGCGGGTGGCTGCTTCTGCGACCGCAGCCACGGGACTGGCCTGGAATTCTCTCGGAGAGCTGTTTGCCATGACTCCTGTGTGGGGCAGAGGGTGGGTTATTGACTACAGCAGTGGTGTTTCCCTGGGCTTTGCAGGTGGCCAAGCAGAGGTTGTGGATGCCCTGTGGGCAGTGAGAGGCTGGAAGGCTGCCCCGACATGCAGGAAAAAATATCCCGGTGTCCTTGGGTGGTGGTATCACCCCTGCTGCTATTGCAGGAGAGACACAGGCACTTCTGGCATCATTTTTCCATTATTCCCTGACTTTAAAACCATCTCATATTCTCCTAGTAACCTCTCTGGGGTCCCAGTTATAGATACCAGAAGATTTGATCCTGCTCTGGTGCACAGGAGAACAAGCCTTCCCATTGATGGGAAGCCAAGCTCGCTGTGAGCCCACCTATCGGCGACTTCAAACCATCTTTCCAACTGTCGTTCCACAATAACTTTGACTAACTGTACTATTTATTGGCTCACATCACATCCTTATGGCTTCAATTTATTTTTGGAAAACTCAACCCACATTTAATTAGTTTATAGTTTGTTCCAAGTTTTGCTTATCCAGCTTTTTTTTTTTTCTCCCCCTAACTTTTTTTTTTTTTGAAGTTTGTATTTTGATGTTTAGCATTTGCCTTGGCAACATCTGGAACCCGTTTATGGAAGTGTATTGTTACTTTTACTGCTTGTGCAGCTTTATTAAATCATCTGACTATTAATATTGAAAGTGTTCATCTGGGTCTAATCAGGGCCAAGATGAGTGATGTGGCAGTTAAATTGTACCTACGAGCTAATGGTTCAAGGACACACAGTCCTGAAGAACCTTGCTTTGTGCTCTTCTTTTTAGCTTCCTAGGACAAGAAGGAGGGGCGGGGGGGGGGAGGAAAAAGAGATA
>VZRH01000839.1:246539-286891 GCA_013397555.1 Urocynchramus pylzowi
GGGGGGGAGAAAAAAGAGATATCCCTGCTCCTTCTTGCAGAGCAAATAACAGAATCACGGCCTGAGTTAGTTTAGAACAATTTGTCTCCGAAGAATTTTGTCCAGTTACCACTGTATTTCTGGCTCTTGTTTCCATATTTAACTCCTTCATCTGTCCTGGCTTCCCCTCTGCACAGCACAGCCAAGCCAAGATCCCCAGCACACACACCAGTGCATTACAGATGAGTCTGGCATTCTGCTCTGAGATCTCAAGCAAACTCTAGATATAAATAAGTAAATAACATACCTGGTGGCTATAAATATATAAATAAGCACCCTCATCCTGCACCAGCGACATCCACGACCTGGATTTATCATTTTGTTACTGCTCTGCAGAGCCTGCAGGTGTCCCTGGGGTGATGGTGCTGAGCCAATCCCACAGCAGCCTGCTGCAAGCACAGCACCAGTCATGGTGTGGATGGGCTGAGCTGGAGGGGTGGAAGAGGAACTGTGGCAGTGGCACCACCAAAGCACAGACTGGGGGTGGTAGGGCTTGGGTTTGGGGTGAGAAACCAGTTTACCTTCAATTCTCTGTTCCCATGAAATTATCCAAATGGAGTTTGTAGGGTGCGGTGGCTATTGCTGTAGGTTGAAGGCTACACACAAATGCTGGGCTTGATTTCTGTTCCACATCCAAAACTCCCATCCACCAGTGGAGTTTTGCCTCAGATTCTACGAGCCCTGCTCTGGCAGAGCAAGGCAGGGAGGTGAGGGTAGCTCATGCTGGCTGCAGGTGCTTCAAACCCCAGCTGAAGCTGGGATTCAGTCGTAAAGAACTGCTGGAATGATGCTGGATGGTTTTGGCAGCTAACCCTCAAATGGATGTGGGTAACTGGCTCTCTTGAGGTCACCCACAAAATCCCAGGGTGCCCCAGCAGGGCCAGAGCAGCCTCATGGATGGGGAGATGCTGAGCAAGAGGTTGTGGGCAACATCTTCACCTTCCCTGCTCCCCCAAAACCTGGCACAACACAATCCCAACTGAGCTGCATTTTAAGCCTGGCATGGGTCATTTAAGCCAAAATTTCCTCCTTCCAACCTTCAGATGCAACAGGCTTTTCCTCTACACCCAGGTTTTCCCCCCATCATTAACCTTGGCCCTACATACAAGGCCAAGGGAGCTTGTAAATGGTTTATTTCTGTGTGGGAGCCTTCCAGCAGTTCTTTATGACTGTTGCAGGGAGGGGGGTCTGGGCTGGTGAGGGAAGCAGGGCAGGCATGTGGGATGCTGTCAGAGCAGGCTGCATGCCCTGGATTTGGGGAGCAGAGAAGTTAAAAAACCCCTTTTTGCTGTTGGGACAGTGTATGCATTAAAAAGGGTCCATGGGCTCAGCTGTGAGCACAGGCAGGTCACAGATGTGACCACCAAGAATGCAGGAGTTCCTGCATGTCACTGACAGGCCTGGGGGTGCCCATGGCTGAGCTGGGTCAGCAGGGCCCTGCTTGCAGGGACTGAGGCTCCCCAAGCCATAGTCAGGAAGTTTGCAATTTTTTTTCTTCAGACTTACAGCTGGTGATGGAAAACTCTGTGAGGGCTGTGGCATCACAGTGAGCTGTGACTGCCCTTTCCATAGGGGCTGGGAGTACCCAACACTGCTGTGTGGTTCAGGGACACGGCAGCCAGAGAATCATGGATGGCCCAAAGCTTCAAAAAATTAGCTGCTGTAGTTCAGGTTTATACCTGAACACTTTAGAGTGCATCTGTTTAAGTTAAAAAAAGTATAAATAAATATTTCTACATATGCCAGTGGCATTTTTTAAAAGACATTTAGCAGCCTTAAGACAGGAAGTTTAAATTTAGCTGGGATTTATCCCTTAACCAAGCATAGTTCATGCACCCTTTCTATAAAAATAGAGATAATGTTATGCCTGTGAGATACAGGCAGAGCAGCTCCCCATAGGCAGCAGTTATTCTTGCTGCTGTGGCAGATCTGAGGCTCAAGGGGTGAACATCTCATGCTGGGATGGGACAGTGGAGCCCTGGAGGGGGCAGCCCCTGTTGCCCCAGAGCTTGGGGAGTCTCAGCACAGACACCTGGGGGGTGGGTAGCAATCACGCTTCCCAGCGTGGCCTCACTGAACAGGAAGGGGGAGGACGAGGAGGAGCAGGAGAGGCGGGAGCTGCCCCAGCCCGGCCGTGCATCCCTGCCCTGCACCTCTCGTCCTGCTGAGAGGGGAACGGATGAAAGCTCGAGGCACAAAGCGAGCCGGAGATGCCCCTTTTCCAACACCGAACGTACCCGCGATGAGGGGGAGTGCCCATTTGAGCCTGGGTTGTAGAGGAAGAAGTAAATTTCCCCACGATGACAAATGGTGCGGGAAAAGCAGAGGGAAGATGTGATTCCATGCGGTTTCCCAGGCTCTTGTCCGGCGGGACCGGCCCGCAGCACTCTCCCATCTCCTCGAGATGGATAACACAAAGCGCAGTTGACTGGGCAGCGGAGAGCCAGACGAAGGCTTTTTTAGAATAATGCATGGAGAAATGGGGCCCGCGGAGGCTCCTTCTCCCCGGCTGTGTGAACCGCTGGGAATGGAGGTTGTTTTTCCCCGCGGAGGGCTCACCTCAGCCCCTCTCTGCTCCGCAGCCTGCGGTGCCGGCGCCCGCCGCAGCCTCAAGACCAACCTGTGCAAGTGGTGCGACTCCACAGCCCCGGCCTGCGAGGAGAAGGTGTGCTACAGCAACTGCAACCTCAACTCCTACTGCGAGGACCCCTACGAGATCTGCGTGGCAATATGGTGAGAGGAAATTCCCTCTTCCGTTCCCTCTTTCCTGTGCTCGTGTTTTTGCCTATTGCCGTAATTCAGGACTTTCTCTTCCTCGTTCCTTGACTCCATTATAGTTAAAGTTACAATGCACAGTAAAAAAATCATTTGGTCTGCCCCGTAATTAGTACCAGTTTACTTTCTAAGTAAATTCAGCTTTTGAGTACCTGACACAAAGCGTGGCAAGTTTGCTGCAGGACCTATAAACTCCCACAAACCTCTGAATTTAGCTTTACAAGCTGAACCCAAGGGCAAACCAGCAACCCTGACCTCCAAACCTATGATGTCCTCTTGCATCACGGTGAAACCTCAGTTCACATGCAGGGGTGCAGCCAAGGTCAGTCCCCATCCAGCACATGGACATCTGAGCTGGCAGCACACTGGGGTTAACCCACTGGGTTTAACCCACCTCTTCCCCATCCCCTGGGAAAAGTCCTTTTCTGTTCCTGTGAGAGGTGCCTGGACAGGAAACACAATCTTGATTTTCAGGCCAAGCACACACTGCATGGTTTGGCCCGGAAGAGTGCCTCCCCCAGCTTTTTGGTCCCCATGAGCAAAACTAAAAAAGCATCCATTTTGGGTCTGCCCAGAGTGATTTTCCTCTACTTTCCCTTTTAATTTGGCTGCCAAAGTGAAAGCCAGCCAAGCACTTATCACTAGGCTTTATCTCAACCTGCTAATTAGCGTGAATGCTGGATGCCAGCTTTCAGTAGGAGTTTGCCTCAACCTAATTGTTGCATTATGGACTTTTAAAAAGCAAAACACAACAAGAAACCCAAACAAACAAATAACAAAATCCGCCCCCTGCCCCAAACTCCCCTACGCACACATGGAGAAGCCACCTTAATTCCTGTGTAGGCAATCCAGTATGTGCTGGGTTCTTCCCATTTACAGCTTACATCTACAGGAAAAAGCAGGGCCCCTGCAGCAGGAATCCCCATGCCAGGGAAGCAATCCCACTGCACAGGATGGAGCTGCACCCTGCATCGTGTATGGGATGTGGTGAGGCAGCCAAGCAGTCACAAATACGCTGCCAACCCCTCCCAGCACCTCCCATCCCTTCTAAGATTCATCCAGAGAATAAAATCCCTGCAGGCAGGGCTGACCTCCAGGCCAGCCTTGCTGCTTGCCTCTCACTTGCAGAGGCATATGTGGATCATCCAAACTTGTCCTGAGTGGGTATCTCAGTCACAGCAGCAGCTCTGGCCTCACACTCATGTCCTCCAGGGGCCCAGCCTTAGCAGAAGGGATCTCACCCTCCTAGGACTCTTCATCTGGGAGCTCCTCTGTCAAATTACCTGGTAGCCACAAAAAAATGTGGGGAGTCCTGAAACTGGGGGACTTCACCAGGGAGAGGGTGACAAATTTAGGTTCTTTCCTTGGCTTTTACGTCTGACTTCCCAGCTGACCTCAAAGACATTGTGAAATCTCTCCATACCTTCATCCTCCCTCTTTGCACCACCAGGTCAAGAGGCAGAGGCTGTTCCTGGAGAAGTAATGAATGGCTGTCATTTCTTTTAATGCACCCAGGAGTAGCTGCAATGCTGTAGCCAGTGCAGGGCCAGTCATGCCCATCACTGGTCCTAAAAGTACATGTAAGTGGAATTATACCACGGCCACTGCAAGCAGTCATTCCTACACAGCTTGAAAGGAATGATCTTAGGTTTAAGGTGACACACAGGTGACACGAGGGCCAAGCTGCCAGGCCAACGCTGTGTGGGTTCATTTGTCACATGCAGGAGACAGGACAACGAGAGCATCAGGATCAGCACGCTCTGCCACAACCCCCAGCGCCCCCTCGAAAACCTCATGGTCCCCAACTACAACACCTCGCGCTGCACCATGAGCCCCCAGCCCAGCGAGGGCGGGCTCATCTACATCTGCGGCTGTGTGGACGAGCAGGAGTGCAATGACAAACTCATCTTTGAAAACCACACCAATGGTGAGTGCTTTTGTTAATGTTATTTATGGGGGTGCAGCACCAATGACAAATCCCTTGCCTTTCCTGCGGAGTAGGAGATGCAATGACAGAAGAGGCTCTTTCGCCATCATCGTTGACCGCCCCATATAAAAGCCAAAATCTCATATAAAAGTTTAACTCCCATATAAAAGTTAAAATTCTCTATGCCATTACTGAGCCCAGCATTTTGTCTGTGGCCAAAGAATTCCTTGCAGCAATACCTCCAGCCTTTGTCTGGAAACATCAGGTGGTGGAAAATCCACCATATCTCTGTGGGCCGCGCTTTCAGCACAGGTTGAATCAGCTGGGGAGCCCAGGAGCTGGTGTAACACAGTGTGAGTCAGAAGCTCTGAAAGCTTTAAATAAATCACATTGGAGCAAATCCTGCCCCAGAACACGCCCACAGGAGCTGCTGGCATCCCCCATGGCTGTAACCCAGAGAGGTGGAGATGCTGGGGTGCAGGGCTGGGCACACAGGAATGCCTCCCCTGCTGCTCTCCTGGGAATTCCTGCAGCAGTGTGTCTCCTGGAAAGGGACAGCTGGAGCCACCCGGGTGCTGAGCACACACGTGAGAGTGGCTTGGCACGCTGCTGCACATGGCTGGAGATCCAACAGGAGCTGTAAATCCACAGGAGGGAAAACTAAGAGGCAGCTCATTTCTGTACCTCAGGAGGGTCGTAAACTTTGGAAATATTTCCAACCAGAGCCTTTGGGGGCTTGTCTAAACCTCCCCAACTCCAAGTGGACCAGGTTTATCTAAGTGTCCGTCAAGAATCTGACCTGTAACAAAAGAAAAATTAAATGCCTCCAATTTTCCATAATCACAGAACAAGGAGGTGCTGAAAAATGAGCCTAAGCAGAACCTGCAAGCCAGTGGCATAGCTTCTTCTGCAACATAAGGAAAAAAGAAAAACATCACATGAAATGCAAATTCTCTGAACAAACATGCCACTTTAATGGAGGCAAATGATGCTAAATTTGGTGGTTCTTTGCTTCTTCCCCAGCCAAACATAACAGGTACACACACTTCTAGGGAGAGATAGTCAAATCCCAGAGCTGATGCTGGAATATGCAATTTCACACGAAAATGACAACTGGTTCATTGGAAATGCCGCCCCCAGCCAAGGCTCCATAGCCAGCCTCCTCCTTCAGCCGGCGTGGAAAGCGCTGGAAGTCGGAGCAAGACCACTGCAGGTCTTTAACAACTCTCCCCTCAAACCCCAGGCTCACAGACCCCATTCTTCTCTTCTGCTTCAAGGGATCATTTGCGTTCTAAATATTAAATTATTGTCACCTTCAATGGTCCCGACAACTCCTGAGCAGAAAACGAGCACTTCTCCAGCAGCTGAAGCAGACAGATTTTTTTTCCTGGTTCTTGATTCCTTAAGCTTTGCTGTCAGGTCTGGGCTGCTGGGTGGCATTGCCCTCACACTGGGGGTGCAGGGGGCTCCATCAGAGCCCAGAGACCACACTAATGAGCTCACAGAGCCATCATTTCCTAAAGCTGGGCATGCAGAAGCCCAGGTGAGACCTTGGGAAGATTCTGGGTAGGGTGGAGCATGACAAGTCCTTCCCACCTGTGCTCCAGCTGAGCCCAGCCCTGGAGGTCCATGTCCCCTCAGCAGGGATGGACAGACCCACGCAGCAATGCTCGACAAGGTGTGGGTTTACAGACCTGTGGTTATTGCCAGATCAACTACATTTACTCTCCAGAGAAGGGGTCTAAGTCCTGCTGCAGCCCATGTGTATCAACAGACTTCCATCAGGAAGGGGCATCCTCATGCAGGGATTTCCTGAAGTTGTGTTAACTTCCCCTTTTTGGGACTTGTGCATGCAACTCCCTGAAAAATATCTTCTCTTTCTTCAGAGTTTCAAAGATGGGATCCAAAGCATCGGGTAAATCCATTAAAGCAGTAGGTGATATCCAAGCCCAATACTTTCCAAAATAAACATATTCCTGAGTTAGTTATTGATTTATATCAGTTTGGGTTGATCTTGTGGTTTAAACCTGATGCCTATTTTAGAAACGCTTTCACAGCCTTGCAGAAATTAGCAGCAGCACATTTTTTTGAAATTTGCCAAGGAAAATAGCTAAATGCTCTGTTTTTCCAGAACCTGAATTATGATCTGCACACACTGAGGTCAAGCAGCGAGAGTTTTGCTTATGGAATGATTCTTATCCCTCTTCCCCTGGGTTATTATACTTGGCAGAAAAACCTCTGAGTAAGATTTTACTTGAATATCTCTACTGAAGTCAGCATGTTTATTCCAGGAATCACGAACATCAAAGGATCAGACAATTATATGTTGTGTGAGGGTTATGGCTTTGTGTGCGTGTCCTCCCCATGACAATCTGAAGGCCAACAGGGGGTTTAAAAGAAATTAAACAAATGCAGCCATGCCCTGGTGATTGTTGGGGCTGCTGTTGTAATGGGCTGAGGAAGGAGATGCCAGCACTGGCAGACAGGAGCTGAAATGATGCTCCTGTGTGCTAATTATCCTGCAAAGCATCCAGGCACTCCCCTGCGCTGGGTGGTCCTGCACACTGCCCACCCCCAGCATCCCTCCTGACTCTCTGTGTGCCACAGGGGTCCAGGAAAGCTCCAGCCCCAAGCCCCCTCAGAGATTTGCTGTGTTCAAGCTTTGCCTCGGATTTATCATTGTTATTTCCAGCCAAGCTCCCCTTGCCACGAGCGCAAGCAGCGCTTGGGACCCCCAAAATGCCCTTTGCAGTCTCTTGTGCCACACTGTCCCATCCAAGTGATGCTGGCCTGTGTATTCTGTTGATGAATTGAACTAAATTTGAGACCAGAACCGACCAGCCCCCTTGGTAAGTGCCTACACCTGGGCTCTGTGTCGGGATGAGCCCTTGCGCGGCGCCGCAAAGGGCTGCGCTCCATTAACAGCTCTGCATATTTCCCTCCTCCGCCTGATGAATGCGAGCTGTGGCAGACCCGCAGCAGCAGCACCTCGCCTTTGCTTTCCTCCCCTCAGGCTACTCCATGCTGCAGAGCAAAGAGGTGATCCCAGTGGCTGCCATCAGCCTCCTGCCCCCGCTGCTGGTGGCGGTGATGATCACGGTGATATTTTACCTGTGCCGCACGCAGAAGCGACGCAAGAGAGCCAAGGCCTGGGGTGGGAAACAGGGACAGCCCCCGGTGCTGCCGGAGCAGGGGAAGGCAACTGAGCGGGAGGAGAAGCTGTCCGTGCTGATGGACGAGAGCCCAGCCAGCACCAGCCCCGGCTGCGGCAGCAGCCGCCCCGCCGAGCTGCTCCCCATCGAGCTGGACGAGATGGTGGGCAAAGGGCAGTTCGCCGAGGTGTGGAGGGCCAAGCTGAGCCACAGCCGCGCGGGGCAGTACGAGACCGTGGCCGTGAAGATCTTCCCCTGCGAGGAATACTCCTCCTGGAAGAACGAGAGCCAGATCTTCACCGACACCAGCCTCAGGCACGACAGCGTCCTGCAGTTCCTCACTGCCGAGGACCGGGGCACGGGGCCCCGCCGGGAGTACTGGCTCATCACCGCCTACCACAGCCGGGGCAACCTCAAGGACTACCTCTCCCACCACGTGCTGAGCTGGATGGACCTGCAGAAGATGGCCGGGTCCCTGGTGAGCGGGGTGGCCCACCTTCACAGCGACTACACCGCCTGCGGCCGCCCGAAAATCCCCATCGCCCACCGCGACATCAAGAGCACAAACGTGCTGGTGAAGAACGAGCAGGAGTGCGTGCTCTGCGACTTCGGCATCGCCATACGCCTCGACCCCTCCCTCACAGTGGATGACTTTGCCAACAGCGGGCAGGCAAGTATGACCCAGCAGCCCTCTCTGGAGGAGCCTTTGCCAGCCACCCCCATGTCCTCGCCCACCCCTGCTAATGCCTCTCTCCTCTCTGTGGCCAGGTGGGCACCGCCAGGTACATGGCCCCGGAGGTCCTGGAGTCCAGAGTGAACCTGGAAGACCTGGAGTCTTTCAAGCAGATGGATGTCTACTCCATGGCCCTCGTTTTGTGGGAAATGGCCTCCAGATGTGAAGTGGTAGGAGGTAGGAGCATCACACCCAGGTTGCTGTGTGCCTTGTTGCTCCCTCACTCCCACATCCCAACTGATGGCCCAAGATGACACTTGGCATGGTCCAGGTCTCTGCAGGGCTGCCAAGAATTGGTGACAGATTCCCCTGCTCTGTGTGCCATGGCTTAATGGGGGTGGCTCAGTGGTCAAGGAGCAGGACAGGACTCCATGGGGACATCTGGTCCAGCCCCTGCTCAAAGCTGACGAGCTGCCAAGTCCCATGGAGCCTGTGCTGATGACGCAAAGCAAACCAAGCAGGAAGAGCCAAAGGTGCCTTCCCCTCCTCAACCGTTTTTTCCTTCAGACAGACAACACCAGAGAGCTTATGTTGTAATGGGGACTCACAAACCCCAGTCTCTGACAGTATGACATAATCTGTCACATCCCAGAGCCATGTCCTGGTATCTGCAATTGTGTGTAGCAAAGCATTTCATTAATTGCCCTGGAGTTAGCCCCTGCCTGCCTTCTGCCTGCTTCCATTTACCTTCCTTCCCTATCCCACCTACTCACAATATAAGCCCACAGAACTGCAGGAACCCTCAACCCTCAGCCAGGAAGCTGCTCCAACAGCCCTGCAAGCCCCATGGTCAGCAGTGGGAGGCCCTTGCCTTGTTTGGATGCCCCATGCATCCTTTGTTCCCAGGCCAGCATTCCCAGGCCATCTCTCCCTGCTCATATCTCACCTGCATTCACATCCGGATGGGAGCTGGCAGAAACCAGGGTGGCCTCTCACCTCTGCCAACAGCCAGTTTCTCCTTGGTCTTCCACAACATCAGCCATCAGCCACTGATGGCTGAAGGGTTGCTCTCCTGGAAGGGCCATTTCTCCTCTAAGTCATTCCCTGCCTGTAGCAGAAATCTGGAAATCCTCGTGTCGTAATCACCTCTCCCATCCTTCACCAGTACAGTACTTTCTGCCTGCTCAAATTGTCTCACCCAAAGACAAACCAGGTCCTTTGTACAGCATCTTTTGGGTTCAGAGAGGAGGTCAGATGGTTCCTCAGAGCTGTTTCTGTAAAGAACCTCTATGTGAAAACCCAGCACTACATTTCTGTATTCAAATTCTCAACTGTTTCCAGATCTGCTTTTTTTTTGCAGACTGTTAAAAACAAATCCATTCTCATCCGGTGGGCCATACAAAACAAAACAGGGAATGCATTAGAAATATCCTGTAATGCTGCTGTTGCTTCCTTGCAGAGGTAAAGAATTATGAGCTACCTTTTGGGTCCAAAGTCCAGGAGCAGCCTTGTGTGGACACCATGAGGGACATCGTGCTGCACGGCAGAGGCCGGCCCGAGATCCCAAGCAGCTGGCTGGTGCACCAGGTAAGCTGGGAGCAGCTGGTTCAGAAAAGAGCAACACACATTGTCCTTCCTCACTAAACCAGCCTGAAAAATTAATTTTATAGTCAAAGGAAAGGTGGGAAGAACAACTGGGATGTACTTTCAGCTCCGTTGTGGATGGCTGGGCCCACGCAAGTCCTACTGGACTCATTAGCTTGTTGCACAAAAGCCACCAACCATGGGCACAGCAGAATGCGTTGATCAATAGCCATGATGAGGCAGTTGTGAATGGCAGGTGATGGGTTTCAGTCACCCTGAGGATAACAGCAAAATGGAGCACTTCAGTGCAGCTCTTCCCATGAAACAGTAAATCATTGGAGCTCACCCCACCTCTCCTCTCAGCACCTTGTCTGGAAGGCTCAGGAAACACACGGTCCTTCACACACAGCCATTCACAGCAGGGACAGAGGGAAAGGGAGGCAGATCCTGCCTTCTGCCTGCATTTTTCAAGCTCAAAATTACCTTCAACATGAGAGAAATTTCCATTACTACATGGAAGACCAAACCAGGAAGCATCTCCTTCATGTGAAACACTCAGGAAAAGTGAGTGAAGCTGAGAGCAGGGGCTCTGCAAGGCTCAGGGCTTGCCAAGGAAAGTCTTTCACCAGCCTTCAGAAAGTCTGAAAGCAAATGTGTCAGCACAGAGGGCATAATCCAGTGTTCTAGAACAGGAAAATTTCAGCAGGGACTAAATGTGCTCTGTTAAAATCACCCACAAGCACACCCAGATCAGCCAGCTACAGAAACAGAGCTCCCTCCTGGCCCTGGCAGGGTCCTGTGCCCCAGGCCAGTGCTTTCTGCCACACACAAAGGACATGATGGGTAACAGGCATGCTGATCGTGACTTCCACATCTTGCCTGACTTTGGTACTTCTTGATTTTCACATGTCTTGTGGAAAAACACCATCTGCTGATCAACGCTCCCATTCACCTGAAAATCAAGCTGGAACATTGAGCTTGCTGGCTTTCAGAGCTTTGCTGTGCTCAGTGATCATTTTGCAATATCCACCCGTAAAACACACTGCCTCTGCTCCCACTCTGCCCTGCTGGCACACAGAGGCAGGCTTTGCAAAAGGAAAGAGAGAATTTCTCAACCTTAGGAAGCCACACGTTCCCTACAATGTCTCCTCTCAAAACCACGTTTGTCCAAAGGCTCACAGCTGACCTGACTGACCAAATCTGCAAACAGGATCAAATGAATCCATGGCTTCTGTGGGACCCCTGAGGAGTTTATCAGTTGGTGAGTTCATTTCTGGAGCTCACCCAGCCTTTTTCAGTGACAAAGGCAAATACAGTAACTTCAATCAGAAATGCCACATGTTTGAAGCCTTTGAGTATTCAGCTCAGACATTCGCCTCACAGGGCCTCTGATAAATTTTGAAACCACAGAAAAAACATACAGAGACTTGGGTTGTCAAAAAATCACACTTTGATAGAGTGTGAGCATAACTGCTGTTCTCAGGGCTGAAGGGAGGCTGACTGCAGTCACCTCCCAGAAATAATGTTGCTGTAGCTGGGCCAGTGTAGCAGGCAAACAGAGCAAGGCTTATAAGGTGGGAACTTTCATTGGACCATCTGATGGCCACTGAGGAACAGAAAAGCCACATCATGTTGCTGAAAGTTTTTCCCTGATTAATCTCTGCTGGTCTAATAAACATCTCACTACAAGCCTGGCTTTACAGCGTTTTCTGGGCATTTTGCAACAGCTCTCCCTAGGAGAGGAATTGGGCAGCACCATCTGCTGGGAAGCAGCAGAAAGCCACTGGCTTGTGCCACTCCAGGGGTCCAGGCTGGCTTCCCGTGGGGAAAGTGTTGGGTGACATCGAGAAAGGGTGACAGGTCACTCATCTGAATGGGAGGCACTGAGAGATGTTCTCACCAATGACAATAAGTCATAAAAACTTCCACGTTTCAACCATCAGGATTGTTCTCAGTCAAGTGAAGACCATGGTTTGATTTTCAGCAAGTGTCAGCACTAATTTCCTTGACAGGGCTGACTCACCCAACAGCAGCTTCAGGGCAACTGCTTGCAAGGCCCCACAACAAAGTCAGCTGAAGAAATTAATCCCCAGTTTCCCAGCTAACTTACAGACTCCCCTTAGGTCCATGCTTCTACCTTGTTTCACACCTCAGCACATTAAAAAAGAAAAAAAAAAGGTTTTTTAGGCCAGGTAAATTCCTGAATCTGGTTCACAAAGCAGCTGAACAGACTGATGTACTGGCACAACCAGAGGCTGGTGCAGGACAGGAAGGAACAGTGGAAGCTTAAGTCTATATTGTCACTAAAAATACACTTGTATAATCAGCATTCTTTGGAATCTTAGAAAAACAGATATCAAATATAAAAGCCAAACTAAGTTCATTTTGTAAGCCAAACAAGATATTTCAGTTATACCATTCAAAAGAACATCATCACTACAAGGCAAACTGCAAATAAATGTTAATCAGGGAAAAATAAGGACAAAAAATCTTGGATGTCCCATTTGAGAACAGGATGACTTTAAAAGCTTCACCTAAGCTAGCTCATTTTTGCATGTAATCAATTACCCTCAAATCCTTTCAACTAAGCTAATAAATAAGTGACGTCAGAGGTGCTGAAACACACCATCTGTCAGTTTTGCTGTACAATCCTGTTCCCTCCAGTCTGTGTCTGTTATGGAAGACTTGGCAGAATGAACCTTAGCAGAGAGCAGTGAGTTCTGAGTAAGGTGCAGAAGGGCAGATGGAACTGACCCTATATCTCTGTAGGACTTGGATTTTCCTCTTGTGTGGGTCCGTATTAAACTTCAGGGTTCTCTTGATTGCAAATTAAGAAATACATAAAACCCACTGAAAAACATGAAGCTTTATTTAGAATAATGATTTTTCCACTGTGTTCCAACTTTAGTTGACAATGATGCCAAGAGCAATAGCACATGATGGAATTACATGGGCGAGGAAAGGTTCAACACAGCTTCTGGAGCTAGCTGTGTTACTAGCTAAAGAGTGGGGGAAGCAGCAGCTGAATACTACCACTTATTTTGTTCCTAGGCCCAAAATATTGTGACTCTTTTCAGAGCCCTACACAATTGGACAAAAAACTCCAGCTTTCTGGGATATGTAAGTATTTAGCTGAGAGGAACTCCATGTGCTCTAAAGTAAACTGGGAAGCACCCCAGGCCATCTCAAACCAAAACAGTCTTTTGTGATAAGAGAACAAGATTCAGCTGCACACTGAAATGAGTGTTTGGCACAGCACACCCTTTCAGAATGCCACTAAAACAAGAAGTCAGATTTAAGAAATTATTTCCAAACCTACCTTTGAAAACCACTTCCCCCCCCCCTCCCCAACCCCTCCCTCCTGGTGTAACAGGCAGGGTGCAGCTCAAACCCAGAGGCCTGGGCTCAGCCAGCAGCCTACAGGTCACTGTCCACACCTCTCCTGTCCCTCCTGATTTTAGGGTGCTCTGATCCAAATGAGCAAGGCTGAGACAGGAAATACATACGGGCTGGAAGGAAATGGGCTCCAAGTCTCACAGCCAACACAAGCCAGTTTCCAGGGAGCATGGGGAATGTCTGGGAGCAGATGCTGTGAGAGCTGAGGCTGCTGCTCTAACACAAGCAGTGCCAGTGGAAGCATCAGCACTTCCACAACTTACCGAGGCTGATTCCCCTTGTGCTTAAGCTTGGCCAAAAACAGCCTTTATGCAGGAGGCTGTCAGAAGTCTGGTAAACCACTAAAACTATTAGATCCTCTTCTTCCTGCCTTCAGATCCTAATTTCAGCCCTTCTGACTGCAGGGAATGCGCTTCCTGTGCGACACCATCACGGAGTGCTGGGACCACGACCCCGAGGCTCGGCTCACCGCCCACTGCGTGGCTGAGCGCTTCAACCTGATGGCACAGATGGATTGTGATGACATCCTCAACAACAACATGGACAACGAGGCCAGCAAAACAGTATCTCCAGGGGGGGAGCACCAGGACAGTGATGGGAGCAGAAACATTCAGTGATACAGCAGGCAAAAGTCCTCATCACAAGGAACAAGAGGATAAGGGAGAAGCATTTAGCTCATGGGGGAAAAAAACCTCACTGTTTTTCAAAATGGAACTAAGATCTAGTACATAAATTATTTATAAGATCTGTTTCCTCCCACAGATACAATGAACTGAGGAATCAATATTTTGGTTAAAGTGAAACGTTATTATATGAACTGACTTTGTACTTACTTAAAATGTATAATGATGCAAAGCATTCCTTTTATTATTTTTTAAAATAATAATGTTTAATCTTTTATTAATAAGCAGCTGAATTCCACGTCTATCTTTTTTAAGTCCTTCCATATTGTTATCATGAGTTTCTTTTCTAGCTTATTCTGCCGTGATTAAAACAATTTTCCTCTTTTTAATGGCCTACACATACACGCACAAAATCTGTTGCAGCAGGAAAAAAGACATCATGAGATGTACCACACCCTCTATGGAAGAAATGCTGACATCCAAGAAAATCACTCATGTAACATTGTCCAAAGATCCACAATAATCCAGTTTGTAAAAGCCTGATACAATGCAACTCCAACATACCTTTCCTCACTGGGGAATTTCTGGGTTGATAGTTCAGGTGGGTGTGTGAAGCTTCTCTGAGAGAGAAAAAAGAAGTCACCAGTGTAGACATGGCTGCTTCACCCTAAAAATTTTCCATGCAGGATATCTAGACAACCCTTTCCCCCATCAAACCAGTTTCCAGCCACCTCTAGCCAGATCTGTGCCACAGTAACAGCATAAACACAAGGGTGTTGGCCAATTGTTCTGGAAACTCTCACACCCCCCTGCTGGGTCACCCCACCTGGGGAAACACGATCAGACTGAACTGAGACCTTTATCCCCACGATCACCAGATCAACCCAGGCTGCCTCTATTCTGGACAGCAATTAAGGAAAGGTAAGTCACACCTCACTCTGAACCCTGGTACTGTGCAAATCCCTCCACCCTTGGGAGCAAAGATCTCAGGTGCCCCTAAGTCCTGCAAGCCCATACCTGACACCTACACAGAGGTGCATTTCTTGGGATAGCATCCCAGAGGAACACATTTCTTGCCACCACAGCTGCATGGATCAGCCCAGAAAAGAGGGGGAGGGAGCAAACCATGCAACAGCCACAAGTTTGCTGCAGCTGAGGCTCCTCAATGTGGAGCAGGGATGCAGATCTGCAGGGCTGGTTTGGTTCTCTTAAGTGCTCAGCTATGACAGCACTAACCCATATAAAAACCTTTTCTTCTCCAGCTATTGTTTCCATCTCCCTGGACTGTTTTTACAGCTGTTAAATTAAAAGCCTAGAAACAAATTGTCTCTAAACACTTCAAAGAAGGACAGAAGGGAATTAGGTTGCACCAAATCTAAATAACAAAAAATTTGCTTAGCTACCACTTATGCCATCTGCAACTGTGACCACACCTGTCATTCTCACTAATCTTCACCTGGCTGCTACCTCCTGATACCTTATAATTTTTCAAGTTAACCCTTTTTTCTTGAAGCACACCCTTCCCAGTTCCCCACAAATACATCTTTTCCAACCCACCTGACTTCAGCCTCATTTTTTTAATAAATTAACCACTGCTCTAGCACAAGAGAAATAGAGCAGGCGACAGCTTTTCCGTCATGAAACTAGTTATAGATAACTGCAGTTATCTCCATGATACATGTTACTACAGTAACACACCAAACTCCCCCCCAAGACTGTCCAATCTTGCCTTCCCGTAGTATTTTGTGCAGAATTTCCATACCAAGTTCTGCATCAAGTTGTTTGAACACACTGATGAATGAGCTCACTCGTTCTTCCATGCTCAAAAGGATTTAAAAGAAACTCTGACCTGATCTTCCCACAGGTGACAGGGACAGAAGGGGATCAGCCTGTGCAAACTAGACATTGAAGGCTGCATCTCTGATTCTGGTAGCTGAAATCCAAATTCTCCTGGGGAGACAGACTTCATCCTAGGCTTGACAGTTCATAGTATAAATACACTGAAAAACTTTATCTTTTCCCCTACCCATGCCTAAAATCTTGAACAACCCAATTTGCATTGTGCATTTTTTCCATAAAACACAAATCCATCAGGATTACACACCTGATGCCTGTGTTAAACAGAGCTGACTTGCTGTACTCTGGTTTCTATGAGCAGCGGCAGGCTGCACTGCACCTCTAAAGACAGCCACTTATTTAAGATCCAAGATCTGTTTATGATTCAGGGAGCCAAAAACCACTGAGATCAATGAAAATTCTGCTCTTAACTTCAGTGGGGCCCAACCAAGCCAAGACAGATGGTAACATAAGCCAATGTCCTACTTTGCCATGCTCCCTGTTGGAACACACTGTGGTTCTAGCAAGTATCTACACAGGAAGCAGCACTGAGCCCTTCCCTTTGCTCCAGAAGGTACAGGATGGAAACAACATCAGTTATGCAAGAGAATCAAATCTGGCCAGAGTTAAAAATACATCCATTACTCTGCAGGGTGTTTGACATTCTTAGAAGAATCACAATTACAACTTAAGCTGGATATTCAGTGGCTAGATATTTTCTTTTTAAATGGTTTTCAACTATGTCCTTTGTTTCTAGAAGCAGAATTTTGCATCATAACTAAATCCATATCAGGAACCATTCCAGTTCTCATGATCACTTGAGTAAAGGAAGGCTTTACCTTCTTTTTTTCCTAGAAACATCCCCATGTTAAAAGAAATCACTTCATGTATTTTATCAAAGTATTTCTTCAGCATTAGGTCTATTTTTACACAACAAAATTAGTAACATTTTTTACTTTCTTAGTGTGAAACCACAAGCACACCAGATGAGGAAGGAAGAGAAATAACTTGACTAATAGTATTATATAAGGAACACAAATGGGTTTATGGTCAACATGGGAGCTTTTCAGTCTCATTTACAGCCATCACCTTGACAAATCCCAAATCAAAATTTTAAGCTGAGTTTAGTGACTGAGTTGGAAGTCTGTATTTCAGTTAGCTTAAGTTTGATCCCTGGAGTGTGCTCAGCTGGAAAAGGTATGGTTTTGCTCTGATCACTGCAATATTAAAAGCTGGGCCTTGCACCATAGCCCTTGCTGTTCATTTAAAGCAAATGTGCCATGTGACATGGATAAAACAACTACAAAATGTATACTGTGCTAATCTTTTTCTCTAGCAGCCCCATTTTGGTGCAGGTACTGATGAACCATGGAAGAATTTCCACATTGCCACCATGATTCCACCCCAAATCCTGGAATTGGCCAAGGAGCCAAATGTGCCGCAGACCCAGAAACAAGGAGGAACTAAGCCCACTATTTTAATTTTTATTTTTATTCCTGGTTAAGCATGAAAATGCCCAATGGATATCCAAAACTATCACAACAGGATGGTTGTATAGAATATCACAAACAAGACAAGTAGGGCCTAAAACATTCTCCTGCCAGAGAACAGTTACCACTCAAGCACATAGTGCCAAAATATCCCACTTTTGGGACCAAGGAAAGCCCAGACAGGTCTCCAGCATGAAAGAAAATAATCACCTACTCTTTCCTGGTCACCTGTTCTCTAGGAAAGCAGACAGAACCAATGAATCATTTTGTAACTTTATTATCCCCCCCCACTTCTCACAAACGGACTATGACTTGCATTGAGATCTCAGTGCATTTCACAGCAAAAAAAAAAATGTACAAGAGGATCAAAACAGTTGTGCATAAACCCAACTTTTTTTTTTTTTTTTTTTTGCATGATTTTCAGTTTGTGTTGAAAGTTAACATGGTTATTTAAACCTTCTGATGCATTCTTACAATTGCATCTTCTCTATGGAAAACATCTTACCAGATCACACAGCTGTGAGTTCTTATGATGCTGGATCAGGTGCAGCCATTGCCATGGCTGGGAAGTGGCAGATAATGTTATATACACTGATTGGAAGACTACATCAGAAGAAAAAACAGATTAAGGCACCACTGTTGGAAAAATTAAGGTAGCTTGTAGTTACAACAATAACGAAAGCCATAGTAAGTACTATTCTTAATTGCCAGCAATTCTTAGACTTCAATAAAATAGTTATAAAAAGGAGAAAAAAAAAGGATATTTGTACCTGAATACAGTTTCCTGATATCTGATTGCGTTTCAAATCAATACTCAGTCCTCGGCATAATCAGATGTTTGCTTGGGTTTTTTTATGGAAAGATGAAAAACCAGGACCTACAGTCCATGTATTCAAGGTCACATTTCACTGCTTTGTTCTGAACAACACCACAGGAGAAAAAACAAAACAACCCAAAGGACAGTTTGTAACACTGATACTTCATCTCTGAAACTATTAGATGGGCAGAGAAATTTAAATACAAAACTGTACGTTTTCTGTTCATTTTGAAAGCCTTAGTCCTCAGGAAGAGAAGTTGGAGGAGAAAAAACAGGCCAGATCTCATTATATTATAACTTGAGAAAAACCAGTCACTCAAAGAGATTTAATAAAATTAGAGTTGAAAAGTGTTCAAATTACTTTTCCAATTCAAGTCAACTATTTCAAGTATATTAAAATGTTTCAGAGGAAAAATTTCTCCATGGTTACACTTCTAATTGCTTTTATAAATCCATAAAAAAGAAAAGTAGTCTCTACGTACATCCCATACTCCTCCAAAGCATGCACGCGTTCTCTCCGAAGGAAAGGTCGTCATGATCCAGTTGTTTCTTAATACTGATTTCAGGCACATCTTCCAAACACCCTTCCAGTTTTTGCCAAGAAGGTTAATTACTGGGCATAAAAGCAGCAATTTTCTGTTGCTGTTGACTACGTGTGTACTGAGGAGGTTTCAGTGATTAAAGAGCTTGACACAGATTCCAAAAGAGTTCCTATGTCACTCTAAAATCCAACAGGCTCCTTCTTCTCTCAGGCAGCTTTTGCAATCAGATCTACTTGGAAGAATCTTACACAATGCAGATAAAATCTCTTGGATCATACAAAAAAACAAGTTGGTTGAATGTACCTGGCAGGTTTGTGTCTACAACTTGGATTTTTACCTTTTTTTGTTTTTTAAATAGCTTTAAAGTGCCCTAGTATAGTTATTTCTTTATGCTCATTTAAACTTGCACAATTACATAAAAAGGGGACACTCAGTGTGATTACTGTGTTCTGAGAGACAGAGGAAAAGGAGAGGAAAACCAGAAAATTCATCTTAAAGCAGCTTTTCTCTAGATACTGTCTGTTTGTTGAGTTTGTGCAGCAGAGACTGTTTTCCAGAGGGGTTTATGGTAAACCCAGCCATCTCCCTGCAATTTAAAGAGAAAGTATGGTTATCATAAAGACACTGCCTTGGGAGAACTGCCTTCACACAACTATGAGACTGATGGCTGTGAACAGCAGAGGGACAGAGCTGGTGACTTTAACTCCTGCAGACTGAGGCACAGAGATCAGCACTGCAGGCTGCTCACACACGTGCAGGCTCCCCCCAGCCCCTGCACTTGTAATTAACCCTGTGAAAAGCCCCTCTTCTCAACTGTGTGATCCAAATCACTTTCAGAAGCCAAATAAGCAGCCAGCAGAGAGGCAGCTAGCCAGGATTATCAGCTCTACCTCAGCCCAAGTGCTTACCTGGAAATGCAGTGCTCAGGATCACATTTAAATGTTTTCTGAGTACATTGGTGCCCTGGACTAGCAATATAATTTCATCTTTTGCAAATCTTATAATACTAACAATACAATTAGCTAACTTTGAGCTAATCATACTAACACAGCTTTAGAGAACAAAAATCTTCATGGGAGCTAGTCATGAACTTGACAAAACAAACCTGGAATACATCCTAGAGAAAGAAACCTTTTAGCTTATGTTCTAATCCCTTACTAGATCACAGCTATGGGAAGAAGAGAAGAAATTACATTACTGCAGTGTAACAGATAAAGCTTTCACTGCAAGGAGAATCTAAACTACTCCAGCATTAATTTTACTCAAGAATTCTCTTGTTGCAAAGGGCTCAGCACAGGTCTCTACACAAGCAAGGTCTCATCACATGAATCACAAGAAAAGCCTATTCCAAAGTTATCATACCAGCATTCCCCAATCCTCCTGGGCAGGCTGCACTTCCCCTTGTGGCAAGCCTTACTGTATTATTACTACTACTATTACTGAAGTACAGGTTAAGACACAGAACAAATAAGCTCGATCCAAAATGTAATGTAGAAGAACAAAAAAAAGTGGTAAGTTGAGAATGGACTCACATTCCTTCTTGCTAACAATAATATGTTGGGTACATAACCACACAACCTCAGCAAAATTAGTACTGCTGATTATTTTCTTTGGGTATTTACTGTTACAGTCTGCTTACATGTGTACACACAAAACTATCTTCCATGTGCCACTGAGGAAGTGCTTGGTAAAAGAAACGGGACCAGAAAACTGGAAAACATTTTGATGCAAAATCCAAGCATTTACAAAGTGGAGAATGAAGTTGCACCTTTCCATGCTTAGGAATTCTTATGTCACCTTACTCCTATGGATCCCACAAAGCTAAACTCTAAGATCTGAAGTCAAATACTCTATTCTGATAGGACACAGACCCACATGTGCCCCTGCTTGCATAACAGCTCTGCTTCTACCCTCATCAATAGCAGGAGACTGCTTGGAAACTTACATCTTTAAGGAAGTATTTAGTACACCAAGGTGTTTCTGTTTCAGCACGAAGTCTCTCTTCATTCCTCTGCCGCTCTTCCAGGGCTCTCTTGTGCTCTGTAGCCTTATCGATGTCTCCATCCCGCAGAGACTCTGTCACATGCTGCCACAGCCTCCTACAAAATCAACTGGTAACTTGACTGTCCCAAAGGCTTCCCAGCCAGCCACCTCAAACTGCAGGATCACTGTGGAACAGGAGCACTCTCTCCACTTACACATGACAAACCAGCCCAGGTCAGAGTATTGCAGTGCAGGTGAGGGCTCATGGCCAAGTTTTAGACCTACATCAGCAACTGAGAGCAGGTAGGAAGGGCTCTGATGTTCTGGCAGTGCTAATCTAATGTCTGTTTGCAAACCCTTTAAAAGCTGCTATTGGAAATGTTACTCAACAAGCAGCTTCTTGTGAGGATGTCAGGAGCTGCCCTGCTGTGTGGCTGATAGGTAAAAACAAAACTAATAGGGAGATCCTATTCTCTGGTAAACTCTTTGTGAACTCAAAAAAACCCCTCTGTTCATAAACAGGAGGCAAAATAAACAACCATGTGCCTGCACTAGGGTTTTGCACTTTTTCTCTCTTGATTTTTATTTTTAGAAAACATAAAAAAAATTTAGGATGACTGCTGCTAAGCACTATCCACAAATTTATATTTGCAGGTTTTCCTAAGGCACTCACCAGACTGCTTAGGACAAAAAGGGTCAGACAAGAGCAAACACATACTCTACCTAGACTCAAAGGGGCCCTGCTTCTCCAGGGGCCGGACTCGTTTTCTTGTCACAGAGAGCTTTGTCAAGTCCACATATTTGGTCTCCCCGTTGCTGTAGGTGAACTCAAGCACACTGTTCCACTCCCCCTGCACTCTGCACACCACCGTGTTCGTCATGTTCTGCTTCACTTCACCTGTGACTCTAGGAAAGAAATGGATTTTTTAAAAGCCATGGCTGAAGAAACCTGAGGACTATTCCTTGCATAATCACTCAATCCTGAATGAGTTTGCAAACTTGTCATGCTGCTTTGAAAAATGTTAGTTAGTTGAATTGCATTGGTGTGGAGAAGCCCAAAGAGCAAAGTGACTTTCACTCATTGCTCTAATTCTCTTCATGTTACCCAGGAAACTCCATTTTTGGCTTCAGCTTGTTTCAAGGCTTTTGAGCAAATTGAAAATGAAAAAGAAACTAACACAGGCTGATTCACATAGAACAAGCAATTGATAATTTCCACTTCAAGTATCACATCAGATACATAGTTCAGACTTAAAAAATTAAAACTAAACTTTCTAGCAAGAATATATCTCACTACCTGCTGGCACTTCATCTCACATCTTTACATTTCAACCTTCTCCTTCTGTAGGTGATCTCATTTTCACATTGATCACATAAACAGACACAAAAAGGCAAAAAGCAAGGTAGGAAACTAGGTATCAGGAGAACTGCTTTTGTTCCCTGTCTCTTCCACAGAAACCTCTGCCAATAACAAGATAAGGAAAGTGTCTTTCTAACATGCAGTATTTCATTCAAAGTGTTGCATAATGTTCAAGTATCACCATAATTACACACACTGATGCATACTTTTCTTATCTTCAAGACCTGCACAAAGACATCCTGACCCAGTTTTTGAGCATTGCTTGGAAAACAAATTGCCAGTCTCAAACAGAACTTTCTCCTACAAACAAATAAAAGGGTCTGGGCACTTTGCAAACCAGACTTGAGACATTCTCACTTGTAAGGTGCTGCAGGATTCACAAAGGATATGATCTCTAGCTCCAATTAAACTTCAGTTACCTGTACATAACCTCCCTAAAACTGATCACTTTCCAGCCCTCCTGCATTCCATCAGTGCTCACACAAAGCACAGGCTACATCTCCTTCCACACTTCCATTGTGTGCAGCTGAGGACAGCTAACTTGCACACCACCAGCTTGCTCTGATGTCCTTTGAACAACTGCATCCCAGAGAGTGGAAAGCAGCACTTCTGTGCTCCCACCTTGCGTGGTGCCACACTCAGAGCAAATGGGAGCACAGGACACAAGTGCCACTTCCCTTCTTCCACACACTCTGGTCACTTCCCACGGTGCCTGCACCTACCCATCCTCCCCAGTCATAGCATCAAAGTAGAGAAATTTATCTCTCAAGCAATGAAATGAGCACCACAGGTCAGACCTCCCAGCACAGAGATATTGGATGCCAGACAAAGTAGACCTGCAGGGAATCTCCAGGGCAAGGGGGGAAGGCTCACAGCAGGAGGCAGCTAGTAAGACTTCTGTTATACTATGGTCCAGCAGCTCAAACCTAAATTAACCTCATGAGAAATATCTTAAAAAATCCAGACTGATAAGTATATGCTGCTTATGTAGTTTTCCATTACAAAAATGTAAGATGTGTTGAAAAAAGCATGAGCAATAAAAGCACATTTACAATTTTTCTTTCCTATGGAAGTTAAGAAGCACTAACAATTACTGAAAATATCAGAAAGAGCAGCTGACAAGCAAACAGCCTTAATTTTGTGCTGCTTCTCATCCTGTGACTTCCACACCTTACCAAAGCTCTTACACATGGTGGGCTCCCTGTCCTCCTCCCAAGAGATATCTGAAAGCCTGAATCCACAGGATGCCAGAGATTAGCCAGGTCAGACTCTGCAGTTACTTCTTCACAACTTTAACACCTTGATTTTTTCCAAGGATTGTGTGATAACAAGACAATACTGACATCCAGTATTTTAATATAATTCTCAAAATTACTGCCTCTTCTCAGCTGAAAGTATACAAAGTTATACCCCTCACTACTGAGGTGCAGTATTGAACTGCTCCATTAAACTCTGTATTTCTCCAGGTTGCATTGCTCTGACACACAACTACTGCCAGCACTGCAGACCACAGTATCTGCATGAACCTGCACTAGTGATAAAAAACTGCTGGCACTAATGTGTAATCTTGGCATGACTGATACATGTCTAGCTGTCCATTATCATTATCCTTTATTTCATCCAGCTAAAGAGGTACAGGACCAAGGAGCCAACATCCAGCTGAGGACTAACAACAAGGGTCACTCTACAAAAAAATCCATACTATTGCCATAGCAACTCCTGTGCACTCTGAGTAACCATGACAACACTGCTGCTTCCCATCAAGAGATTGTTTTGGCAATGTCCAATCATCACCGTGTCAAATTTTCAATAGTTACAGTACCTTGAACAGATCTCTCTTTAAAAAGCCTCTATATCTGTGACCAACTTCAGAGAGACAAATAACAAAACAGTTTCCAAATTAAATCGCTGAAGTAAAACTACATCCTCTAGCTTATCTCTTGTGACACAAGAGTAGCTATTGCAAAGTGGAAGATACATTGTGAGCCACGGAAAAAAACCCAAATGATGTGTCACTTTCAAACAGCACCAAGTGAAACAGAATTACATGTAAGCTTCAGTTCTTCAAAAGTGAGATCAGTCTCATTTCAAACTAACAAAAGGTTCTCACCGATGCAACTTGCCACCGTAGAAGGGCTTGGTATGAAAGTTAATGCTTGCAGAATAGCCAGTTTTTGCACAGTTAATGTTGACTTTTCCTCCCAGCTCTACCCAAGGAACAGTTAAAATTGAGCGGGCATATGCACAGGGCAGAGAGAAGGTGTATTCTTCCCCGTGTTCCAAGAGATGTAAGACACCTGTGTGAAGAAACACAACAATCTGTAAACCAGTACCATTTCAGAAAAGGCCAAACAAGTTGTTGAAACAAATAGTCAATATTACATCTGGCTACTTTTCCTCATAGGCCCTCATACAAAAAAAGAAAATTAAAAAACTCACACAAGACTGACATTTATTAGATTCTAGAGACAAACATTTTCCTGGAAGCACTAACTTGAGTAATGTGCATTTAAGTCTCTTTTGGGAAAAGACATTTATCTCAATAGTACTGTTCCATAAAGTACAGCCCCATGCTATGCACACACTTTTCAGTGGTGCATGTAAGGGCTGGCCACTCTCTTACTGATGGCTCTGGAGCACAGCAAGACAAGACTCACGCTGACAAAAGGAAATAACAAAAGAATTCCCTGAACTGCAGATCCTGAGGAAGGCTAATACTCCTGTTTTCCCTTTCTATAATACACCTTACCCAATCTGAAGGCAGGAAGCAGAGACAATTCTCCTTACTGCATCCCTCTGCCAAGATAAACCCAACTCCTTCCTGACAGCAACTTTTGCAATAAATGTCAAGAATCTCATTAAATACTAGAATATTTCTTTATGTTTTAAGATTAATGGGATTGATTCCTATAAAGAAACCAAAAGCACAAGATCTCCCTCTTACCCTTACAACAAAACAGACAACACCTAACTGCTGCCTGCCCCAGCCCATGCCTCTGAAGCACAGTAGCCCTGGGTGTCTGACATCAGCACAAACAACATGGGAAATTCTGGAAAAAGTTATGATTTGAGAAAGGTCCTACAAGAGATATCAACTTCAGAAATTACCTGCACAGCCAAAGATGTGCCTTTCACATACCCTGGCATTCCACTGGTCATTCCCTTGTCCAGAGTGTAGAGTGTAGTTTATATGCAAGTGCCTGGAATCCCCAGGTATTGGACAAAATACACAGGGGACACAGAGTGGGACAGGCTGTCTCATCTTGTTCAGTAAATACTAATAACTAAAGGAAAATTACAATTTGAGGGCAGTTACCCTTCTCTGCCCCTAAAGGATCCAATTTTTCTAGTTAAAGAAAATCAAAATGTGCATAGGAATATTAAGTGAAATACAGAGAAATGCAACAACACTTCTATTTAATAAATGTCTGATGTAAATTAATTCATAAATATCAGTTTACATCACAGTAACTGACCTTCAGCTCAAAAGTCAATATTTTATTTCCAAATATAATCCTGATTTTTGGCAAAGCATAAACCTTTCTATTTTTTCTTCCCATATGAAAATTTCCTGTATCCAATGACAACTCGTATCTTTTGAATATAACATCAAATTTGCTATCAAATTAATAATACTTTAACAAACTTCTAAAATGAACAAAGGACAGAATTTACGCTTACCCTCGCCAACCATTGTCACTCCTATTGACATTCCTAGGAATTTGCTTTTTGTCCAGACGTGGGCATTGACACACATGTTCCTCTCCACACACTCAGCATAAAACCCTGAGACAGGGGGATGATGGGACACTTGCTCAGCTACGAATTTCACTGTGTAATAGTCCGGCTCCGCTTGCCCTTCCGGATCTTTCGGCAGAGTTACTTGCTCCGAGGGGGAGTGAGCAGAGGAGTTGGTGCCAGCGTCGGTGGCCACGTTGCTCTTGGGCATCCTCCAGGAGCAGTGGAAGGTCTCCCCAATGATGGGGTTGTAGGGCTTCTTGGCAATGGCTCCCTTGCGGCCCTCGTGGAAGGAGGTGAGGTAATACTCCACGAAGCGGATCATCCTCTCCTCGGGGCTGCTGCCGTTCGTGATGGCGACGAAGAGATCGGGGTGGGACATGAAGTCCGCGTACATCTCCAGCAACGAGCGCTTCTCTAGGATGAAAGTGGGAAGGACCACCTGGAGATAAAAGAAAAGCCATAAGCCAAATGCCCCTAGAAAGGAAAACAGAGACAGGCATTTTATAAGAGAAGTCCTTGGGAGGAGGATTCTGTGCTGTTTGGGATGCCACACTTTCAGAGTGCACTTTCTTGTACCTCTCGTAAGATGTGAGCAAAATACAGTGATTGGAAGTTCCAGAAAAGCAATTTACAAGGAGAAAAAAGCCCAGGGAGTACAAGTAGGACTAAAGAGATTGAAAGGAACCGAGCATTGGGTAAAATTATCCAAAGACATGAAAGAGCTGCAAAGAGATAATGTGTCCTACATACCTGTGAAAGAGGAAACAAGCATGAAGGAACTCAAACTACATGGAGGTTCAGAGCAGAAGTCAGGAAAGGTATAGTCTAATGGAGAGGAAAGCTGGGAAGCTATGCCAGCTCTGGAGAGCTTGCAGAATCTCTCTCCACAAACCAACTGGGACAAGCATCCATGAGAAGCAGCATAGGATGGGTTGATCCTGTGCCTCTGAGCAGAGGTACTTTACACTTTCACAGTTACATTCAACACAAACCAGCAACTCGGTCCTTCCTGAGCCAAGGGCAATCCCCTAGAGTGAAAGGCTGTGGATATCATCAGTGTTTTCCTTCTCTGCAGGAGGAACAAGCCTCACATAGCTAAACTTACATAACTGACACAACTGTTGTAAACACAACACAGAGTATCTCAACCATGGGATCAAGACAATCTATTGAAATCAGATTTAAATCCATTTAAATCTCTTTTTCAAAGAGAAAAACCACAGATGTAAGACTCAATAGACATTCAAGTTAAACTGAATACACTTGCCGTGCTGTTGCAACACTAACCTTGAGTATTAAGTGGCTTTCCACTTCGGTACCCTCATATTGAGTTAAATACAAGTTTAACAATTTCATTACCTGTTTTGAAGTCAGGTTTGCCCACTTCATTGTTTGCCTCCTATGAAATAAACACAATTCTCCCCACACAGCCAAAAGCCACAACTGGGAGACAGGCTCAAAAATTTGGTTTAGGGTATCTTTTGCTCTTAGTTGAAACAACCTTCAATGTAAGTGATAGAGTGACTTCATCAGTTCCTCGTTAAGCAGCATGGGTTTATGTATGATCCACAGACAGCAGGGCCTGTTAAAACCATATTTTCATTTTCCCTCCCAAGATGTGAAACATAAGATGCATAATACAAGTGTTTCTAGGGGCTATGTAGCTAGTGCTCAAAATATATAGGTTTTAAAAAAATAATAATCCATAATTCTGAAAGAGAGTGTTTTCCTCATTCCATGCTACTGTAAAATCAATTTTTTTTTATTTCAAAGTGCCTTGTGCTTATGGCAAGAAGTCTTTACGAGAATGAATTGAACATAAGCTGGTAGCAGCCTGATTTTCCCAGATTTGCTGCCCAAGTTGTCTAACAGCACCTGAGTGTTAATTTTTCCAAGCTGCTTGCTTTTGAGGTCTGCACTCGAGTGTTAAATCCAATTCCCTCCAGCGTAACTTTGTTCTTGCTTGCTTGTGAGCAAACACAGAAATGAGAATAGGAAAGAAGCTTAAACAGCCATCTAAAGATAGATAAGGGGGAAATAAAAGAAAACTTTTTTCAGAAGTAGCACAGACACAGGTGTAGGGTTTATACAAGTTGTGTGAAAAAGCATTATCAAGATAAAAAAAGAGATCATGGAAAGAAAGCAGAAAGAAAAATATGAGAAGGCTGAAGAAAACAGCATGAAAAGACTAAGGTTCAAACACTGGAAAGAAGACAGGCCTTTACAGGAAAGGCAACAAAAGCACAGCCGAAAACACAAAGAGTAGGTAATAGAAAAGATAGAGTCAGCACATTTCACCTAAACCTGCCTCAATCTGGGACATCAGCTATATGGACCTGATGCTGCTACTGGCCACAATTTCATACTAAACTCAATACTGTCCAATACAGGGGTTGAGTTTTAAATGATACTTCACTTTTACTGCAGCCAATAAGTAACACTTCAGTTACTTACTCTTGTTAAGTCCATGCCAAGTTTCAGCTGAGACAGAAGATGCAAGATAACACTGCGCTGCTCTTCCACTGCTCCTAGGTCATCTTCTTTAGCATCACAGATATCCTCCAGCTCCTCATCTGGATTTATTTCTTCAGGTTCCTGGAATAAGAGCCATAAACTTCGCTCAAAGATGTAACTTGCCAGACAGTATTCAAAAAGGACTTCATATTGTATTTAACTGCCCATGTATGTAAAAAGACTAAATAAACTCCTGCAGAGAGCTACACAATGGAATCTACTCCCAAGATAAACAACAGCTGAAGAATTTGAATGGATATGAAGATAACTCAATGCAGATTCCATCTGGAGGATTCAGGCTCAGATTTCTCACACTCTCTCATATGGGTCATGGAAAAAAAAAGAGAAAAGCTTAAAAGAAATTCCGCTAAGTTTTGTGAGTTCACAGAATGTCAAGCATGTAACACATACACAGAAAGAGCAAACCAAAAGCTAGCAACAATTCCAACCACCTCAACAACCTCCTCCACCTCCACACTACTTCAGCCTTTCCAGTGCTGCTATCAGTCACTACTCCAAAGGCTGTATCAGACTAGTTCTGAGTTCCATGACCACCATCGTGCCTTGTATCTACAAGCTGGACTACACAAGCATTATCCTGTTGCAGTGAGTGCAAATATGTAACAGTGAAAGAAAAAAAGTAACTTGGAGTAGTTTCAATAAAATAACAAAACCCCATGCATACAGACACACTGCAGGTGCCCCTGTCTGTGTAACTAAAGCAGACAGACTAGAAATTATATCTGCACTGCTTTAACAACCACCACAGTGCAAGCAGAAAGCCAAACACCTCGGGCAGGAGGGATGCTGGCATTGCTAGGGCTCTGAGCTGCATCCTCCTGGGACAAACAGCTGGAGGGAGGCAAATGCAGAGGGGAGAGGCACTGAATGCCAAGGGAAGGCAGCAATATGCCTTTGCCTAAGCAAAGCCTTTGTCCTGGAACAGCCACCCTGGCTCAAGGCAGATTTAAAACATTCAACCACCAAAAACAGGGAGGCAAGCCCTCACACAGGGCTCAGATCCTGATGACAAGTGCAGTATCACACAGGTGACTCCTTTCCAAGAATGCTATGCTGTTCTGCTCTCAGAAATAAGGGAGTTGAAAATACCTACGGGGAGTGATAACACCTGTCATACCTCAGATACATTAAGTACTCAAACTGTGACTAGCTTAATTACTGAAAGGAAGGAATTAAGTAATTTAGTTGAAAGCTCCTAGTTTTGTTTCATCTTTTCTTTTTTAACTTAATAGTAACTACTCTGACCCATTTAAAAATCTATAAACTGTAGCAATTGAAAAAAATCCTTTCCATTTCGATTTTGCTCTAAGACAGCCCAGTGCTATTGCAGAGACATAAAACAGCACATTATCTTTTCACAGTTACACAGTCTCAGCCAAACAACTGTGTGAAACCAACTAGCATAAAGAGGATGTAATTATGATTTTCTAGCTTAGTTAGGAAAACATGTTCTTCATAATCCCTGCTGGTTTTTCACTTCAGTGTTTTGCAATTCAAATCCATTTTGTCAGTTATAATGATACAGACTGTAGCTGAAAATGATACAGACTGTAACTGTATTTCAAATGCATTAAGCCACCCTGCAGTCAAATGATGAGAGTTGCTCAGATTAAGAAAAACAGATGCAACAAGACCTAGAAAAAAAGGGAAATATAATAGCTGAATACCAGCAATTTTGTCTTTTGTCTGCTTAGGCAGTTCTTGGGCCTATTTTGAGAGTATCACAAATTTTATTTAGGCAGTACTCCCTTGCAGTTTATCTAAAACAAGTAAGCAATGAAGTACAAAAACCCTATTTCACTGCCTTGCGTTACCACCCCAAATGGCTCCCTCCACTTGACAACAAGTTACATAAAGCAGCAAAAATTTGTTGAATAAACAAGGTAGAGAGTTTCACTTAATGCAACTGTCCTCACTCCTCCCCCTACACAACTAACCATAATTATGAGAATAACTGTCATTAAATCACATAATATGATTGAAACATTTACAGGTATTCCTCCAAATAATTCCCCGCAGAAATGGGATGTCACATTACCTTACCCTGGTTAGCTGGCAGGGCTCTGCAATGGACTGCTCTTCTCTGACAGATGCTGGCTTGTTTATCTCTGCTGGGAAATTCTGAGCTGCTCCATTTTTGAAGTGGTTTGCCAGGGAGATCTTCGGTTCCAACCAACTGATTGTCGTTCCTGAAGCAAAGGAAAGTTTGCGCTGAAGCTTGCTCATCCTCTGCAAGGTCAGTAAATAGCAGTTTCCAACAAAAGAACTATTTCTTATGGAATAAGCTGAGAGCAGCCAACTCCTCCTGCAGCCAATGCCTCCAGCAGCCACTAAACAAAGGTGGTGCAATGAGACACCACCTTCAGTGATCATTAGCACAAACACTGGGATTGGTGAGCTGTAATACATGCAACTTGGACTGGAGAAACTAGTTGGTGTCATGAAAGGTGTAATCAGACACTACAGGAGGAGCCCAGTATCATGGGAATGTTAAGCAGCCCTTACACTTTTCTTTAGCTGGTACCAAAATTAAAAACAGCTTTCCACTTATCAGCTTCTAAAATCCAGCACTGTTCTAGACTAAAAAAACCTAAAGCAGAATTTTGGTGCCACTGTTTTCTCTGGAGAGGGTGCTTGTCTTTTCTCAGCTGCAGAGAAGGCAGGCACACACTGCTGAATAAATAATAGCTGTAAAAAAAAAAAAAAAAGAAAAAAAACCAAACCTGCAGGGCTTGGAAAGCTATTACCCACCTGATGATTCCAGCATCTCTAGTTACTCCCAGTTAATTTATCAGAACGGGTCGGGTTCCTCATTAATAATACAAATGTTCCATTCTTTTTCAAAGGGCAATAAATGTACAGGTGATTCCAATCAGTTTTTACTGAAGAATACACAAACTGACAAACCATCTTGGCTGGGTTGCAAACACAGAAATTATTAAGAAACCTGAATTTCTACTACCAGATAGCAGTTCCCTGTGCTATACTAAGACACCTATACTACGGTGTCTGTTGTCTCTTCCCATATGATACACAATCTTTTATTTCCAGACCCCTGTTACCTGCAACTAGGTCACATCCTCAACCAAAACAGGCAGAATAAGTTTAATTCAGATAAACAGCAGCATGTCCACCAGGAAAATAAAGGGGGGGAAGTCCTTTGCTGTTTGAGTCAAGACAACTTTTCCACAGCCAGGTAGCTTATTTTCATCATCCATTACCTATTAATCCACTACATCATAAGAAACAAGAATTCCTGACCACACTAAATTAAAACTATTTAAACAGATGTTTCAAACAAGTCAAAAAATAAGAATGTCAGAATGTTGCTATCACACCTTTTTGAAAAGGTTTTACTTGTCTTAAAAACCTCTCCATGACATCTGCTTTCTAAGCTGTAACTTTCAACATGCTAATCTCTAACTGCATGTTCTAGGCTGCATTTAATCCACACTCTCTGCCTCTGTATTAGCTTGAATTTACCTACAGCCTCCCTTTAAAATTTTCTATCAGCTACACCTAAAATAACCTTATTTATTACATTTTCTGTTTAATTTTTGCTGTTAAGAGGGTATTTTTGAAAGATTTGAGCTACCAGCTGTGTCATAATCCTTGTGAATGGACAAGATACCACCTTAAGACTTCTCTTCCACTGGGAAAGCATATACAAATCTGCTCTCAGTTTTGCATAGGCACAAGCCATTCTCTTTACTTGTGACATCTTCCTCCCCTACAGTCTTCACCAATTTCTTTTCAAACAGTTGTCAGCACTTCCTCTCTGGCACAGTGTAGACCTCTTGAGTTTTCACTTCCTACATTTTTCTTCAAGAGTTGCAAATTGTTGTTGCACAAAAGCTAATAGGTGGAATTTTCTTGTTAATCTTTAAGTCTGTGATTCAGAACACACTTTGATGTGTTAGGGCAGTATTTTCAGTCTTCTGATTGTTTTCTTTTTTTGTATTTTTTGTTGGGTTTTTTTTTTTGTCATCTCACAATCTATAGCAAACTGGCATTCTTATAGTATTTCTAATCCTTGGTTTTTAAGCCTGGCTCCACCAGTTGAACCAGAAGTATCCCTCCTCAGTCAAGAGGAGAAATCTAAGCTAAATGGACTTAAAAAAATATAATTTAAAAAGTTCTTGGCAATCCTTAAAAGGAACAAATGTATTACAGTGTCTCCAGAAAGGCCACAGCAGGGGGGAGATGGAAGGCTGCAGAAAGACACATGCATTCTTTTAATGGTGTCTTTTTAACTCTGGCCCCAGTAATGCATCATCCAATCTGCTGATCCTCTCTCCTCCATCCATCTCCCCAGGATACCATTGGAAATCTTCAAGATTTGGACATGTTCAAGCAGTATTTTTAGATTCAGCCATAACAGGCAGATACCAGTTGAATAGCAGCCAGTGAATTAAAGCTTTTCCCTGCATGGTTTAAAAAATTAAGAACCTGCATCACTTGTCAAAAAAAACCCCAAACCAAAATTATCTCCTTAAGTTATTACAGTGGTGCTCATTGGACCCTACTTATGTCCCCAGATACAAATCAAAAAATCACCTTAGTAGTGCAAATGTGAAAATGCCAAAACAAAAATACTTCTCATGTGCATCTCCAACAGTTATGCATCAACAGACAAAAAATTCACAGAGAATAGGAAGAGTTCTTTCAGCATAACTTCAGTGTTCAGACAAATATCTCAAGAGTTGCCATCCAGTTTTTTGTGTTTAAGATGAAATTTTGAACTGAAATGCAGCAAAAAAATTTAATTAAATCTATTCACATATTCTCTTTTAATGCCTCTGGTGATTTCAGAATCACAAACACTTTTTATATAGTTTTAATACTTTCGTATAACATTTTTTTCATCTTGGAAGCTAAATTAATTACAGCTCAGAAATAATATGCCCAGGCAAAGCAGGCACTAAAAATATGAGAGGAATATGAGACAGATAAGGGGAGAGACAATTTATGTGTCCTTTGTTAAATACTATATCTACTGATCTGTTGTGCAAGAGAAGCATTTGAAAATCCTATAAATCTCACAAAAAGCCACAAAGTAAACACATGGAAAAAGGCAAATAAGATGCAGAAGAATTTACAAACAACCACGACCACATTCAATTCCATGCACTGCACATGAATCAGGTAGAACAATTCCCCTAAGCTCTCACTTGTATGGAAGTGATCAATTGTGCAGACATGGCAACATATTTGTCTGCTGCCTGTGAATCCACATATTCCACACCCATGAGCAGTAGGCTTTGGGGGGTTGTTTGTTGTTGGGGTAGTCACTTGTTTATTAGAAGAGATTTTCTATTCTTCCCAACCTTTAAGCAATTTTCATTTACTTGCAAGTCCATTCTGGCCTCAGAATAGAATATAACACTTGTCCTTAGACCATGGTTTAGACAAAGGTAGTAACTCAAAACAAGAATACTGATATTTAAACAGTATTAGTAACAATCAGTGCAAATTTAAAGTTTTGTATTTTAATGCTTAACTGGAAATGGAAGCTACACACATGTAAATACTAATAATAGGTATTCAGTGTGCAAAAAAAAAGAATTAAAAAAGCATGACAATTGGCAGAGACGTAGTGGACACTATATGTCCCAGAATCTGCAATGCCATAAAATTCCCCCTCCACTATTACAATTATATCCCAAAGGCAGCCTTCATGTTGGGGTGCCTTACATAGTTTATTCTCTTGTGAGATGTTGTACAACAATTTGATGTTACATTTATGCTGCTGCTGCCACAGACTTCCTGATAGAATAAATGATTACAAAATATATATTCAGCATGCACAGAGTTCCACCCAACACAAGCTGGGGTCTGGAAAGATTCACAAGAAACCAGACAGTCAGCAGCTTCCTTTGCCCATGTGTTAGTGGAACGAACATTTTTGCAAGGAAGGGATTTGTATTTGTTCCAGAGTTCTGCTCTCTGTGAGCACCTATACCCACCTGCTGGTAAGGATCCCTTTTGTTGAGAAGCATGCTGTAACTGGAGAATATGGAAACAATCATTTAAGCAGTTCATGGTTGCCATGGAAGTTGCCTTGAGCATCAACAGGTCTTGATCCAAGGATGTAAGGTGACCGGAGGCAGGAAGGCATTCTATGCTCCTGATCAAGTCTCTCTGCTGGCCCTCAGCCTGAGACATCATCTGTCAAACAAAACACTCATTTATCAGGTGGTAGAAGTGTTGTGATACCTGTCCAGCTGTGCACACAGAGGATCTCAAATGGTTTTGGGACAATAACAAAACTACAAGGTAATAGATATATGTAAAATTAACTGTCCTTTTTTGTCTTGACTATGAGAACTACTATTACTACAGAGTCATTAAATGCATGATGAATCTATTCACAAAAATACATAGCACTTTATTAGCAAGCAAAAGAATATTGAAGTGACTTTAAAAAAAAAGGCAAAGAGGAATTTGAATAAGACTTGTTACAGTAAATATCAAACACTTTCATGCCTAGTTGATAGGAATGGGGATGAGAGGGGAATTGCAGGATTACAAATAAATGAAAAATAAAAGCGCTAAAATCCTAAGGCATCACCCACATGTGCTCTGTGTGAGAAGTAATTAAGCTCTGTGCTCTGCACAGCCTGGAATAGGATCTACTGTCTGTGGGTATCAAGATTTTTTCACTCCCTACAATCAGAGGTGCAGTACTTTAACAGAGAAGACCTGTATTCCTCATTTTGGCTCCAGCCATAAAGGATCTTCATTTACTGTCTGCACTGACACCACACTGATTATCACTATCTCAGCATTTACTTTGCAATGAGGGAAGAAAAGCCAGCAGGATTTTCACCTTCATTCTGTGTTCAAATTGCAGCTGTCCTGTCCTGTTGTCGTTGTTCCCCTTGCTCTCCCCCAAGCTCCTTTTCTCCTTCACACAGAATCCACACACCTAAATCACAGAATCTGCCCACAGGGGCAAAGCACACCAGCCATCAAGCAGCACTTTCCTCTTTATACTCACAGAAACAAAATACTACCTGAATCATGGATGACAGCAAACTCCTACACATGCTACTCCCCTTTCTGGGGAGGAACAAGCAGCATCCATGTAACTGGACAGCACTGCCCTGCAATCATTATGTGTTCTGGTAGTGAAGATTGATTTAGCAGAGCAGCAGCAGAATTTCTTTAAAAAACCTTTAAAGGACTATGCATTTAACTGCTATGGCACTAGGTAGCTTTTTCACCCCAACTGTTTAATTCCTAATCCTTGCAGTATCTGACTGACTTTTTTTTTTCAGTTCTACTACCTTCAATCCCTTCCAGGAACTGCTTTTAAGATTTTATGCAATACTTAAGGAACATGTAATCATCCAAGTTCATAGTATGTGATCTTTGGAACTTTTAAGGGCTTGGCTCCATAGCATTCCAAGGTGTGAATTTACAAAGCACTGGCTCTTTAAAAGTGGTGTTAACTGTGCAGAGTCAGCCACAGCATATACCAAGAGCAACAGGGCAGAAAGCTACTAAAACATAGATAGCCTTGCCTGTGCAAACACACCAGCTGCTATCACAACATGTGTCTCATTTTTCTCCAGTCACAAGTGTGATAAGAAGCATGTGTGCAGTTTTTTTCCAACTTTGAAAAAGTGTGTTGGCTTAAAAAGAAATTCACACAAAAACCCCACAGATAATTAGTTGACAAATCACCTCAATCCTTCTGGTGACCTTTACTGTTAGCAATTCACCCTGTGGCAGGCCCCAAGCACTTCATTCCAGGATCAGGCCAGACAATAGGACAAGCTATGCTATGCTTAGCTATGAAGTTCAAATAGGCACATCTTCCCTTTCAAAGGACACACTTTGAACAGTCTTAAGGTTTTTCTTAATTATACACTCAGCTCTGGAAAAAAAAAATAGTGCCAGAAGAAGAAAAGAACAGTAACTAAAAATTCAAAATCTTGGAAAAATACACATGCTATTGTTTTGACTTTGCAAACACACAGACACCTGCATTTAGTGCAAGTTAGCAAAAAGATCTTCTTAAACCTCCTGCTTTGAACAGTAACCACGACAGCATCATGACACATATTCAGCCAAGAAAAAGGGGCAGTTAAAGGGAAAGGGACTGCCAAGGGAGACTCAGGTATAGTGCACTTCATGGGAAAATGAAAGAAGGTCCCAATATAGCATATTCTTTGAAAGAAGTTGCTCTTCCCACAGCTTTTCAAAATTAATTTCTAAGTGTTCAAGCTGTACCATGCTCAGGGGTAACAGGCACATACCTGCCCTTCAGTATTTTAATTATATGTACAAAAAAGGTAGGCATTGTATCCAACAAGTATTTTAGCTTAAAAAAGGCAAGCAAACTAACATTAACATTCAGAAGAGTCAGCACTACTGAGGATCCTTCATCTGTAGAAGTATAAAGTTTTTAAGTTGATAGATAATCATGCTCTGCCACCAAATTCAGTAGCAATCAAGAGAGCATGAATAGCTTCCTGTGCTCTTCGCAATGCCAAGAAAAGTGATTCCACTTTATCCCAATTACAGGATACAAGCCACTGCTTCAGTGCTCCAGCTCACACATACTCCTTTTTCTTCCCTGAAATTTCGCATGCCATAATGGTGTTTGAATATTCAAAAAGTGAAAAAGCCATTTTTGAAACATTTTTATTTTCCTGAGTACCTGGTAGCACTTCACACATCTCTGCATTAGCACCATAGGAGACTTTACTGCTCTAAGAGGATAAAACCAGGGGGGTAGCAATTACCCTTTTGCAAGACATCTGCAAGAACAGTCTGCTGTGGAGAAAAGATTCACAGACTCCAAGGTTTAAAGAGGCAGTCACCTTGTGTAAACTCCTGAATAATTACACCTCAATAGCTGATCTAAATCAAGGCACAACGACAGCATGCCATACCAGTGAAAGTATCTGCAACACCCAGTTACTGGAGAATGTACCACAGTGCCCAGCCACATATTTTAAGGTTAATGAGGCTCACATTATACAGCACTCTTCTATTCCAATTTGTCTTAGTTCAATTTCTAGTTATTCATGCTTCCTGTATTTTATTTGCTAAATTAAAAAGCTCTCCATTAGAAATTTATTTTGCCTAGAAATGTATCACACCACACTAATTACAGTTATCATTATAATACTTATTAACATCAATACCACCAGTAAGTAACACAAGTTTGCAGTGCATTATCTTTAGATAGGCAAGATCCACCCTGGATATAGTCACAAGTTAAAAGCAACCAGTAGTCAATCTGTTCTGTCAGTCGAGATGGAAAGGTAATTATTTCTGGATTTTTCTCCCAAAATACACTACATTTGAACACATAGTGAAAAAAAACAGGCATCTGAATTGCTCTCTGTTCAGTCACACCCATCCTAGATAATTTGTCTAAATGAATCAGCATACCAGAAAATGGTATTAGCATTCTGAAATATCAATCATGACCAACTTCTCCTTAGTCATAAGAGATACAAGCACAGCTTAGTCAGTTCTTCTATAGCTTGTCAAGGGAAGGAAAGTGTACAATAATATCATAGTACGTGATATTATATCCCTTAAGGATATTCCCTTGTCACTTGAAGTGCTACAACTTGCAAAGATGAAAACATGGTTCTACCTCAGCATCAGAATACTACTGCAGAGTACAAAAATCACCAAATATTCACCATGTACTTCTACAATTAGCCAGGGCAAGTTACTTAACCTCACACAGCTGTGCAATAATAGCTTAGGACATGCTATGACAATACATCCAACTATGAACAGCAGGTTTCTCCACAACCTTACAAATAACACCACAGCTCTCCCAAAAAACCGTAAGGGAATTTAAAGCATACAAACCTCTCTAACATCTACAAGGTGATCTGGCTGCATAATGGGAACTCTTTTTCCCGTTGGCAATCTGTGATGTCCAACATTGAAGAAGGAAACTGCATTTTGACTGGGTCTTCTCTGCACACCAGGAGAGTTGGCACTTCCTTGGGATGCAAGAGAGAAGCTGCGAGATTTCAGAGGAGGGTTGTTCTAGTGAATAAACAAGCATATTGAGAAACATTTACAATTCATCCTAATAACCAGCAAATGTTCTAATGTGAAAGATACAGCAGAACAGTTTAATTTTTAATTTTTTATAGAGCAAGGAAAAATGGCAAAGCCCTAATAATGCATTAGTAGCAACTGCTAAATATTTTCCACTGTCTGCTTCTAGCTGCCCTCTTTTATAGTCTAATTAAGAACAATCTGTGAAATGAGATTGATCAGTAAGTCACTCTTCAAGTCACTTCTCTGACTTGAAGATTAGTCCTTCATCTGCAACAGCACCAGAAAATGACTCCTAATAGATCCTGCAGGGATAGAGCTGACATTTAAAAGAGTGGAATTTCATTGACAGCTATTAGTTCTACTTATCTCTTAGAACAAAACCAGCTACGAGATGCTGATTGTAACTTAAAAGCAAGATTTTATTCAGGTATCAGAACAGGTGTTATGGCAATCAGGGGTATTGTAAAATACATTATACACATACCCACCACATGGTTAGCAAATGGAAACAACAGTACTCAGACACAGTGCTGAGGACTTTTTTCTCAAACATGGGAATTCACCCTAAATTTATCTGTGGGCTGCTGAGTGTTTTTTAGAAAAAAAGTAAGGGTTTAAAAAAAAAAAGTTTTAAAAATAGTAACATTCGCAAAATGAAAGGGCTTTGATAACACTGAAGTTGTATTTGCAACTACTTCTACCACCAGGCAGATTTCTGCCTCTGAGAGCATCAGTCATACCTTTCCAATGGCTTCTGTGTGATGCTGTGTGCATATCTGTAGCCTGCTAACCCAGTGCTGCCGCTCTTTAGCATCTGTAGCTAATAAAAGCAAACCAAAAGGATTCTGTTAAATGAAGAGTTTTCAAAGTGTGGGCTAAAATGACTGCTTAATTCTTAAAAATCACAAGACTAACAGTGCAAAGTAATCTATTTTTAATCTAAAACTCATTTGCCTGTAATAACCTATAATGTTAAGTTCAACATAAATAGTATATACTTTCTTTTTTCTTTATGCTATTTTTAGTGTTACAAAATTAATTTAAAAACATCAACAAATCATAACTGCCTTCACAAATATTGTAATCTAACAACATGAAACATCTTTCTGCAATAAGAGTAAGGTACTCCAAATTAGAAAATTACAGCAAGTCCTCAAGGGAAGAAATACTCAAAGTTATTAGCCTAGATTTCTGCAGCCTACAAAATCAGAGAATGGGCTTTTATAACCACCATAAGGTGGCTCACAAACTGAATAATTAAATTCTCAGTGAGCATCACCACAGTATTGCTACCTACATTTAGAAAACCTTGAATCAGTACAATTTAAGTACAGTACACATGAAGATTAAATCCCATTCTACACATATGAAGTCTTCTGAAGGTCATCAAACCAAAACATCATGGAACTATCCATAAATACAGACCATTTCTAGCTGAACAGTGGGATGGAAGTCTTGCACATAATTTTCATGGCAGCACTTTGCCAACCAGGTTCTCTCCCTTTGGCCCTGCAGCCAAGCCCAGCCAAGCAGCCCCAGGTGAGAGCCAGGACTGTCCTCTAGTGGAAGGATCCCCTGCCCAAGAATCCAGGTCCCACCTCTTAGTTTATACTGCTCCCCGCTGGCAGCGTTGACTGTGAAGGTGTGGGAGTCTTCATCACTGGGTGAAATGACAGCTCCAGCCAGCTGCAGGGTACCTCTGGGCTTCAGATGTCTAGACTGCTCATTCACAAAGTACTCCAGCAGGCCAGCATCATTGTTTAACACAAAATACCTGCAAGGATAAAGCAAAAACACTAAATAAAATCAGAAATCAGCTCCTTTTTTTTTTTTTT
>VZRH01000839.1:286901-302340 GCA_013397555.1 Urocynchramus pylzowi
AAAAAAAACAGAAACCACTTCCTTTTTTTTTTTTTTTTTTTTTTTGTGTGTGCAGGTGGTACTGGGAGAAGTCAATACTCTCATTACAAGTTTGCACAGATGGGATTGGGACAAAAAGACTTGTGTCAGGAAAACTCTAAACATGAATTATGTCCCCAAGATGTCACAAAAATTCATTTCTTGGCATTTTTTTTTCTTAGAGCGCAGGGATTGCACAACAGGACAACGTGCCCACAGAAGAATATTATCACAAGATTTTGGGAATCAAAAATTATATCCTGAATCATTAGGGCTTAATAAACCTTTAAACTACATACATTAAAACAGCCCCAGATACAAAGGAGCTGAGATGCAAAACCATGAAACTGAAGCAATTCCAGATTTTTTTTTTTTAATGGAACTGGACATTATGCTTCACCTTTCACTTGAGTTTAATGCTGAGTACATTGACTTGAGTCACTCCATGCCAGGGGCAGCACAGGTGGCACAGAGTGGTACACTAAGGACTTGTCTCTCCAACATTAATTTGGTTGCGCTGTGCTGGTCTAGGAACAGCATTAAACAAGAAACCTGACCAGAGAATTTCACCTGACCCAGAAAATCAAGTTATTCCAGGGGAGATGACATTGTGGGGAAAGGGAAAAGCCTGCTTGAGTTTGAATTTACAGTAATGAAGTATTTTTTTTTTTTTTAAGTGATAGCATTATTTGGCACAAAGGTGAAGACTCAGCAGAAAACACAAAGACAATATTTTTTAATGGAAAAGGAGAAAAAACTAATGCTTTTCACACATGCAAACAGTTATAAGCCACCAGATGAGTTAACTGCTTTATACTACCTATGCCTTTTTTACATTCATGCCTTAATACAAATATTATTCATCTACACATTAGCTAAATCTAAACTGAGAAAAGCATAAGATTCTTGCATGAAGTTTGCCTACTAGAAAAAGGGAAATTAAGTAATATTAAAAAATTCTGAAATAATGTTCATTTGGATGCTGCAGATACCACCATTACTAAGAAGCACCATGAAAGACTTACCGATATTGCCAACCAGTGACAAGATTGGTGTATTTCATTAAGTAGCCACAAATATTTTCCATGTGATCACTATCAAAAGAGAGAGAAAATCCATCAGACAATACCAAACATATTTTAGATCCTTCTGACCATCTTCATTCTCAGGAGATGAATTTTATGTTCATTTTCAGAATGGCACTATGAATTAAATAAAGCTACATTTTAAAGATTTTCCAGCCTTGTTCCTAAAATAGTTTCTTACGACAATTTAACCAGACTTACTGAATTCCAAATAATTTCAAACCATAATTAGCTGCACCAATTCAACAGGCACTTTTAGACACATTTCTATAAGTTTGAGGTAATTAAAGCTTTGCATCCATGCTGCTTCTGGTTCCTGCTCTCTTTTCAAAATAAATCCTGTACTTTTGGACCCTTGAACAAAATTAACTTTCACTAGTTTATTAACAGACCCCTGGACTGCAGCCACCAACCTAAACAGTCTGTAGCTACTCCTACATCAGTGTGCTGTTATTAACCCCTTGTGTCCAGCACCCTTCCCCTGCACAGTCACACTCCTGAGCAGATGTTCTACAGAACACAACATCCAACTGCAGGTCACATCAACATATTCTGAAATCTCAACCAGAAGCCAAAACATCTCCTCCTCTGGCCTGACAGGAAAATCCAGCAGTTTCTCCTTCGAAGGTTCAGCTTGCAACATCCACCAAAAATGAGAATCCATTAAAGGCACTTGGCATGGAGACTTAATATCATTATAGGCAAAATACATTGCCATTTCTGAAAATCAATTGACCTAAATAAGGCTTACAAGTACCATGGCTACAAATTACTCACTTTAAGACCAGAGTTTTTTCCCATAAATCTAGAAATACCACCTCAATGCCCTCACCTCACAGTAGGGCATAACCCCACACTAAAAAACACACTCTTGATAGACAATTTAGGTCCAGCATGGGAAAAAAGTTTCTATTATTACAAAGAAGAATTGAAACAATGACCCAAAATCAGACACTATTTGCTTCTCCAAATGAAATTTGTTTCTAATCTTATTCAAATTTTATATTAAAATTTCTGTAGGTTGTAATAAATTGAAGATTAAACAAAATTATCCAGAGTCCATTGGAGTAGCAGCAACTTCTCTTGGTTGTTAAATAGACAAAGTACCCTCATGTCAGCAAAAGGGGAAAAGTGGGGAAAACAGGACTGTGAGAGCCAAGGGATCATCTCCCTTAGAGAGTTTAGGTTGCAAAGACAACTGGGCTTAGTACTGGGGTAAATTCTAAGTAACAGCTGAAGCTGCTGTCTACACCTTGTTTATAGACAGCAGATTAATTAAAAATCTGACAGTTTGATAAATAGAACATGTTACACTTTTCATCTTAAAGGAAGCTATTTAGGGTGACACTAATGAAAACAGCCACAGAGTAAATCACTGCCATTCTGTGATATAATACAAGCCAAGAGATACAAGAATGTGCATCTTCTAAAGAAAAAACCCAAGCTACTGATTTTAAATGTTACTTTTAAAAGCAAAAATATGTGTCCTAGCTATTACAGCAGCAATCAGTATTGCAGTAATATCCTGCAATGGAGAGCAGCCAGCAGGACTGTCTAAGAATTTAATTTCTGATAGCTCATTAAGTGGTACTACAGATAAAAATAAAACCAAGGAGAGCAGAGGGTGTTGTATATTTTAAATGTACAGAGAAGCTGAAGGAGACATAATCAAACTCATCCTCTGCAGACGCCTCTCATTTGTTATTATTGGCATACAAGGGAAGTACAGTTTAGACTTGCCCCTTGTCTTAATTTAGCTGAAAATTATGAGATTGCATAGTCATAAAAATGCATGAGCTTGGGTTTTACTCATCTGAAAATTGTCCCTAGTCACAGCTAATTGTTTTTCAGCTCCAGTGAATGCAAGCTACACCCCTGCTTTCCAGTGACACACTGCACATAGCCCTGCACATTCGGGCTACAGCCACTGTACCCCCATTAACTACGGTGCCTAAATCACAGACACCTTTAACAGAACCCAAGAAAAATCAGAAAGGTAAGTTCAGACTGCAGAGAATGCAGCAGGACTATGTGTATGACCTATGGAAGTCCATTCATCTGACAAGGGTAAATTAAATAGCCTTTGATTAAAATCATTTGACCTCTGAGGGGTTTTTTTTGGGTGTGACAGATAAAATAGCTGACTTTGTCATGCAGAAAAACACACTGCAGAAGGGAGTGCAGCTCTTCTGGTGATGTAGTTCCACATCAAATTGCCATCACATTTTGCCATCATCTGCATGTTCCTTTCCACTTGCATTTTCACTTTATCTGGACCCAAATGTCCCTAAATGCCTCCTCTTCAATAATTTATATCTCTAATCTCATCAGTCCTGGAGGGTTCAGCTGAAAGGCTTTGAAAACACTGCCCCATGGAAGTCTGAGAAAGTGACTGAGAACTGATATTTCCACATTTGAACTAAGGCTTATTTTTAAATAAGTGAAAATTACATACACTAGAGAAATCTAAATCCACTCTCCAAACTGCAATTCACAAAAAAATAAATCCTATAACTGTACATAAACCCATGACAGAACTACAGTTAACCTCCTAATCTTCTTCTGCATGTATGAATACAGAAAAATATTCTCAGTATTATTTATGAACAAGGCCAGGGATTGTAACTAAAGCATTTCTTCAAGAATTTTAAGGTTAGCACCTCCACAGCAAGAGTTAAACCAAGATATTTGCTGTTGCTAAAGCAGTGATGTAAGGCAGTAAGCATAAAAAAAAAAAAAATACTAAAACACATCCAACCCAAAGAAAACCCAGTAACATTTCACTAGCATGGAACTGACAGCCAAGCTCCACAGAGCACTGCAGAAAGCTTGTAAAATGGTAGACTTTGAGAACAAGAGGTTAAGGTTCAAGCACTGGCTCACAGATAACCACAGTTCATAAAATATGAGTAAAGCCCTACTGCTGTTTCATTGGAAACAGGGCTGGCAGAACCTGTCTCAAAGTCACCAGCCTACTTCAAAAGCCTCCAAAATTTCCAACATAGGGGTTTTTGACTTCTAGAAAACAGATTTCAAAAGTGAACTTGACACAAAACACTGAGCAACTTAAGACTGACAGTGGGGGCTGGCTCCCTTGGGATCTTTGCTGATTTTCAGAATCCCTTTGCAGTCACACTCTGCCTACGTGCACGTACTTGTACCTATGGGTACGTGTGTCTCTCCATAGCCAAGATGCTGTTGTTGCTATTTAAAATGCTCACCACAGTCTCAGATTGTCAGAGGAATAGCAACAGCTCAGCACCATGAGTCAACAATCCCTAAAGGGTCTATTTCTGTTGAAATTCACATGTCCTGTCAAAGAAAGGAAATGTTGCAACAGACGGATCATAGTCTTAAGGATGTGAAAAAAAAATTGATTTTAACTTTTGCTGGACTACTTTAAGTGAGGGTATTACACAAATCACAATCCAGAAAAAAAGTATGCAGAACACATACTTTTCAGAACAGAACAACATACGTTTCAGCTCAGAACAACATCTGACTTCTAGCCCAGCAACATCTACCACCTCCCAAAATCTGGGTTTTTTTCCCCAAAGGTTGAACACCATTGAACTTGACAGTCCATTTATCACAATGTTTTAGTTTATAAATACTGTGAGATGGACTGAAACTGTCCATGTAAGCAAATGACAGACGTCTGTGAACAATTATACATCAGTTCATATTCTTCCCACAAAATTATCCCTCCCTTACATCAAAGATGTTTACCACAAGCCAGAGCTCTACATATCTACATGCTACTAAAAAAAAATAATAGGAATAAAAGATTCACTAAGGATCACTGTTTGCTTATTTATCCTTCTCTGGTTTTATTTGTCCTTTCCTAAGTTGCAGCAGCTGTCAGAGCCTTGCAGGGTGGTCTCCTGTCCCAGGGAAGAAAGAAGCCAGTGACAATCAGGCCAAATTCCCCTGTATCCTGTTTACGTGCAGCACCCGAGCTTTGGACGCAGATACTGAGGAACAGTAGTCCCATAATGACGTCTTTCAGGAGCTTCTGCCAAGACACCCAGGCTCACACCTGGGCCAACATTTTCTCTGAGAAGCAGCAGCAATGCAAAAGGCTTTGCCAGCCTTTTTCCCCTCACAGGTAGGTTTCCATGAAAGCCCCACAGAAAAAAAAACCTAGCAGAGGCACAAAAATCACACCCGTTGGGAAAGCAGTTACAGAACAGTAACTGAGACTGCCCTTCAGATGATTTTAATTTTGCTGGGACCCAGACAGCACCACGTGGGATGCTTTGAGCAGCCAAGTCTCTGAAGACCCAACAGCTGTCTGAAGAGCAAACACAGCAGCCAAAGGCTTCCCCACTGACTTGTGTAAGGCCTGACTTCAAGTGGCAGCTGAGTATGTGTGGATTTGCTGCCAGCAGGAAGGATGGCCAGGAGTCTGGAGCCCATGAAGATGTCAGGGAGGGCTCCTGAAGGGGGATCCAGCCTCCTGAGCTGTCACAACCACTGTTATGACAGTGCCTTTGGATCCTGGCCAAGGGAAGATGCTCCTTTCTACTGAGCTTACAGCAAGATGCAAACCCCTGGTGAAAGAGACGTCTTCATATTAAAAGCTAGCAAAGAATTAAAAAAAATAAATAAAGCAATGAGGCTTGTAACAGTGCAAACCAATGAGTGATTTCAACTATACAGTTTGGAAAAAGCAGTGACCATTTTCAGGGAACTTGTTCATCTCTATTTGCCCACAGGTTCACTATTGGCAATGGCTTGCATTTTCCTCACTGGGCACTGCAAAGTGCTTACCTACAGTGCACTGATTCCCCTCTTCCTTACATGGAGGGGTAAACAGTGGAGAAGAGAAAGGGGAAAAAAAATCCCCACAGCTATGTCAGCATTGAACACTTTGGGCATATCTTCTGCAACTGCAAGAAATCATCACCAAGTTAAGCACACTCCAATTTCACAGCTCTGTGGTGCAGGAGCAGGTTCCCCAGTAAACCCAACAAGGTAAGGCAGAAGCACCAATCAATTACCTCTGCTTTTCCAAACAGCTTTGCAAGAAAGGAGAAAAACTATCCTTGCTGTGCAACTCATCAGCAGTGCTCTATAGTCAGCTGTGAAGTGGCAGCAAAGTTCCTGCTCTTCAGCTCATGTGTTTGACTACTCAATTATAAATTTAGAAACCAAAAATAAGTGCAAGGAAAAGAGGTCCAACACCATAACAAGAACATCAACAGCAGACCCTGAGGATACTTCAGAACACCACTTGGCTCCAAGTATGCAGCAACACACACCCCCTCATTAGATATAAAACCTTCTCTTCACATGCACTCCTGTAAATCCTTGGGAGTACAGACAAGCATTGGAAGAACAGCATGGGGTTGCCACAAAGAAAAGGTGTGGCAGAGCCAAAATGAGCCATCAGCTGTCCTTCATTCCAGCATAATGCAGTCCAGCCTCCCTACCCTTGGGGTGAGGAGCTCTTCCATGGCACACCCTCCCCAACCCTCGCTCTCAACACAACAGTTGTTCTGGCACCCCAAGTTCTATCAATACTAGTTCTAAAGGAGAATGATAAATCAAGCTAACAGGGTTTTTTTAAAAAAACATCTTAACTAAATTTGTATTCCATTCTCCTTTTTTCAGCATTAATGGCACAGGTTAATTACATACAAATGAAACTACTGTAACACTTTTGCAGTGTAGCAAGTAGAAGAAGAGAGACAATATTTAATAAGTAGCAAAACTGTTCTCTCTATAAAACTGATTGTTTAACTACTTTATAATTTACAGAGCTCTATCTCTCACAAACATCTGCCTAGAAAAAATTGCAGGGACATTCAGCTCAGCAAGTTGTCTCACACACAGGTGAACACCTCAAGTCAGCAAGAACTCCACTTACGGTCAATTTATTTGTGGATTGGCATCAGCAGAACAGAACTGAAGCTGCACCTAAGAGTCAGTAGCCAACCCAGCAGATTTTGCTGCAATGATATCAGTGGAAAACAAACTGTAGATTTAGCCAACATCATTTTAGAGCTGGAGCATACAAAAACAAGGACCTCAAAAGGTCTGAACTCTCCCCTTAATGCCTCTGGAGAGATTGCCTGCAGCTTTGCTACCATTTATGTTGCCAGTTTACATCAGCACGCCACAATGCACAGTTTCACACATTACTGTTAACAAAACCCAAAACTCTCTCAAAATCTAGCTTCAGAAAGCTCAAGCAGTCAAATTAAAGCTGCTCTGCCCAATGAACAGTACTGATATAATATATACAAGGCAAACACTGATGGATGAGCATCTCAGCAGTTTTGGACAATCTGCTGCCTATGATACCTGGGAAAGCAGAGGATCCTGGTATGCACTGTCCACAGAGACTGGTGGAGCAAACCTCTGCATTGTTCAGTTATTCTTTGGCACAGGCCAACATGGTTCAGCTTACTACATGTTCCATCCCAAGGCATTCTGCCCTCTTCTAGTCTAGTAGATCTTATCCTACCAGGGATATGCAGATATGCCCTTGCAGTATTGAGATTTGAGTATTTGTGATTATGTATTTTTTCAAGATTATATTAACAATTACACATTGCCATTCTGACTCTGCAGCAGTAAAACACTGAAATGGAAGGTAAATAGGATCAGCTATCTCAGATGAGCCTCGTGTTTTGTAATTACTTTGAAATATTATTTGCAACATTTCAGGTTAAATACTGAGGATAATAATTATTATCACCTTTCAAGTAAATAAGAACATACTTAAATAGCCTACTGTCAATTGATGTTATCTAAATATTCATAAATACAAGCAAAAGCCCATGTGGACCACCAGACTCAAGAAGCAATGGCCAGTAGTTTAAAGTCTAGCTGGCAAACAATTAAAAGTGGTGCAATTCAGCAGCACTGAATGACATCTTCTAACTCTGAAGTTCAGAGCAGGAGGATTAGAGATTTCCCAGAGGCCCATCTCAACCCAAATTATTCTATAAATCTTGAACACAAAGAAATTAAGCGAAAATACTCTTCCATTAAAATTGAGGCGTAAGACACCAGGAAGATTTAAACTCTAAATAAGAAAGCATACATGTTAACCACCTATGACTATGACCATATATAAAGAGAGCAGGGCTACTTTCTTGTTTGCTGCTTAAAGGGAATGGTGATTCCCAGACAAGGAATTATTCAAAAGTGCCCCTTTTCATCATGCAATGAGTATGAGGTACCATTCATTTGGCACACATGCTCTAATAATGAGTTCCCTCATGGTTTTCTTGTGCTTGCTATGGACATTTATGAAGGAGTTGTGCACTGAACAGTAAGAAGACAAAAACATTATCATTCCATTTGGATATAGGGAACTGAAGCACAATGAATTTTTTGCCTAATTTTGAGACAGATGCAGTCCAGTTTTTTTATTTTATTTATACATTCAAATCATGGGTTCTGCTGATTTCAGCTGCAACTGTGACCCTGCAAAAGTTTTGCAAAATCAGAGCCAACTATTCCAAAAACAGTCCTCCAAGAAAAAGAGGAACACAGTTAGCGATCACCAAGGAAAACCAGTTTGAATAATATATGACTATTACCACAAAGGAAGTCAGAGCCAGGGTCAGAAACCAGCTCCTTTGTACAGCATCCTGCAGTTCTGCCCAGCAGATCTCTTGCTTTCTCATACATCAACGTGCAATGAAAGTGACCAACTTTCTCAGTGCAAAACAGGCTCTTTGGAAAACTAATTTGACAATATCTAAACATTTATCAAGACTTCAAAGATTTCCACCCTCCTTGAAAACTCTGGAATTCACAACTGAAAGCAAAAAAGAAAAAATGCTTACCCACAGCAAAAAGCTCCAAAGCAGGCTGTCAATTACAAGATTGGCAGCTTAACACATGCAAAGGAACAGCATTTCTCCTACCCAGCTTCAGCTTGCCCTCCCCTCCCATTTCAGCATTAAACACACAGAAGGGAAAATGTGAAAAGGTACAAGCTTTGAAAGCACCCTAAGAGGAAAGTTGTCTGGCAGCATTGCCAGCGGACAGCGATCCCCAACAAGAATTCCCCAGCGCTGGCAGGTGATCAGAGGGCACGTCAAGGCAAGGTCTGTCAGTAAACAGGGGTCACTGCACTCGTGCCTTAATTTTCACAGCACCATGAGCACAGCACAAGAACCTTCCCAGGATAAGGTAACAGCAGCAGCTGGTGCTTTCTGCTTCTGCATTAAGCAATGTGATCAGGTCAGGCACATGCAGTTTGTTTTCCATCTTCTCTCTGGGGAGAGAATGTGTGTAGCACAGCAGGATGTTAATGTTGCACTCCATTAATTAACTGTCTGCTACATAATTACATTAGAAAAGGTGAAGTTGAAAAATACTCTTTGCACTTAGTGAAGGATAGACATTTGTAACAGCCATTAGCTCCTGCAGAAATCTATTCCACGGACAGCACAAATTATTGGGTATTTAGACACTACCCAAAAATTGGTGCTTCTTCATTTTAGCTTAATTTGAACTCTAAGTGAACATCCCACTATGAACATAAGTACAGTGGACACCAGAACCAACTCCCACATGTGGCACCCCTGTCTGTCCAACATGGAGAGGCTCTGAGAAGCAAGAGAGGAACAGTGCTATTGATAGTCACTGAGGAGCCACAGGGCTGCAGAAGGAAACCCAGACCTTGTCACCTGGCTCAGGAATGGGGCTCACATTCCCTACTAGAACATCAGTCAACATGAAGCTCCTGCTTAAATTACCCAAACTTGTTCCCCCAACTGTATCCACTTACTACTCCTCACACCAAGATTTGCTTCTCTTAATTTATGACACGTCTGCTCCAACGCCAATTATCTAAGTTTAAATACATGTGTGAACACGAAGGGCTCACCTGCCTTTTGAGAAGTGCCTGGGGCTTTAGCAACCGTAAAATCAGTTTGGTAAAAGATGACCTTAATATTTTAATAAAATAGAATGCATCCTGAGATGGATGTAACTGGCTGATCATTTTAAATATGAGCTTCTTGTCTATTCTAATGAGCAAATTATGTGAAGTGCAGAATTTCTAAATTAGCGTTAGGAGCACAATATACTCTTTAAGCAAAGAGTCAAACGAGGACAGAGAAATTCAGGCACCAGGTTTTTCAGCCAGCTCCCTCCAGCATATCAAACAAATGTGACAGCACTCCTGTCTGAGTTTTAGTAATAAAAAGGAACACACAAGATTGCAGAAATAAATTCTGAATTTCACAGCAACCACTTGAGAAAATAATCTCTTCAGCACTCCACACCTCAAAAGACCAGCAACAAGTCAGAATGTGAGCAGCATGGGCTTTCTGAAGGTCCCACAGTGCTGAGGTATCTCCACACATCACCAGAAACAGAAGCAAGGAAGGTCAGGACTCACTTTGACACAGGCTTGGCATCAGAGCCACCAGCCAGCCCAAAAGATCCCAGTACAAACATCACCTCCCTTGGGAGCTGGCACCTCAATGTGACAATGCCAGCAGGTTCTTACAACGGTGGGATACTGAGGAAGTGAGCTGCAAGAGCAGGGGAAAATCAAAACAGGAGCAGGCCTTGCCAGACCTCCCATCTGGGAGTGACAGCACAAAATTGCAGCCTCTCCCCTTCTGCAGCTGTGCACCACAAAGAAGGGAGTTACAGTTATTGATTCCAGCAAACATACACAAATTCCACCTGGAAGCCCAAAGAATTTTGTTTCAAGCAATGCAAAAAGCAAAAGCAGAATAAGGGAGATGGGTAATAAAAAGGAAGCACTAGGAGTACCAGTGTTAGAGACCACTGTCCTAGGATGACACTAATATTTTCATGAAGGTTTGGGACATTTCTTCTACTTAGCAAGCAACAGGGAGCATAGCTTAAATTCTGGCCTGCTCTCAGGAGCCAGTTGATTAGGTCAGCAGACACCACCCTACTGCAGCCTGAGCAAGGATTTGATTCCCAGACAAGAACAGAGGAGCAGCAAGGGAGAGATTTGCAAATGTTGTTGAACACTGAGCTGCCATCACCACCTGTATCTGTTTCTACCGAGGTGGTTCCAGCTTTAAAGACCAAACAGAAGAAATTTATGCTCCCAAGATCAAACACTTTTTGAAATGTGACAAGAAACAGAGAAACTAGGAACACTCAATACATCTTCTTGCAACTAAGACTGACATTGGGACACCCCCAGCACAAGGATCAGTATTGTATCAGTTTCAAGACACTTCCCTTTACTACTACTAATTAGATCATTTTTGCAAGATAGCACTAATGAAAACCAAACACTTCCACAGCCTAGCTCAGTTTCACATGCTTTGCTTCTACATGTTTGAAGTGCAAAGCTTTGTTAGTCATCCCCAACAGCAACTGGGATCAAACTTAGAAATGAGCACTGCCTTTAAAACACATTTCCTACTGGATGATTTTATGAAAAAGTGTTCATGACCATCTCAAAATGCAGAATTAAAATATATTCACTTGTTTCAATTACCACTTCTTCTGCTATATTGTCACATGCTGGTCTGCTCAAACACAGAAGACTGAATTAAGGTCAGTACCTGTTTGCTCCCCTTTTTTAGTATTTCTGAAGAGACTCGCATTGTACCGACTGAAAAAGCTCTAAAGCCCACAAAAGAAGACTGGCAACCATTTCACTTGTTTAAAATTTGTTACCCATTTGCATTTGATACCAAAAAACATTTAATGTTACCCTTTGGCAAAACTCTCTCTCTGCTCTTCTTCTCAGCCTCCTACTCCATCCTGCCCAAAGTCACGTGGAGTAATTCTGCAAGAGAATCTGTCTTAACTTAACAAACTAATTAATGACAAGCAGAAGCCACCCAGCATGAGAAACCCTCTTACTGGCCATTGTCACACCTAGCAAGAAAAAAAAAGTTTAAAAAATACTCTCAGTCTAGGAAATTTACTCCTTGAAGCTACTTTCATCCAAAAGGTTTTCTATAGTAACTGACAATTGTGAATAACCCTGCAGCACTCAGGCAAATTCTCAGAAACAACTAAAAAAAGGCAACTCACTTCCTTAAACATAGAGCAAAAGACACAATCTGCAGTATTTTATAACTATACATAAATAAATCCATAGTGAACAGATGCTAAAACCATTTGAGAAATAAGGAACAAAGACAGCTATCTGAAAAATACAAGCAGAAGTGAAAAAGCAAACAGATTTTGAAATATAACTTGTAAGCTTCAAAATCAGCAATCATTAGGGAAATTCATGAACACTTTACCTGTATTTCTAATGGCAGGGGAAGAAATGCTGGGAATATTTTTAATAGCAGAATTGATCTACATATTTGAGAGCAGAACCACTAAGAAAAACATAAGAGGACAGCACATTATCATGTCTCCAACTGGGAAAGACAATCTTGTTTCTCTAGTCAACTACAGTGCTTTGAATATTTCATTTTGTAGATAAATAACAACCAGTGATTGCCACTCACTTCTTTCAAAATTATCTGAAAGCCCCTCAAGCCAGGCTGATAGGACTTGTTACACTTCTCTGGCACATGTTCTGATCAGCTCTCCATTCAGCTCACAGACAGAGAATCTCCTTTCTGGTTGTGAAATTTTTATGTTATTTGAATGACTACAAATCACATGCCACAGAAGTACCAGCCCAACCTGCCTCCTCTCTCTCACTGCTTTGAAAGCACTCTTGTTCATTTAATCCAGAGCAGGGCAAAAACCAAATGAAGATGGTCATAAGGTAAGGCAGAATTGCTGAGTGCAAGTAATTCTGTGGGTGAGGCTGTACTTACTTCACAGCCTGGTTACTGATGAAAATAAAGAAAATATTATAATCTTAAACTACTTTATCAAGTAATCTTATAACAATCTGAAGTTATTCAGAAGTCTTACCTCCTGGTAATTGTTTCTCTAAATGAAGACAGGGTTAAAGAATTTAGTGTGCAGCACAGCCTCTGAGGGTCTCTTTATCTACTGAAATGCAAGTTTACACTCAGGCTGCTCCTGACCCCAGTGAGGAAAATGAAGCCAAGGGTTGGTTGTTCTGAGACACACTCTGACCTGATCATATATTCACAAGAAAACAAGATCACTTCCTGTCAGATGGCTAAAAGAGCAGTTTCTCAAGAACTCTTAACTTCTACTAAGTACATTTTTAAAAAAAAATCATCTTCCTAACCTCAGAAGAAACCAATCCCTTACAAATTTCAGAAGAGCCACTGCTATGCTGGCTGCCTAAACTCACCAATTCACAGGCTACAAGCACAAAATTTGACAGGAGATTCAGTTCTATCTCCACATCATCTGAAGTGTCTGGCAGTCTCTGGTTGTCACTTCTCCACTATGATAAATATCTGATCTAACTCTATCACAGCTATTTTAAAATCTCCCTATTATTCCCCTACAGAAATATAAAGCCAGACTTCCTGCTTAATTTTTTATTTTCTAGATATTCAATTTATGCCAAGTATTTGTGACCTTGCACCTCTTTGAGAAATTCAGTTTTCATTATTTCAGGTTCCAGCAGTCTTGGAGGTTTATTTTTTATCCATAGTCTTAATTCCCCACTTGGAGTATTGGACTACCTGTTGTCCCACTGCCTGACAACTCTGCTATAGCTGTTTTGACCAGATGCTTCACCAAATAGTGAGTTAAAATTCTGCACCAGATGTGGCCTGTGGAGAGCAAGTACTTCAGGATCCTACTCCTGCCAATCTCTGAGACCACACATTGCTCAGACTCTGTGCTATGAAAGTTAAAGATCAAACTTCCACCAAAAGTTCCCAGAAAATCTGTTTCTGAAACCTGTATGTTAGACACTGGTTTATCATTGGGGAGTTTGTCTTTTGTAAAATACATTTTAGCACAAAAGTAATTCATAAAGTGAAAACTAAGCTACAGCATCTCATTCAGGAGGGCTTTCTAGGGAGACAGGGGGGAAAGGTGATATTTTGAGGGTAATTAGATATAGAAACAAATGTAGGAGTAAATAATTGATCCCAAACAGAGCAGAGATTAATAGTGAGGTATCTCAAGTGTCCACAATAATAGAATTAGTACACTAAATTTCTCCAAATGATCTAGAATGAAAAAAATAAACCACACTAAAGTTTTAGAGCAAATTAAACAAGATATTGACAGCTACAAGGAAAAAGAAGGACAGCTCCCACTTAAAGCTGTCAAACCACCAAAATGGGTAGCACTCAGGGACAGTTCAATTTTTGTCATACAAACCATAGCACTGAAAGAAGAAACAAAGCAATTGGATGACTAATTTTAAAAGTGGAATTTCACTATACAGCACTGACCAGTGACCACCACCACGAACACAATATAGCTAAAAAGACATCCAGGCAAATCAGGCATCTCATCCCTTCCACTGCCTCCAATTCCACATAAAAATATAAAATATTTCCATTTTGATTGCATAAACTAACTCCTATGTTTCACAGTGAAACATGGATAGCATGTGCTTGGTTACAGTAATAGCAATTGTCACTAGAAAATTCAGTTCTACTTGAAAATGCAGCTGGAAAAAAACAGTGCTTAAAACAGCCAACAACTACATCTGACAATTAGCCTTCCCGACTTAACAGCCTGAAATATTCACCCTGAAATCACCACTTCTCTTTCCGGCACTAGTCACCAGAGAAGTGAAATACTCATGACCCAGATTGTCAGCGATGACCGCGCTGTCCACTCCCTGCTAAAAGCACCGGGGCGCTGGGTGCCGGCACAGCCCGGCCCCGGTGCTCGTGTCCCGGGCCGTCCCCCGGCCCCCCGCCCGTCTGTAGCACCGTCCCTGCGGTCTCCACACGCAGGAAACAGCAAGCCAGTCCATCTGGGCCGGCAGGTGACGGCTCCGGAGAGCCTCCATTGGAAGGAGAAGTGTGCAAACTTCACAGAACAGCAGCATTTTCAACAGCAACATGGCAGAACTCCAGCCAAGGAGGAGAGACCCGGGAGCAGGGACTCGGAAATCTGCCGAGTGATGTTGTAGAGCCGCTACCAGCGTGTGAGTGGGAATGTGTTCAAACAGAAAGCACAGCAGAAAAAAAGCATATGGAAACCCTCAAGTCTCCCGAGCACACAGGCAAATAATTCAAACTAATGCCGTGAGCCCAGCTTCTCCGGCTTTCTCTGCTCCCTTCTGGTGACTTGCTGAACCTGAGTAATCACCCCGGTTTATGCTAAGTAGAGCCGTTCTTAAAACAATTTAGAGAAGACTGAAACTCCGAGCACACTCAGTTTTGCTACCAGCAATTAACAGAAAGCATCAATAAAAAAAAAGAAAATCAGTGACTGCCACTGCCATTAAGTTCTTTAAAAAGATCTAAAACTCGGCAAAAAGTTTGGCTTTTTTTTTTCTTTTTTTTTTT
>VZRH01000839.1:303090-314194 GCA_013397555.1 Urocynchramus pylzowi
TTAAGGGTCGAGGATTGCCGGTGTTAGTATCTGACCGCAAAAGCGTGTTCCAAGTAGTACACGAATTTAAAGCAACATTACTAACAAGCTCTAATCCCTACCAAAAGTTAGGTCGAGATACTAATTCAGCGCTCACAGAGTGTGGTTCTTAGCCTACAGGCGGCCCTGAGGGGGCGAAGGCAGCTTCACCCACCGACTGATCCCAGAAGTCTTCCCTAACTTCTCTCCATTTCCTAACTTACATACTTCCATATTCTTCTATTTATATTCCTACCTTATATAACTTTTACGCTATTTCTTCACATTCAGGTGGAGCACGAGTGACTTTAGTCATACATCTCAGTGAGGGGTGCTCGTACCTTGGGGTGGGAATCACAATAGTACCAGCGGTGGAGATATGTTTCAGTCCAAGGAGAGTGATTTTACCACGGATGCTGATTCAACAGTGGCATATCTTCCTTTTTCTCCCTTTCGGCTGCTGTGGGGATTATCACCAGAGTGATAATCACAGAAAGTACCACCGAGTTCCCTCCTCTGCGAGGATTTTACCAGAGCCCGGCTGCAGTGTCTCCAGTCCCCTCCACCCTCCTTATAATGTGTGTGGGAGGCGGGGGATGCTCACCACATTCCCTCCAGGGAGCAGCAACCATGTTTTCCACTATAATTTCCATACAGTTGTCTTCTTACCTCCTCCACATTTGCTCCAGTCATCTTCCCACATAAGGGCTACAGGAATTCTCCCTGAAAAATAAGAGCGGGCTGAGAGGAGTGAGGGATCCAAGCTGTGCCACACACAAGAAGGGATGTGACAGCTGGGATTTTGCTTGAGACCCACAGAGCAGGGTCAAACCCAGCACTTCATGCACTGAGCAATGCCACAACACAGCCTCAAGAGGAAACACATTTTTTCCCTCCTTCCTCCAATAACTGCATTTTTCTTTCATGGAATGCCAGCATATCTAACTGGGAGAGATTGGTCTGGCTCTGTGAAATCTTTCAGGCCAGTCATGGCTTTTGGCCAACCACAGCTTCACTGACTGCAGCTGCATTATTTTGTAAAAGCAGGGGCAGAGGATCCTCATTCTGACGTTAATTAATCTGCACATGAAGAAGAGGGAGGCAGAACCAGACATGACTGTAGTTAGTGAGGCCAATCCTCATCTCATTCAAACTCCCTCCTCCGCTCTTCAGCTCTTACTATACACTTACAATATTGTAAACAACTGTGTTGCAAAAGATGCTAAAAATTCCCTATGTGAGAATCATACATAAAAGCAAAAAATTAAAGGAGAACATTTTTCAGACAAATAGTTTATTTACTTACAGCTCCCCACTGGTAGCAGCTTTTTACCCCATGAAAGCTGCCCTGGCCTTCCTACCTCCTACCAACATGTTTCAACTTTCTCACTGACATTCAAAACACTTTTGTCTTTGGCCAGGAAATGGTGACAGCACATTATGAGCACTGTGTCTTTAAAATATATTTATAAACTTTAATCTGGTTCTAAATTACCACATATCCTCCCTCCCTGCCAAGCACACACAGTCTCCTCCAGCAGACCAGTGTGGACTCCCTGTTGCACCTATGCCTAGAATCTCTCTTAGAGGGACAGGAGATACTACCAGTGCACAGACATTAAAATTCAAAAAAGGTGTTTTCCCTGCATTTTTCCTGGGAACCTACAGGTGAGCAGACCAGCACAGTAACATTGTCTATCAAAGAAAATTTTGGCCAGAACTGCGCTCTTCTTGCCCTCCAAACACATTGCTTCCTGCTCTGCCAATCCCTTGAAACCTTAACTGAAGATATATAATTGCATGGTATCATAATATATGCCTATAACCCTGAAATTTTCCTTGGAAAACTTGAAGCAAAAGCAACTCAGGCAAGAGTTCCACTTGTGTGTTTCGTTTCCCCCCTGCTCAAGGACAACCAGTCCCAGCAGAGACACAGCTTCACCTCTGCCTGGCTTTGTAGCCATCACAGGTGGTCAGTACAATGTTCCTCCACCCAGAACGTTTCCAACACCCCAGAGAGGCCAGCAATCCTCAGTGCATATTTCTGCAGCCCCTCAGTATTTGGTCCCTGAGCATGGTAAACTCAGGTTTGCTTTCCCAAAGCTTTTGCTTTTTTATCTGAAGGTGCTGCGTGTGCAGTACCAGCGGCTCTCGTGGGGTGGCATTGACAAAATGCTGAATGGCACAGAAAGGCTGGCAGCTAAACCACGTTTGCTAAGGGCTTACACAGTGCCATCTGCCTTTTCTCTTTAGTTTAGGATGTTACTAATTATAACTTGTGCTCAGTTCACTGCTCTCAGTCTCCTTCCCCTGCTACAATTTAGTGGCTCAAAATGACCCAGATCCCTCCCTGGCCCTTGGGAGAGCAGCAGAGGGTGAGTCCTGGGGCTCCACAGCTGTGCCCTGCCTGCCTGGGATTCCTGGTCTGGAGGAGGAGATGAGGAAGAGCTACAGATCTGGAGGAGGAGCATGTGAATAGGATAACAAATGTTTATTGACATTTGTCAAATCGAATCCTTGTAGGCCCAAATATGGTTACTAGCTGAAGTAGGCTGTATTTTATCATAGCTCAAGCAAATTTCCCACAACTAAACATTCTGTTGATTTCAGGAAACTGCCCAGGATCTGATCAACACTAAAACAACTCTTTGTTATTTCTTTCAAAGTTTATAGTCTGGCCAGGTATAGATTCATAGAATGGCCTGGGTTAGAAGCAACGTTAAAGATATCTTATTCCACCCCACTGCCATGGGCAGGGACACTTTCCATTAGATCAGGTTGCTCAGAGCTCCATCCAACCTGGCCTTGGACACTTTCAGGGATGGGGCATCCACAGCTTCTCTGGGCAACCTGTGCCAGTGCCTCACTACTCTCTCAGTCAAGAACTTATTTCTAATATCTAATCTAAATTAATCACTTCCAGTTTAAAGCCACTTAACATGCTTAGCATTTCTTCAGATGAGTATTATGTCTTTAGAGCATCAAGGTTCAAAGAGTAAAAGCTCTGAATTTCAGCATAGTTTTCATCACCTGCAAGCTTAAAATAAAAGTGCAAATTTTTAAAGATATAGATATAGATATATACAATTATACAAGTTTTTTATCACTCTCTTGTTGATCTAATTCAGGATTTTTTTTTCCTGGCTTAGTATCTTAGGATGAGACCAAGTTTAACAGTCTTAAATCTGGATCTGCCTCTGGTAGCTGGGTCACAGCAGACAAAACTATCACTGCTCCTGTCTGCTAAGGGAACTACATCCTCTACAGGCATCCAGGGGAATGGCATCAGTCCTGGGAAAGGAAAGCCAGAAGTGCAGGCTGCCTTTACTGCATGAGAAGTGCAACTTTTCATAATCACTGCTGAACTGGGGGAGCTGCCAGGTAAATGAGAAAATGACAGAAAAGTAACGTCACTGATGGAGCTTCAAATCTGCACTTTTTAATCGTACAATTTTTCTTGGTTAAATTCTTTCTCAAGGCAACTGATACTGTATTATTAGTCTGGGAAACAATGATTCTGATCTCTTCTGGGTAATAAACACGTAAGGACTTCCTATTCTTGCTAAGTATAAACGATCCCTAACTTCTAAAACTTTAGATTCCATGACACAAAAACAAGAAAGGAAGTTTAGTTTAAAAGGCTGTTTAGCCTTTCTCCTTCAACACATTGAACACATGGCTGTATTCTCCTGGCTGTAGGTGAAAATGGCTGGTAAGAGCAGGTAAATGTGACACAAACTATTTCACCCCCCAGAGTACTTCACACTGTGAGTATATTCTGACATAATATCTTAATTTTGGAGCTTTAGAGGCGTGACTGAGTCCCTGGGTCTCTGGTTTTGCTATTTAACATGTATGCAGCACTGGTTCCTGCTTTGAACAGTTATTCATCAGATCTTCAGTAGTCTTAAGGAGTCAAAATCTTTTTCAATCACTGTCAGTCATCCCCTAATGTCCTTGTTCTTCTCTATCACTCCCTATGTGTCACATCCTGCTGTAATTCAGGTCCAGCTGAAAGCAGTACACTCACACAAGTCAGCAGCTTAGATTGCTTACAAAGTTTCCATCCCTGCCCACAATCCACTCACATTCTCACACTCACGTTTGGCTTCATTTTGAGCAGCACACAGTGTGACTTTGCACTGAGTCGTGCTCCAGGGTCCAGCATTACCTCAACCCTACATAATGGAAATGGGGGCAGCAGCAAAGGCTCTGTCTGGCTGGAAGCTGGGAGTGTAATCCCAGTAGCTTCCCCTCTGAGAGACACCCTCTAAGGAAAGGACTGTGCCCTGAGAACTCAGTGAAGAACAGGACTGAAGGACCTTACATCTGCCATCCCGCTCCACCCGGCAAACTGCAACCAGCACGCTCACATTGCCTTTTGTATTTCAGACCCCAACAGCTGCTGGTTCTGCCCACCACCCAGCCCCACCACCTGGAACCCTCAAAGCACTTACACTGTCCTGGAAGACTTCCAACTCCCCACACGGGCTAAAGCTTGTCCTAGAGATGCAGCTCAGCAGCAGCAGCAGGAGATAACCGTGTTACAGTCAGAGTTTGAGACATTTCCACAGCCACACCATTGATGAGCCCCATGTTTCAATCCCTTTTCCTGCCCTTGCATCACTTCCCAGCATGCATGGCTTTAATCTGGCCATGTGATGGAGCTGCTGCTGACAGCTGGATGTGTGTCCTGGGTCTTTTCCAAGTGCCAACCCTCTGCTTGCTCAAGCCACACAGGGATGCCTCCCTGCCCTTTTCTCTCCAACTTGTGAGCAGGAAGGGAGCCCGGGGTGTTGCCTCACAGGCCACTGTGGCTGAGTGCAGGCTGCTCTAGCACAAAGGGCAGCAGCTGGACCCTGTCACCTCGTCTGGTCTGTCTGCTCCATGGGAGGATTTGCCTTCTGCCTTGCCTCAGCAACCCCTGGGTGACTCCACTCCCTGAGCTCAAGGAGATCTTTTCTGACATGTTACTCACCCCAACGGAGTACAGCAGGAGCTTCCTCCAGATATTCCCCTACTCAAGTTCTTTGTGTGGGAATTCTGGAATTCAAAACTACACATTTGTCTGCTTAGGGCCTGTTTTCTTCAAGGAATGTGGCCACATGTGAGTCCATCACAGAGGAGTCAGCCCTGCAGCTCTGTGGGATCATCCAAGAGGTTCTGTGCAGGGGAGAGTTTGCAGGTTCCGAGTGAGCCGGGCTGGGTCACCCTCCATGAACCTGCTGCTGGGAGAGAAATCCAAGGAATCAACATGCCCTTACAGCCCTGGTCTGGGTGTGCTCAGCAAGCACAGGGGAGCATGTGCTGTGGTTCTGGTTGAGAGGCTTCCCAGCTCTTTCATCCATCTCATGGCCATCTCCAGCCTTTCTCTAGAGACTTTTTCTGCCCTGCGCGATGGCACAACATGGCACTGCTGCCTTCAGTTGTTCTGCAGCTCATTGTTAGGACTCCTTTCCTCTGTGATTCTCTGTATCCTGAAAAACAGCTGTGTTTTTATTAATGTATCATCTAACCTTAAGAGCTGCTGAGTAAGTTCAGCTCTTCAGTCATCAGCCCTCTCCCCCAGATGCTTTTCTGTGCCATGCTTTACTCCTACACACTTTTCCTGCACGGTTTCTATGGCAACATGTATATCTCTCCATCTGCTGTATATCTCCATTATCATGTTTAGGTGCTTGTTATTCCAGTCTCAAGTGCCATTTCCAGGTGTATCATGTTAACAAGTTCAGTTTTGGAAAACAAGCCAAAGCACTTGGTAATTTTTGTAGGCAAACCTACACAGTCAATAATTTGACTGCTGTGTTTCCATTTAAGCTCTGTTTGAGGGATACTGATAGCAAGCTGTTCTCATCACCAGATCTTTTACCTGTATGCTCTAGCTGATTCTGATTTACTTCCTAATTTCCAAATTATATCCTTCCTTTTTGTTGCAGCCTGTGCTGCCTACAGAGTGGGTATATTTGGATTCTGGAAAGTCTTTGTTGGTCTGTAGCCTGGGGTTTGATATCTTTTATAGAAAATTAAGTTACCAATACTGTTTCTCTTCTGTCAAATGTATTTTTCAGTTCTGCTGAAGTTCTGTTTCTTGTCCTGAAACTTTCTCTGTTGGATTACAGAAAGCCCTGAAGAGTACAGATGGTTTACAATTGGCCTCTCAATCTGTTCTGCTTGAATTCCTTAAATTGTTTGGAATTATGTAGATTTCTATACGGCTAAAAGCCAGTCTTATTTTCTGCTAAGTACATTGTTGGAGAACTAACTTAAGTGTGAAAAAAAAAAGTTCTTCCTATGTAATCTAATCAGAACCTCCAGCAGAAAATTCAACTAAACGAAATGAGCGGAGTCAAAGCTTCACTGTTGATTTGCTTTCTAGATCCCATGAGTGAGTAAGAAGTTTTACAGCTTCCACATGCAAGAAGTCCACGTGGAAGCTGGAAAACTGTAAGCAATTTGAGCTGTCAGCTTTTAGGGATGCAAACTGACATTGTTTATTTGTTCCTAAGATCCTGTAAGAGTCTTTTTGAGATATTACATGCTACCTCAGTATAAATGCCTATTATTTACTACTTATAATTAAAAGTAATTAAGCATATTAATTTAGTGTTTATATATGCATTTAAAACCATGCAAATCTTCTGTTTAGGATGTAATTCAGAGAGAGCTTATGTGCAAAAATTTTCCAGAGGAAAATTAAGAGGCCCATGATATCCCAGTAATTTCAACTGCCAATAATAATAGTGCATAATAATAATAATAATAATAATAATAATAATAATAATGCCCAGTAATTCTGCCAATGCAGTCCACCAGGGTGTCTAGGGCAAGGTGAAGGTCAGGCACTGCACTTGCATTTTGGGTAGACCTGAAGTGGGAGATTTTTAATGGTCTGCAGACCTCAGGCAGGGGAAGGTTTCTCTGGACACTCACAACAGGTGGGCTCCTCTCACATACCAAGGCTGACATTGGGAACCCTTGTTCTAAACTGCAGACCTACCCCAAACTTAACTCTACCTATAGATTCATAGGTGAAAAAACTGAATGTGTGAGTCCTGCTGACGTCAGCCCACAAGGATTGGAAAAATATAAAAACATACCTCAGTTTTCAGCTCCTCTTCCCTAAACTGTAAAGCCTGCATTCCTTAAGATGCTGAGGAGCAATGCTACCTGATCATCACCCCAGGGATTGCAAAATTCATGTTCTGCTTTGCTTTCAAGTAGTCACAAGATGGAAGAGAATTGAATTGAATTTTACTTCTCTCCAAAGAGATCAGACAAAATAAGGCTGAATATTACCAGTAGCTCCAGATGCCTGCATAGGATGTGATCTGTGATGCAGACAGTGCAGGACATCTCAGGACTATGCAGAAAGTCTAGTGAAAAAAATGAGAAGGGAGTGATACTGCAGAGAGAACTGTCATTCAAACATCCAAAATTAAAGGTATGACTCAAAATCAAAACAAACCAGACCTGCACAGGGAAGGAAAACAAGGACATAAAGGGTTTACTGCATGATTGCAAAGGAAATGAAGGAAAGTACTCACCACAATAGCAGCAGGGCAGATACCTAAAAGCTAAAGGAAGATATTGCTTCAGACTCCATAAGGAAAAAAATGTAACTAACCCCAGAGAGCTGAGGCAGCACACTTAAGAGGCTAAAGGGCATGGATATGGAAATTATTGTGTAACACAGCCACAAAACTTGAGGGCTCTTTACCCTTCACTTCTGAATACTGATTAAGCTCCATCAATGACATCTTTGGGCCTTTTAGAGCAAATGTTAGCCATGAGTAACAAAAGACATGGATGGAAGCAGAACATGGGTTAAAATGTAGGTTAGGCATATTAGATGTAGACCAGCTCAATGTCTTTCTTTGATAAGATAATGGCATATCAGAACAAAGGAAAAATAATCAATCTTATCAGCCTAGACTTTGGTAAAGCATTTGCTTTGGTACTACCTAGATAATTATTAGTTAAACTTGAGAAGATGAGGATTAATGTAAATACCATAAAATTATGAAGGAACAGAATTGGGAGTGAAAACTGCTGATGGGGCTGAGAGCAAAATTATAGGACTGGAGTAGTCAGTAAGTAATGTCATTAGTTAGCTTGATGCAAAAAATTATGAGTAAGGCAATGAAGTTTGCTAACAACAAATCTAGGAGATATTTTCAATAGAGAGGAAATCCTAAAGGAAGAATTACATAATTATCATGCCCTAATAATAGACATGGGAAGAAATGTAACAGCTTATGATGCATGTACTGAGAGATTGGTAACATTTCTGCCTTAAATTAGAATTTATCCACTATGAACAACAGAAGAGGGAGAATCATGTGTGTGGTGTAGTTATTAGAAAGATAAATGGAGTCTTACATGTAGCAAGACTCCATGTTCCTGTATTTTCAGGAACAATAAACAAATAGATACAAAACACTGGGTAAAATTCAGCTGAAATTTCTGGGCATCATTCAGGTTATTGGTGTTCAGCAAGCCTGAATTCATCCTGGAACAGGTACAAAGAAGTGACATCCAGATAATCAGAGGAATAGCTAAGACAGCATGTCTTGCTGAGCTTGGCAAAATGAATGGTGGGATGGGATCTGATTCCTCTCTGTAAATACATTTGAGGTTTTAGTCAGGCAGAGAGGGAGAATAAGCATCAGGGGAGAAGAATCATTCACATTTATAGACAGCACTCGTGCTAGAGCAGATGGGCATAAGTTGGATATGAAACAGGAAGAAGGGCTCTCACTGTGAGAGGAGTAATGGTCTCAAGTAGTTTCTCAGTAGGAGAAGAAGGGGAAAAACCTCTAACCAGTCTTAAGAGGGATACTGAGTTTGGCATTTCTCAGTCACTTTTTTTGGGATGTTCAAAGACTGCATTGCCACCATAGGAAGAGCCATACCTGGCTTAGCAAAATCTCCTGTTGCTGCCCTAGCTTTGCTGCAGGGATGGTGAGGTCTTGCTGTTTGCAGGGGAGAACGGTTCAGGTGTGTAATCTCTGGGTCACATGCATTAGGTGTGGAAGATCAGGTGAGATTGGATGGGGGTGGCCTTGAGAGAGTTGTTTTTAGCCTCCCTTTATGGTGACTGAGCTTTTATGTCTGCTATTGTTCCAACGAGTCACACGTCAGAGCTAGAGCTCCTGGGCTTATGTGAAAAACAAACATGGAGCCTCCATGGGAAAGAACAGATCCTTCCCATTGCCAGATAAAACAACAGCCTCAGCACCCGCCAGTGTGTGCTCTGTGGCCCCGGGGCTCTGAAATCTAACAAAGGACCATTTCTCAGGGCCTCACACAACACTGCCACTGAGACAGCCTTGACAAGCAAACCTGACGTCTAAAACTGCCTGCAGACCACCTGAAACCATCCATGGGGAGTGAATGCTTCCCTATCCATCTCCATGGAGCAGCAAGCACACGAATCCACGGGAGAGTTCAGCAGCAGCACAAATTATGTACTTCCACAGCCAATTAGTGTCACAGATGGATAAGCTAATGTGTGCACTCACAGTCCCAGGCTGTGTCCCCTGCTCTTCACAAGTGCTGCTGTACCCATCTGCCTGCTCGTCCCCTGCCAGTTTATTTGCACCCACCAAATGGTCATTGCAATCACGATGTGGAGGCCACATAAATCAGTGCAAAGGCCACCAAACTGTTACAGTTTTCCTTTGTAATTAAAGGCTTCCACCTTAATTTAGAAAAAAAACCACTACACAGTTTGCAACATGTGTATTATATAGATCAGGGACATATTCTGTGGCATGCATTAATTGCAGAAGCCTGTGCTTCAGTGAGTATTTCCCCTCCTTGGGGCCTGGGGACTCACCAGAACAGAAGAGCTTGCAACAAGCAGAGGAACAGGGCAAGAAGGATGATGGCTGCTCTTCACCTCCACTTTAGATCTTCTTCTCAAGGGGAAGATGAGCTAAAGGGAGAAGAGAATGAAGGGACACAGAGGAACAAGCAAATCATGGTGAACCAGCAGGATACTGCAAATGTTCCTGGAACCAGAGAAAGGCTCTTGTGCTTTGGCTGTGCCCAAACTTTGCTTGCAGGTAATGCAGAATCCCCATCAGACTTCACACATGCCCCAGGTCCCAGCTACACCTTCCTTTTCATCAGCCTGTCCTGGTTATTTTCTCAAAATATTATTTTTCAGAATTTTTCCCTAGTCTTTTTTGTTAAGTCCACAAACAGTCATCACTATCAGGATGCACCAAATAATTGAGCCAATGGAGCTGACAGCAGGCGAGATGAACATATGTGTACCTCCAGAAACACCCACAGGCTCCTCCAGTGCTGGCAGCCAGCCTCCCTCTATGAATCACAGGGTCAGGTGTCCACATCCCACAGAGCCAGGAACCCACTGAGCCAAGCTCTGGGGTGAGGGCAGCAGATGTGGTCACTGCTGGGCCTGCAGCCCCCCGGCAGAGACAGCAACCCTGGCATGGCAGGATGAGGGGGAGCAGGAGTGCAAGAGCAGGAGAGGTGGCAAATGCAGCCCTTTGGCTCAAAAATGAGAGAAGGATGCTTTGAAGAGGAGACAGGGTGTACTAGATGAGAGGGCTGAGAGGTAAAATGTGGTCATTTGTAGGGTGTTAGGCATGATTGAACAATGTAGGAGAAAAGGACCAACGCTCCTTTTGTTCTTCCCTGTAGACAACTTGTATTTGATGTCCCATATTAAGAGCTGTGATATAGTTCAGGTTTATCAGCTGAATTTGGCTCTGCTTATGCACTCATAGCCTTTTCTTGGTGTATTCCTAATGTGACTGAAGGATTTAAACCATTACTCTTTGTAGGGCAGGGCAGGTGGGACCTTGAGATGTCTCTCACTGTCCCAAAGCGCACAGCTGTCCTCTGCCACAGTCTCTGCCACGTTACCCACCCCACCGAAACCCTAGGTTCCGCCGGTGGGCAGGAAGGTCCCACTCCACGGGAAGTTCAGGGCTTCCCGCTTTCCCCACGCAGGTCCTTATCCCTACATCTCGGAGAAGGCACCGTTTCCCCCATTCCCCCTTCCAGGGCACTGAATCCCGCCGCTCCCAGCCGGCCCGGGCAGAGCATCGGCCGG
>VZRH01000839.1:314303-383701 GCA_013397555.1 Urocynchramus pylzowi
CCGAGCCCAGCCGAGCCCAGCCGAGCCCCGCGGGCGGGTCGCAGCCCGCAGGATGTCGCCGCTCCGCGTCTGCATCGTCGGCTCGGGGAACTGGTGAGTGCCGCAGCGCGGAGGGGGGGCTCTGCCTTTGTCCTCCTCCCTTTCTTTCCTTATGTTTTTTCCTTTTCCTCCTCTTTCCCCCGTTCCTTCCTCGGTGTTTCCTCCCGCCGCGGCGGGCGGGGGCTTCGCAACAGGTGCGGTACGGGGAGCGTCTCCATGGTCCTGAAACCGCGACCCCGGCCCCGTCCTGCCGCGGTTCTGGGCTCCTGGGCAGGCACCATCGGTCCCGAGAGAGGCACCAGTCAATGAGAACTGGAAAAGCGTGAGGCTCCCGCATCACCCCAGGTGTGTGAGCCGCTTAAAGCCTGGCGACAGAATCCAGAGAGGCCCGGAGCTGTCGCTGTGTGTGCCTGCTGCAGGGCCCCGGCAGTTCAAGCCGAAGCATTCAGCAGTGTGCAGGGTGGTGATGCCGTCTGCGTTCCTCTGAAGGAACCGGGGCACAGGCGACATTTAAAGCCACGATGTATTGGCACCTTTCACTTCCATCCTCCTCAGCGTGTCCTTTTGCATCTTGGTGCAGACACAGCGTAGTGTTCAGGTCTCCCATTGATCCTCATTCTTACAAATACAAATATGTTTGCTACTGCTCAGCTCTTTCCAGCCTGGACAAAAGCATGGGTCTCCAGAGCTCCTTGAGTCTGACAGATCCCAATAAGATCAGTAAATCCATCTCACAGGACTTAGCATCTTACTTTTCTTATGCTTTCTGTACACTGAGCACAAACAAACAGACCAACATGCATGTGCTTGCATTTGGGATTAGCAAACCTAGCCTCCAGGTAGTTCTGGTGATAGTTTTTGTACAAGGAGAACAAGCTATTTAAGATTTTAAAAATATCTGACAGCTAGGTGGAAGTAATGCCAGAAGAGTCAGTAAATGAGGGAGTGGTTGCTTGTCAGTTGCTGAGAACACAGCAGAGTTAAAACACAGCTCTCTGCCTTCCTGCCTTGTAAAAACAATCCACTGCCTGCAATGCATTTTCTTTGTGCATGACATCTCACAGCCTTTCACATGGAACTGCACAGCCAAGTCTTCTGGACCTCATTGTCACACTTCTGTCTTTCCCTAGCCCTATCATTTGTTTCCTCAACTGCTGCTTTCACATGTTTTTTCAGGGAAGGCATCCCTCTCCCTGCCACTTTCTCTTCCCTCGCTTGCCTGTGCAGGCAGCTCATTGTCTCTTCCAAGCCCTCAACAACCATGACTGCAGGTTTGGAAGGCAACTTTTTTACCTTTGATCAGCTCACAGTCACAAACTTCATCATTCTCTTGCTACATCCTCAAGCAGGGACCTCCTGCTTTTCCCAGGCTGCCTGCCTTCTCACGAGACATCATTTGAAGTCACTTAGTTGTATTCAGATCTGTACTTGAGGAAGTTCTCTGTTTTTCCACATGTACCTACAAACTTGAGCTATATTACAGAGATACTGAGACCCCAGCCCATTCAATACCATCTACTTACCCATCCTTCCTGTCTGCCTGGGCCCATCTCTTGCTTCCTACCAAATACACCAGCTCTAAAATCCTCAGGGAGGACATAAACATTGTGCTCTGATGTATGAGTAACATTTATTCATAGCCTTGGTGGCAGAACAGGTTGTTTTAGTGCTACAGAGAAATACGTTTCCCTTTGGCAAACATTTTTTTTCCTTATGTTCCTCATAAATATTTGGGTGGCAGTTCAGATCCGTGCTCTTGAGGCTTTCCTGCAGCTCAGAATTGTGGCTGACACGTGACACAGCAATGTTGCAAAAGCTCATGTCAGCTGCAGAAGTTCAGCAGGTCACGGGGACTTGCTAAGTCAACACTGCCATGAGGCTCATGAGTGAGTTATGGTTGAGTGAAGCAAGTGCTGCTCTGCATTTTGTGGTTGCCAGTAGGTGCAGGAGGGTTTGTGTTGATCTACTGAGATTTGCAAGTCCCATTCAGGATTTCAGGGATTAAAGCTGGAGTCTGCATCTTTCAACAGAAAATTGTATGTTCTTGGTACTTAGCTAAAAAAGTTATTTTTATGGGTAGGACTGATGTATAAGTTCATCATCCAGGTTGTGCTGGACAACCTTGACAATTAATTTATATCTCAAGTTTATGAAAAAATCCAAACCTTTTTTTAATACATGTTTCTTGTGTGGAGCCAAAATTCATCCTCAGCTCAAGCTTTGAATGTGCCATCTGTTGATAGCAGGGCAAGAGAATCAGAATATAAGCAATTTTATAAATAATATGAATGTATGCTATAACTGCATGCCTTTCTTTCAAAACAGCAGAACTCTTACAGAAAAGGTTCACCCTTAAAACACTTCCCTAAATATTGTAAAAGACCAAACCAAATCATCCCTTACAAAATAAAACAAAGCCCTAAAACAAAAACCACAAACCAACCAAAAAGCCCCAAGCTAAATAACTAAATAAAAAAAGCACTACAGCAGCTCAGGATATAGCGTGTAATCAACACTGAGTGAAGTGAAACCTGATCTCAGCAGGATTTCTTTATCATTAAAGATTAAGACCTTAATTACCTATTCATAAGACCTTATTAGTTATTAAGCAATTTAACCTCATGCAAACCTGTTACATGAAAAATATGGGTGAACCAAGGAGGGTCAGTTACAATGTGGTTTCCCTTTGAATCATTAACAGCCTAGACCTACCTGGACTTTGATATCCCCAAGAACTTTATCAGTTCCAGAACACACCACAGCTAAATCCTATTCATGCTCATTTTTACAAGGGGGTCAGAGGACAATACTGCTGCAACTGGAGTTTCTCTTTCACTCGTGTTAATAAAGTGGCCAATGCTTGAGAGATTAAAGTAGCATTAAAATGGAGAGAAGGAAGACAGGAGTAAAAATAATCACCCCTCTTCCTCAAATAATTTAAAGTTCATTAAACAATAATTCTGTGAGGTTTCTAATTCTCCCTTGCCTTGTAAGCGTTTGCAAGGCTGCAGTGATGATGGTGGAATAAAATTATAGTCTGACCTGAAATTAAAAATGCTCAGCATGACTCAAGATGAGTAAACTGGATGGTTAAAATATCCTCAGGCTACAAGTATTACAGGTCCTGTTACAGTGATAATTAGAACAATAAGTAAAGAGAAACCACCAGATTGAAGGGATGTTTGTTTTTTTTTTCTGATCATTTAGCTCTTCTGTAAAATCCTTATTGTAACTGTTTGGTTATGGATAGGAAAGTGGGATGCATCTATTTTACATGAGATGCACAAAGACTGTCACAGCAAGGTTGCTTAGCACTTATTTACCACCTGGATTATTTTACATTTATTGATCTTGATAAAAACCAGAATTATCTGAAGACCATAAGAGATTTTAATCTCAGATCATGTATTTTTAGTGTTATTGATGGTACATCACACTCCTGCTCTATAACCCTTGATACCACTTCAGTTCCATTATTGCAGTTATATTTTTCCCCTGTTCTGCTTCCTCTGTTCTTAAACTTGAGGGGCTCTTGATGGAGGGTAGTGGATAAAGCTTTCTGATAAATGTTGCAAGCACCTAGACAGCTTTATAGCACAGGCTTTTTATGAGTTATGATGTTTAAAGTAACTAGTGTTTCCAATTCACTATAAAAGTACTTTTTCCCTTTTAGTTATTTTTATTTTATTTTAAAGGGGATCAGCCATAGCAAGAATCATTGGCAAAAATGTCCAGAAGTCAAACAGATTTGATCCCACTGTCAAGATGTGGGTATTTGAAGAGATCATTAATGGAAGAAAACTCTCAGAAATCATCAACCAGGAACATGAAAATGTTAAATATCTGCCTGGGTATAAGATACCCCACAATGTGGTAAGTTGAAAAAAAAAAATAAAATAACTGATTTTTTATATATATATATTTATTTTTATTTTTTTTTTTTAATAAGGGAGGCAATGTCTGAAAAAAAATTAGGAAGCAATTCACTGTTTTGTTCTGGTTTGCCACCTAACTCACTCCATTATAACTCCATGGAATATAATTCAGTTCTGTGATTTCTGCTTGTCTTGTATGTCACGCACAACTTCAAACACCAACTGTGTCTGTGCTGGTATCACACCATCCTCCTCCCTGGCAGAGAGCAGCACAACTCTAGAAATGGCAGGCAGAGATCTGTCTACACAGAGCTGAGATATTTCAAACCCACAGCATCATCTGGAAAAACAGGCAAAGCTGTTCTCCTTTCTTCAGGAAAAAAAATCAAAAGCAGAGCTGTGGCTTACACAGAGGTGAATAATGAGCTATCAGCTCATAGGTGATTTCAGGACAGCTGTAGTTAATAAAGCTCTAAATTCCATCAAAAATATAAGGTATTTATTTTCATGGGCATTTAAAATACCAAGTTATACATCTCTACTTAAATTAATCACCTTAGATAATTTACTGCTACTGAAGCAAGTGAGGTGAAGGGGTTTGGCTGTTCAAGATTTTGCCAAACACCACTGCTTTGTGAGTAGTGCCACATTTTTGGAACAGTTGCAGTTGTAAAGGGAAATTAAAATGCTGCATGTGGTAGGTCTCCTTGCTTGGGGAGTGGTTATATTTAGTATTCCATTTTGTGCTGTGATTGCAAACTCGCACTCCTAGTGCTTGAACTTGGCACACAGTTCTCCTGGGTTACAACTGACTTGTCACTGTTATTTTTACAACCCTCTAGCAGATTTTGTCATCATCCCTTGAGGCCAGTCTCACCCTGTTTAGAGCAAAGCCTGAGGCTTCACCAGCAAGAATCAACTGGTTGCAGTAGATGGACTCTCAGACCATCTCCAACTGAGAAAAAAAAAAAAGAAAACCAAACAAGCTGAGCTTTTCCTTGCATTGCTCTGCAGCATTTTGGAGAGACAGGAGCACAGCCTGTGTGGTGCTGCCAGCCTCTGCCCTGCTCCCACTCACTGTTTTCCCAGAGAAGCAGCCTGGCTGGCAGCAGCTCTGGTTTTCTTGCTGGGAGTCCCACTTGCTTAAGGCTGCACGCTCCAAAGCTGCATCCAAGAATGATGTTTGCTCCTACTGCAAACTGCTTCTAGCAGGCTCAAATTCACCTGCTGTTGCCTCTGTAGCCTGGCTTGAATTGTTCTGAATAATGCCAGTATTTGGAGGAAGATACAGCTAGGTAGCTTTTAAGCATGTTGTATAGGTTTTTGTAACTCTTGGGAAAATTACTGTCTATTTAAAACAAAGACATACACCCAAAGATGATGATAATCTCTGTCCTTGATACAGTTTATCCCTCAGTAACTCAGCTGGTGACCTATGGAAACTAAAGACTTCTAGAAGAGCCTCTGTCCCACCACCCAATTTTTTCTCCTGTGCTACCCCTCATTCCAGAAGAATCATATGGGGTTGGTCAGCCATCTTCAGGAACCAGATCAAGAAGCTAAACTAGCAAAGGGGCTTCCCAGCATGCCACAAATTTATAAAGTATATAATCTTTCCCAGATTATCCACACAGGGTTAAATTATTAAAAAATTATTTAAAATCCAACCCGAAACAGTTCAGCTGCTTTGGATATTTCAGAAGAGATCTGTGGCTGCTTGTGTGGAGAGCTGGCAGCTATGCCACAGGGCAAGTTAAAATTAAGGACATTTGCACTGCATCTACCATGGCTTTGGCATGATGGTGTCTTGCAAGGACTGAGGATTCTTACCTGGGGCTCATTGTGTTTGTCACTCTTGTCCCAGGTGGCTGTACCAGACGTGGCTGAAGCAGCAAATGGGGCAGATATTTTAGTGTTTGTTCTGCCACATCAATTTATTGGACGAGTCTGTGGGCAGATTGCAGGACAGATAAAACCTGGGACATTTGGGATTTCCCTGATCAAGGTAAGTTGTCTCCACAGTACCCAGTCAATATGGAGTAAATAAACAGCTCCAACTTAAGGGCAGGAGCTGCAGCCCTCAGCTGCATGCTCTGCATAAACATGAGCATTTCTTTCTGCAAGAGTTAAATCTTGCCCAGCTCTGCCAGCCCTTCCGCTGCTCTCATGGCTGTGGAGAGGGAAGGATGGGGCAACCTATCCAGACTAAGAGTACCTGGTTTTGCCAGTCATGTTTAGCCTGGATCAGTTCCCACTTGGACCAGCATGGAGGTGAAAATGGGCAGAGGAAGGGATGCATAAAACTGCACTGCTGCCAGAAAAAATACTCTGACACTACAGCCCCAGTCAACTCCTAACTGAGAACTCTGAGTCAAAGTGCCTCTTCCAAGTACATGCTAAAGCTGTTCTTGGCAGCATTAAAATGGCATAATAACACTAATGATTTTGCAAAACTGAAGCAATTTCAATCTGGCATGAACGGAGGAATCTCTTTTTAAGGTTAGAGAGGTACCAGATTATCGTAATCTTTAAATAAATTAATATTTTAAGAGAATGTCAAACTAAAAGCCAGAGGCAAAGCATAGGAATGTAGTCTTACCACTTCTTCATTTGATTGCATTACAGGAAATATCCCACTTAAAATTGTAATGAAAGAAATGTAATTCAAGTTTTTGGACTTCAATACCAGCTCTTCCGCTCTATAGAAATTATCTCATAAGCAGCAGTAAGGAGAAGAGAGGAAGGTGGGAGAGGAAGGAATTTTCTGCAAATTTAGCTTAAAAAACCCAAGACAGTTCAGTATACTGCTTAACACCCAAAAAGCATTCTGATTAATACTTAGATCTTACAAAAAAAAGCTATTTCTTATAGACTTAGTTTTAAATGTCTTTTCCTGTACTACTGAAATTTAACTGAAAGGAAAAATACAGAGTCAAAGAAAGCAAGCCTCAGGACAGCAGCACTTGATGTGAGGCCTCTTGCAGGATTACCTTGACTGTCACCCCTTCTCCCTGAGCTTGCCTTGAATTTGCAGTTACCAAAGTACAAACCCAGAGCATTTGTATTAATGGCTAACACTAGTGATTATAAAACCCTTTTATTTCAATTAAAACCAGAGAGCTGCAGGCAATAGAACACCTTCTGCTTTACCAGTGCTCTGCTGCTGTCATTTTCCTATTCTAATACCCTGGCTTTAACTATCTTCTTTTCAGGGGATTGATGAGGGTCCTGATGGCCTGAAGCTTATATCTGACCTCATTCGAGAGCAGCTGAAAATAGAGATCAGTGTGCTGATGGGGGCCAACATAGCCAAAGAAGTGGCTGATGAGAAGTTCTGTGAAACCACCATTGGTAACTATTGCAAAGAGCCAATTAGAGCTGAGATTTAAAGTCACCTGTGGCAGGATAACCTCTGGAAGAAGCAGAGGGATGTGACTGGTCCCAGGTGGTCCCTGAGTGGAGCAGTGCCTGCTGAGCTCCTTCAGGGAGCCAGGATTATTTCCAGAGAATTTGGTGTGGAAAGAATCAGATTCAAAGTGACAGTGGGTTTCAGTGCTGAGAGTTAATTTAATCCATTGAAAATATCACAACTGAATCCTGTTTCTCTTGCCAATTCTGTAGGAATTGGCAAGAGCCACCTTTTGTGTCTGTAGAGCTCAACACAGAGTACATCAGCAGTTGAAACACAATACAGTCTAGATAAAGAAGTGTAATCAGAAGCTTCTATGTGCTCACACTCCCAGAGGTGTATTTCTTCATCTTAAAATTTCTTTGTTTGGAAAAGAAAACCCAGTAACATTTTGTTCCTCTCTGCCATTTGGACTACTTGCCAAGACACAGCCTCAGATCCTCCCAGGACTGGGTCTGACCTGATTTGGAAAGTTCATCCAGTAGTTTTTAAAACTCAGAGGTTTTTAAAGCCAGTCAAAATTAAAGTTACATCCTTAGATAGCTAGGAAAGGCAAAAGAAAAAGAATTGTGTTGCAATAATGTTCCTTTGCCTTGTAAATATTACAGTAATGGTGTACCAGCTGGGCATTTGTTACTGAAAGAGCAGCTAGGCACAAATAGGACTAGACATGATTAGGAGAGTTGAGCTATATTAATTCTCTTGGGGGGAATTTAACTTCTCCTAGCCTGGTTTGAAGCCATGATGTGATGATGACTGTGCAAAGAGCTTTGCCCCTTATTTTTGTCCCCACGGAAAGCCATGTAGTCCAGAAACAGCCACCTCTAAGAAAACTGGAACTGTGAAGAACAAGAAGCAAACCTAAAGTTCCTCATGAGATGGTGAGAAACCTCCCAGCTACCAGAGTGTGGTGCCCCAGGCTAGTAAAACTCACAGCTGAGCTCACCCTGAAGGAAACCAAGCTATCTTGTACAAAACTCAAGTGCAACTCTATTCAAAGGTCTTTGCCCAGCTGGCCATGGGCTCTCTGGGCCAAGGCAAACCTCAGTTCCTTTAGCACTAAGGGCTCTCCTTGGCTGAACACTGTAACAACATGATACATGACCTCTGTAGAATTGACAGGAAAAGGGTTTTACCAGTGCCAACCTTCAATTTCATCAACTGTGCATCCCCCTGTAACTGGGACTATTAGCCCTGTAACTGGGCCATAGTAATTTGTGCCCCATGATAGTACTTAGCAGTGACACAGGTTTACATTTTCAAAGCAGAAATTATACCATTGTCCTGCAGGAAACTGTTTGTAAATAATGTCTTTTGTAAGGTCTGTGGTTGTACAAGCTCTCTCAGGCAGAAAGATTCATTAAGGGGTATCTACTTTTAAGCTCTTTAAAAGTGTCATTAAGCAATATTGATCAATGCCCTGGAGTTGCCTACACCTAACACTGGCATCCAGCAGCAGAAATTGCTGTTGCACAAATCTCTGGTTTAGCAACACCTTGGGACTAGGATCACAAACGTTGAAGCAGTCCTTACAACCTTATTTCAGGTGAATTGTGTGCACTGTGAAACATTGTAAAAGCACTCTTTCATCCTTCTTTCCCACAGGATGCAAAAATGAAACACAAGGGGAAATCTTTAAAGAATTAATGCAGACCCCCAATTTCAGGATTACTGTGGTGCTTGACTCCGACACAGTGGAGCTTTGTGGAGCCTTAAAAGTGAGTGTTTTCGAGCCAATATATTTTATTAGGGCCAAATTCTAACCTCACCTGAGTCTTCTGTAAGCCACGGGGTCTAATTTGAGTCCTGTCACCATGTGAGTGAATGAGTGCAGACAAGATGCATCATTCATGAGGCAGTTTTCCAACCTGGAAAATAAACCTGGGAAATAAATTTTCCAACCTGGGAAATAAATTCCTTCGAAAAGGGGGAATTTATTTAAAATGTAGCTGCAGACAAAGCATTTAAAATACTTGTATTTTTATCTTTATTTTACCAGAGGCACATCTGGTTTTGAAAGCAGAGTTTAGTCCAGTGTTTTCTGCATGTTGTGAGCACATGGAACAAAGACTCTCACTATGTAGATTAGCTCCACTAATAATTATGTCCATGGTTTAAGTACAAAGCTGCTAGAAAATTCACATCAGAAGCGATGCTCTGTGTTGGCAGCATGTCTGTGTGGCATCCAGCAATGTCCACATGGAGACCCCAGGTGGGATCAGAAATGACACCAGAGTCACCAAATTTCCAAGAAGGGGACAGTAGTGTGAGATTGAGAGTTTGCTTTATATGAATTGAAAGTGACTTCAGTGTGTGATCCTTTTTACTTCTTTATACATTTAGTCATTTATACTTCAATAATTCACCTTTCCATGGAGGAGGTGGATGACTGATGAGGAAAGAATTGGTCCTGTTTAACTTCACATAGAAAAATAAATTTTTTTGATATACAAAACCAAACACTGCAGATTTTGCTTTTGGCCATAGAGCAGAACTCTGTGGGGCAGGAACAGATGGGAGAGTTTTTTTACTATTTTGTGATAAATCATTCCACTTCTTGAAATCCTTGGTTTGGTTTTGCCTCTACTAAAAAAAACCTAAAAAATTTAACACGTGCACTAGGGTATATACATGTCTGAAACAAACATGCCAATGGTAGCACTTAGTGGCATATTACTCATACACACTGAACTACATTTATTTAGGGACTTATTTAGGAGCTGGGAATTGGAAGGTGGAAAGGGAAGCATGCCAAACAATGGTGAGGACTTGCGAAGATGTTTAGAATCCTGAGAGATTTGTTTGGAGCTGTAGAGAAGGGCAGCTCTACTGATATTTGTAGGTAAGCCCAAAATTTGATCTACTGCAGCATCTTCATAGAATCCATGCCTGCTCAACTCAGAGACCCACAAAGAAAACCTAGAAAGGTGTGACTCTGTGTGGGATATTTTGAGTAGTTAAACAGAAAGGTCAGCGAGATCCAACTTGGAACTAGTGGGAAAACAAAACACTAATTGCCTACATGCCATGTGATTGCAATATTAGTGCATAAAACACTGCTTTGGTTTTTGTCCATGGGAGTAAGAGTAGATACCTAATAAAAACCTTCTAAAATTCCAGCAGCTTTTGCTCAAAATTATCTGTTTCTTCATAAGATAAACTCATGGCCATTAGAAATTGGCCCTTGTTCTGATGAAGACAGATTTGTGGGGTTCCCTTGGAGCTCAGGGCATGCTGATAAGCTGCACACCTTGGCTGTTTCCTTCCCTCCCCTGTATTTTGCCCTGGCCGTTTTTAGAACATCGTGGCGGTGGGCGCGGGGTTCTGCGATGGACTGAGTTTTGGTGACAACACCAAGGCAGCGGTGATACGCCTGGGCCTCATGGAGATGGTGGCCTTTGCCAAGATGTTCTGCAAGGGCCCAGTGTCAATAGCCACCTTTTTGGAAAGCTGTGGGGTCGCTGATCTCATCACCACCTGCTACGGCGGACGCAACAGAAAAGTAGCAGAAGCCTTTGCTCGCACGGGAAAAGTAAGGAGGATTTTGAAATACTTCACACTAATGCATGAAGAAGTCCTTCTGTGTTTTACAAATGCATCATTAATTGTTTACCTTCTTGATAACTGCTGGTATCACAGCAGTATCCCCTCTGACCCAAGTAATCAGTCTTCTCTCTTCTAGTCTATTGAGGAGCTGGAAAATGAGATGCTGAATGGACAAAAGCTGCAAGGTCCTCAGACCTCAGCCGAAGTCTACAAAATTCTGAAACAGAAAGATATGCTCCATAAGTAAGTGCTTTGAGTTAAAAAAAACAAAAACAACAACAAATTATGAGTGATTCATAACTTCCTTGACTGTACTTGTATTTAATTATCTTGTTCATTTCTGCAACAACAGCTTTCTACATCTTGGGCCCCTGCTAGAGCCTGGCTTGACTCCTCATTGCCAGGGTCAGTTGAATGGGAGAAGGGCTCAGCATTGTTAGAAGAAACGAGTCACAGATAGAGAGTGAGTTCAGGGGTACTGTTAGGGCCTAATAGAGTAATGTGAGATCACACACTGCAACAGCAGGGAAAACAATCACAGAATATTCTGAGTTGGAAAGGACTCACAGAGATCACCACCAACTCTTAAGTGAATGGCCCATACACAGGAAGCAAAAGAAATTATAATGTAAAGAAGCCTCCCAGACATCCCCATCCCCCAAATAAGATTCAAGGCTGTATACAGAATCATCTTGCAGACGTGATTCATGGGCCAAAGGGTTTCTTGTTCTCAGTATACATTGCAGTTCTTGGTATATATTGCAGCTTGCAGCATTCCTGCTTTCAGTGCAAACCTGAATTTGGTTATCTCAGTACAAATTTCAGGCTCATATTCCTGATCAAAGATTTTTACATGCACTGAACAGGTAATGTGTGCTGATATCAATGCTTTAGTGCCACAAATACTGCTGAGGTAACAGGTACCTCTAATTGCTTGGATGATGTAAGATTATTTATAATTTGAAACCTTTGCCTCAACTTACACAACAGAAAGACTAGACTTCTCTCCATCCCATTTCCTCTCATACATCAGCAGTACTGAGAAGTCAAACACTGCTAAATGAATCCTTAAAAACTTATTAGAATTGGAACAGATACAGAAGATTCAAGTGGCATTATCTTTCAAAAATGAGAGAGAAAAGGAAAGCTCATTTTGACAGCAGCTTTAAATCACAGCTTGATCTAATAATTATCCTATAATTGCCCTTTGTTACATGCTCAGTTCCAAGTCATTCAGTGGACTCATTTTTTACCACATAATGACTAAGACAGTTTGTAAAAGGAAAAGAATCCTTTAAGCCAAGAAAAGAAAATCATTAGACATTTTCAGTCTTTTTAGTCCTTTGGATAACAGTAATGACTGCAAATAATATATCCATTTTGCACACAGTTGGAAAAGAGTATATGCAATTCAAAATTGTTTTTAAATAAAAAATACTGGATAGGTATTTTGTTTCCAAAACAGCTTTTCTCTGCTGTCACTCCCATGATTTGCTCCTCTTCTTCGCCCAGTAGTCTTCCAGTAAAGGCAGCCCCAAGCTAAAATTATATTGTAAAGAGAGACAAAATTTTTCCACTTTCAACAGAACAAAAAAAATCTTTCCATTAAAATGGAATAGAAATGTTCATATAAACTTGAAAAACTATTTTAATTCCTATATGCTTCTTTCAGGTTTCCATTATTTACAACCATCTACAAGATCTGCTATGAGGGCCGATCAATCCAAGATTTCATCATGTGCCTGCAGAACCACCCAGAGCACATGTAGGGATCCCTTCTCCTCACCTGGCTGAATTCTCACCTTCCTGGGACTTCTGTCCACTCCAAGGCAATTGAAGTAGAGAAACAGGTTGCGTGACACTTGCTGTAAAAGCAGCAAAGAATGTATTTAACACCCCTTGTCCTGGGGGTAGAAAAATCTGCCTTTCATTTCAACATTATACCTAAGGAATAGGAAACAAATGTAAAACTTAACAGTATTTCATTTGAGTTAGTAATGTGGGTATTTCCCTTGAATTATTTTCTTGTTGACTGAAAACAGTCCCCTTGTAATTTCTACAACAGAGCTAAATAGCTCACATAAAACTCAATGTTTTGCCTACAGTTACTTCTAGAATGGCAGAACACGTAGAAAAATCAAAGAACTCATTCAAACACTCATTCAAACAGATAAATCACAGTTAAAAAAAAAAATCCAGGAGTGGTTAGATGCAATTGCGTGGACAAATGCTGGATTTCCATAATTCCCCTCAAACGCAAATAACATTTTGTATTCTGGGACATTTAGGCCATCCTTGATTTAGTTTCCCAGCAGAAGCTTCTTTGGAAAAATAGGTACTATTACTGTGCTCAGACAGACAAGAATGTTCATCAGATGTATAAATAAAAGTTTAAGGGGTGGGGGAAAGAAGAAGGGGTTTGGGATGGGTGTATTTTTTGTTTCAGATCTGGGATGCTAGGAATCCTCAGTAGTAATCTAACCTTGATTAAATTCACTGTATTCCTTTAAAAAACAGAAAAAACATCCAGAATAACCAAAGACAATTTTGTTAACATCAGATTTTCTCAGCAAGTCCTCATCATTAATTTGAGCCAGCTGAGAGGTGAGAAGTGGAGGTTGACAGGGAGATGTATCCAGGGCTCAGCTTGTGCACTTGCTGATATTTTGAGAAGGCAACCAGTAACAGTGACAAACTCTCTGTGATACTTGACTTTTCTGCCTGGATGGGAATGACCGCTGCAGACGCACAGAACTCCTGTACCTGGCATTGCACACCGGGCTGCATTTCAGCAAACTCCACTGGTCCTTCCCACACTGCACAGTCGTGTCCTGATCCTGCTCCAGCAGCACATCTTACACTCCAGGAGAGAGATCTCCCACCTGCTTCTGAATTTTAAACACAAACTGGGTTCACAGACCAGGGGTTTTTATTGTGCTACCAGTGGCGTGAATTTTAGAAACATAGAAGTTTTTAAACCTTATAGCTGTACTTGGGTAACTTTACATACCTGATGTTTTTCAGAGTTAAAAACATCTACAAAATGAACAGTGGCACATTTTATAAGCTTTAATCCCCTTTTGAAATACTCCTATTTTGAGAGAAGGCAAAAAAAAAAAAAAAAAAAAAGGAAGAGTAACCTACTTTTGCTGTGCTTTATCAGATTTTCTGAAATAGAAAGGAAGACAAGTTTTTTTAAATCTATGTACTCGCTGTCATATTGCTTAGAGGAAAAAAATGAGCTAATTATAAAATAATTTCAACTAATTTTAGAGGAATTATAGGTCTTTCACATTTAACAGAGTAATATATATATATATATAATGTATTGTAATTACAAATATATTGTAAAAATCTCAGTCTCATAGCTAGCAAAGCTAGCTCAGGTACCAAAACCAGTGGCTGCAGCATCCTTGATCCTCCTGAACAGCAGCAAGGGTAGCTCAGCTCCTCCTGCTCAGACTCCAGTCTCAGCTAACAGCTTGGGGCTCTGCAGAGCAGCACCAACATTCCTGCCACTGAAATAGGAATCATGTGACCAAATCCTTCACACAAAGCAGGGAATTTATGATCTTCAATTTGAAGTGGAAAAATACTTACACATTGCACAGTTTTGAAGTATCAAATACATAAGGATGGGATAGAGAATTCAGGAACCTCCTTCCTTCACCATCAGGCTGAATTTCTGATAAGTCATGTATGAGCTAATAATAACATAGAGTATTTTACATTCAAAGTGTATCAAATAACAGTTTAATAAAGTGATCAATATGCAGACTTGATGTAATTTCATTTTTCAACATTCTCACAAAATAAATGACTGTTGTAATAGTGGTCTTTATTGCTCTTACTCTTGCAGTTAATCATCATCAGCTCTCAAAGAAAAGGACAAGAATAGTCTACAGATATTTTATTGAAGAACAGTTTTTTCTTCTGTTGCATGACATACCTTTTTTAAACAGTAAAATAAGGAAATTTTTACTCCATAAATAACACAAATTAGCCCTTATATCTCAGTCCAGCCAAAATCTGTGTAAAATAGTTAGTTCTATATTTACATTCTGTACCAAAATAGGAAACACATGTTCAAGGTCAGCCAGTTCTCTCAAAACAGTTGTTTTATTTCCAAGGTAAATGTTGCATTAAAAAGGCAACATTTGCACTTTGGAAGCTTGGTAGTATAAGATCACATAATTCAGTGCACAAACAGCCCCAAATCCTGCAGAGCAGTACATACATGCAAGCAGGCACCCACAAAACCAGACAAGCTAAAAACAGGGGTTCAGTCTTGCAGGGAAAAACACCTTGAGCTGCTCAGCTGGCTGAAAGTCACTCCTTGGAAATGTGGGGAAGGAAGGATGTACACCTCCCTCTCTACTGAATATCATCAAGCTGAAAGATTTGCAGGACAGGAAGATTTAAAAACAACTGGCCTCATAAGGGATTGTGGATATGTCAGCTCTCAGACATCAGTCTCCCAGTTTATTAGAGCTCAGCAGAAAGAATGAGCTGCGTTGGACTGACACTCAATTAATGAGGGATATAATTCTCTTTCAGTAATTAACCTACATCAAGGACCGTGACTGGATCCCAAGACCTCAACTCATTTCAGGAGGAATGAATTGCTGCTTTTCCATGTGATTTTACTTGCTGCATTCTCCAGCCAAAAGCTATCCTTCCTCCTTATAATTGCAACACTAGAAAAAATGTGCTCCTAAAATATGACTTGTTTCAACTTCTAATTGAAATTATTTGAACTACTGGGACCAAAAAAGACTGCAAGACTAATTTACTTCCCTAAGCAAGCATGGAATATTTTTTAAAAATTATAAAGCTAAAACTGTGGACATTATACACTGAAAATGTTTCTGTTACAGATGAGCAAACTCATGCATCTCTGCACAACTTCCAGTGCTCCTGCTGCCCAGTCTTCTCTGGTGGAAACACAAAGGCTTAAATGGGCTGTATTTCCAAGTTTTCACACTTAAGAGATGCAATAGGAGGGACTGGTCATGTGTGGTCAGGACACCTAACACAGCAAACTTTGCATTTATTTAAAAGAATTTTGAATTTTATGGCAGAAACTACACTTAAGGCTACATAACTGATCTGCTTAAGCTACAATTTTAGCTGTGTTCTATACTCAAAAAATGGCTTATGCTTCCTACTGTAGTAATTTTACTCTTAAAAACCTGAGACATGATTTTACTTAATTCATGTTAAGATCTGGAAGTTCACATCAGGCTAAAAGCTGAATGCAATGACAAACAGAACTGAGGTAGTCAGCTTTACTTAAATATTCTGTATGACAGCTACCAGTTCATTGCCACTTTAAGCTGACACACTCCCTGGCAGTTCCCCCAAGGCTACAGCTGCTAGCAGCTGCTAACCCACTGGTGGGATAGATGATGTTGCATTTTTCTGACTAAAGCACCTTCCGACCCCCCAAAGTCACGTCCAGTTCTGCAGTTCACAGGCAGCTGAAGGGCTGCACAACAAAGAAATTATGACTGAAATCTCAGATTATTAAGGCAGTAGCAGTTTTACTTCACTGGATTCACTGATGCAGCTGCTTAGCAGGTACTGGTGAACCTGACCACAAGAGCTCCAACAGGCTGATAGATTTTTCCCTTTCAATACAAAGCACTACATCCCCTTTTTTTAATTAATGCATACAATTCAGAAGTAGGTAAGCATCAATTTTCTAACCCATCTTTCAGTTAATTCTCAGGAAGAGAGATTAAAATAAGAAAAGCCCTCAAGATAAACAATTGTGTAGAAGATAAAAATATTCAATTAAATACGACAAATCTCACACTTAGACAGGAGACCAGCATATCAAATACTGAGCACAATAAATTAACACCAGTTAAAAAATTTAACAGTTATAAAGTTAACCAGAAAGTTCAGACAGTGCAAACATTTCACAGTAAGAAAAAATAACCAGTAATTTCTTTTCAAGTATCAAAAGCATTGTTGTTGAGTGATACCATTTCAACTGTATTATTGCACAACAGACAAAAAATACAATATCAACCTCTGGGACCTAAGATGTATTCTCAAACCTTTATGTTTTCCAGGTATCAGTTTACATTGACTGTTTTGTGGCTATATTAAAATAATCAGTGTTCACTTATCAATCTGAGTGTTTAATAATTCAGTTTGTACAATTTTAAAGCATTTGAGTCCTGACTTGTATTGCTTCTCTGAGACACTGATTTAAGGCTAGCCTAGGCCTTGTGTAATTCACAGCAAGCTTAACCTGCAGTTAAGAAGGAGAACCAGCCCAGTGCAAGGTGCTCTCAACTGTGACGTCTTCAGTTCAAGGTTGCACCTTACTTGCCTCTGCAGTGTCATAACAGTTTCCTTAAATAAAAAATAATAATTAAAAACCAACAAAATCAAGTCAGTAGGCACAAAGAATTTCTTACAATCATGATGGAAGTTGTATTATTACAGTATAATTGTACCTAAAGTTATACTCCATTTCCCTACCTTCCATTTTGGAAAGGGATCCCAGTCACTGACAATTATAATGCCACAGAACATTTAAGAAGCAGAGTAACATCATCTTTCTCCCTATATCTGCATTTTTTAGTGCAATGGGCATGTCTGCTCCCTTAAATTTAACACTTTTCCAGGAGTGAAAATGGCCCTAAAAGGACAGACAGTGGATTGAACCACAAAGAGTTTTTTACCTCTGAACTTTTAGGATTTAAGGATTATTTGTTACACATTACAGTCGGAAATAGAGACATCCTTACAAGGGTCCTATAGAGCAGATGTCCTTACCTTGACAGATTTTACTAATTTCCTTCCTCTTATATATTTTGTCATCAAGTGATTAATTTTGTAGCAAGGTGTGCCCTCATGTGGCTCAAACCATCTGATTCTCAGATTACTACAAATACTCAAATAATCCATAGTATTTACATGTCCAAAAAGAGTAGAGGGAAGAAAAAAAAGAAAACAGATTAGGCTTTCCTTACACATTCAATATAGTTTTTGGTCTAGAGACATCAGCATGATCCTGTAAGATTATAGCTGCCATTGCTACTGGTTTGCTCTTCAACAAGAAGTGAGAACATCTGCAGTAATATCCATACTAGTTTTGAAACAATAATGCCATTATTTGAGAAACAAACCAACAAAATAAAAAATAATCATAAATCCTATCCCAAATTTACAGTCTGAGTATCAGTACTGAAATGAATTTGCCTGGCAAACTCTAGAGGATATTCAAATGTGATGTACTAAATTTCACAGTAGAACTGGCACACGCTAAATGAAAATGGGATTTCTAGACAGCTGTACTGGTTACCAGTCTGAAATTCCATTTTGTGCACGTAGGAAGATGTAATGAACCCCAAGAATTAGCTGCTTTACCTAGTATGAATTCTGAGGGGGCTCAAAGCTGCAGAATACAGTTATGGAGGCATCTGCCAACCACTGGTTTATCCAATTACATTCTTTCCTCCCCCATAAATTGTAAGAATTAACAAAACAGACAAACAAATTACCAGCCTCTTTAGGCCCTGGTTATTAGCAGTGATGACAACTGATTTTTACATGGCTTTTGACTCAACTACTGAGGTATATTTCCAGTTTGAGGATGCTTTGCTACCAATCACACAACAGACATAACAAAAAAACCAGTTCTATTACAGAAGAGTTCTCATTCCAAATCTTGACTGAGCTGCCAGGTAGTTTAACACAGTTGGCAAAGTGGATCTTGTTACTGCATCAAAAAAACCATAGGTTGCAATTCAGGAAAATACTGGCACTTATTGAGATGACAAGGTAAATTTTCCTCCTCTCAAAACTCTGCCTGCTTTTGCCAGCACCTCCCTGACTACGGTGTGCAGCGATACTTGCCAGGGGAGATGAGGTTCAGCAGGAGAGAGCTGCCTGCTGAGACAGAACCCCCATGCTCCACAGCAAGGAGTGCAGCAGGATGGGTATTATCTCAGAACTTCTTCTTGTCCCAGGCTCAAGTCTAAGCACAGAGAAACAATCCTGTCAGCAGGGGAACTAAGTTGGCCACCAGCAGCCAAAGGGTTACAACCAGGCTGGATGAGCAGGAGCATAAGTCTAAAATTTAAAAAAAAAAAAAAAAATTATAAATTTTACATTTAAAACAAGATAAAATAACAAAGAGAACACTAAAAACCACCAAAGAGTTGAAACAAACTTCTTGACAAAGCATTAACTGGTATTTAGTGAATTCAGCTTTTTCCCTTCCTCAAAAAGAAAACTGATTCTGATCTTTCTGCATTACAACATGAACATTATCAACAGAATGTTATACAAGTGAGAACTCACTTTCCACCAAGGTGATAATTTTTAAGCTTATAATAACAATATGGCCTTCAAAACACAGGTCAGATTTCCTGATAAATTCCAGGGCTAAAGCTAGATTTCTGGGATGATTACCAGGAGAAATGGAATGAAGGTGTTATGCTTCAGACACATTTCTCCTGCGTTAGTCATTATTCTGCACGACTGCAGAGCAAAACGCAGGGCTCCTTTGCTATTTCCCTTTACCTCCTACACCTAGGATCTTAAAATAGCCATAGCCTTCCTTTCCTGTTTCTGACAGTCAGGGTTGACACAAATCTTTGATGTTTTCAGATATTTAATACTGAAGTTCCACTTCAGCAAAAAAGGCAACCTACCAAGGGGTGCAGCTCTTGTTAAGTTAGAAGCTGGAGGATCCCTCTCTGGGGGACAGGAGTCACAGAAGTCTGAACAGGCTGGGCAAATCAGATTGCCAACGTGCATCCAGCCATTCATCTGGATGCTCACAGTCAGCACCTGGCCTGAGCGGCTGCACAGGTACACAGTGTCCTTGACCCACACATGCAGCCCTTGTGGAGAGCAAGAAACCTTAAAATAAAAGAGTCAAGTCTGTGTTATGATTTGGCACAGCATGTGTTGCAACTGAGACAGCCACAATACACAGAGCATCACCAGACAATTACAGAAGGCTCCAACCCATACAGAGTAACACCAGACCACTTCAGAAGGCTTCCAGCATCTGCCCTTCTTGTTCTTTAGCCCAGCCTTTTATACCCCTCATGTTCATGCATTGCATCTGTGTGCCCTCTGTTCCCTTTGGTGGTTGGTCAGTGCTCCTGGGCACTCCATGGCTCATTGCTGTCAATGCTGTTCATCTGCTTTTCACAGCTGTACTCATTGGGGATGAGGCTCCACCACAGACCCACCCCCAATTACCAAAAACTGTGCACCTACAATGATTTATCAGAAGCACAAATTAACTGCAAACATTTTAATGCCATCTGAGCAACTATGAGATTTAGGAATGCTTTGAAGCACTGACTATACTCTTTTTGTGCAATTTTGCAGATCATCAGCTGAGAATGAGTAAAACTCAGCTTCTGCTAATGACCACTTTTGCAGAGTTGTGCAGTTACTGAATGTGACACCCTTAGTGAGATAGTCCCAAAGAAAATGAGGAAAATTAGAAGTGACATATGCACAGTGCTTTCCACCTCTGAAAAACCAGAGTGACTAATATTAAGCTTCAACAACAGAACATTTCATGGAAGTATTCCTTCTTAGCTGAGGTTAAAGTGTCATGGGGTAAGACAGATGATGTCTCTAGTGAGACTGGAAGCCATCCCAGCAGTCACATAATTAATTATCTAAATTACAGGCTTATGGTTGGAAGATTGTTTTCAAAGTATGTTATATGATCCATAGATTACAATGCAGGTGAAAAATTCTAACAGTCACAACCTACATTTTAAGCCTGACTTTTCCCTTTAGGGTTATTAAAAAAGAAAACCCACCAAAAATCCAATACTTACTTGATAACATCCACTACCCCAATCAGGGTAACTGAGTTTCCTCCTACACTGTTCCATAACAAAAGCAGATTTCTGAATAAGACATACAGAGTTTGGTCCATATTTCTCTGCACCATAGTTTTTGGTAGGATCTAAGGTAGAAGGAATATACTGAATTACAAGTTGACCAGAGGAACAGAAATCCCACATCAATTTAAAAGGCTATCTAATCAGTATCCCCACATGCAATTCAAGGTTTACTTCTGGAATATTTCAGACCCTGAACTATTATCAATTTGGGAATTATACAGTCTTGAAAATAACATGGAAAGAAACACAAGATTTAAGAAACAAACAAAATAATCAACTAACCACAAAAAAAAACCACAATGAGAAAGCACTTTCCATCAGAAAGTGGTTATGTTTGCCCTCAGGGAATGCCAGCTGTGATTGCTGTTTTGAGAGCAGAGGGTGTTTGTTTTTGAGACAACTGCACAGACAGGTAATATCCTGCAGCATTCTAGAGCTCTGCAATACTGAACATCCATGCATTACACTAGGAGACAAGCCCATGTTCTGGAAACTTGCAAAGACCCCGGCCTTGAACAAAAAACCTCTTCACCTTTTCACAAAGGTGAAAAGTGCAATCATGTTGCAGAGACTCCCTTCAGAGACAACCCTCTCCCCCACCCCCATTCTTTGTCTTGTATTTGGGTCATTTGAGGTAAGTATCTGTTCACTCCTTATGCAATTCCTGCATTAGATATGTGAGTTTGCCTCAGGTGTACACAATAGTTGTGCCATGCTTCTTACCACAGCACAGTGTTTACACAGCTGATGGTGTGAAACTTCATGAGTGAAAAAATTCACATGCAATTAGTTTGAATATGCAACAAGTCCATTCCAAGTTAACAAATGCAATCTCTGCAATACCACCCTGAAGTCCTGAATACTGACCTGGCTGGTTTTCAATTATTCTACAGTCTGAACTGCGTTGAAATTCACCACTTAAATGCCAGCTGAATTCTTGACTAAAGGGACAATAGTCAGCAATTTCTACTGAGCCACCATAGTAAGGCAATTCTTCTGCTGGTACTCCATTAAGATTGTCAAAGTACTGCAAAACAAAACACAGTGAAGCAGTATTGTGCAAAGGCAAGAGTACAGCTGGTTTTTAAATAGACCAAATCACTACAGCTGCAAGAACATCAGCTATTACTACTCAGGAATGCTATTAACAGCACCTTAGAATAACCATGAACCAGATAAGCCAGAAGTATTTAAGAATATGTAAATAATGCAGAGATTCATATTTGCATGTATCACTCCCAGCTTCTGCCCCTGATTCCCCTCTTTGTAATAATTACATTCTTTGGAATGTAAACAGAACAGATTTCTTAGTGTGCAGTGACAAAGGGCAGAAGATCGGGGGAAGAAATCCCTCAAACAAGACACTTTGGGGGATTTCTGTTACATAGCAACATTTCTATCTGGTATTTAGCTAGATAGCCAAGCAACATAATTTTCTTTTATTAAGATCATAAGGGGTTTTTATCAGTCTTTCAACTCCTTGTAATAAACAATGTAAACATTTTTCACAGTATCTACTGTCATCTGATAGTTCAGAAGAAAAAAAAAACTGAAACAAATACAATCATCAGGCTGCAAAGCTCAACAATGAAAACACTTCAAATATTTTTAAAGTAGGATCCATTATACCTGATATTCCTGAGGTAACTGCTTTGGAAACTTCTGCAAGTTGCACACTGCTACTGCTCTTTGGTCCTGTCTGCAGGTTAACTGCAAAGGATTACTCCTCAAAGTGTCGCAGTATGGACTGATTAACTGCTTCCTCAAAAACAAAAAGCAAGCAAACAAAACCAGAATTAAAATCACATCAGATCAATTAAACTGTTTCATATAAGCAGCCTGTCAAGACTGTTTGTTCCCATTCTCCCCTACACTCAGTCAACAACACAAAGAAGCACTGACTTCTTCTCTGGAGGCTAGTTTTTCTTATTTGTCTGGTTTTGATCTTTCTGATTTAAAGAATATCAAGCCAACAAACAAAGTTACAATGCATTCACCTTTTTAGTTTTAATGACACTGCTTTGTAAACTTTAAAGAACAAAACATATAAGCAAAACAGGCCCACTATGCAGCTGTGTCCTAGAAATGTTTGAGGATTGTAAGGAAGAAACAAGGCAGGCTGTGTTTTGAAGATGGCTATCATCTCCTTCAGTTGCTTTAAGTACAGTCCAGTGATGCAAAATGACAGAGGCAGCATTCCCAATTAAAAGGGACAAAATAAGAAGGCAAACACTTTTAGAGTAAGTCCTACCTGTCCTCTCTAAAGTGCAGCCTTCTCATAGTGTAAATGCATTCTACACCCTTTTTGCCTCTGTATTTATAAAAATTGGGTGGGATGCAGGGCAGTATTCATTTTTCATCTCTACCAACCTCTACCTCTTTTTACTGAGTTACATTTGAAGGACAAATGTAAACAAGCATCAGGATTTCCTCTTTATTTTGAAATTTTTCTTGAAAGACTGTATTCTTACTTTTGTCTCTTCTGGTCAATCCAGAATTTGCAGCTCTTCATTACAAAGTCACAACCTTTATTGCGTCCCCAGTCTAATTTCTCTGCCATGCTGTAATTTGCTTTATACCATCTGTAAAGGCATTTTGAAATGAGCATATAGTTACTTCAAAAATTACTGTTCTGATTAATAAAACAGCAGTTCAAAGAATTTCATATTATGCCTTAAGGTTTTCAAATTAAGAAAAAGGGAAACTGTCTCCTTAAGAAAAAGGGAAACTGTATCCCCTTCTGCCTATAAGAAAATACATTATGATTTCACTATTTTTCAAGTCACAATGAACTAGAAGAAAATCTTGTGATCTGCAAAGGAACAATGCATACAGAAAGATGAAACCTTAGGCAATTTCTGCTTTCTATCTGCAAGAAGAGCTGAAAAAATAATCAATATGTATTGCATGCAATTGAAAGAAGACTTACATTAAGACAAAAAGTAAATGCTACAAACAGCACTTCGCATTGCAATGCCTGGCATTTTAAGGCTAGATTAAAATGGGCTTTGAAACACATGAAGAAAAAGTAACATACAAGGTATGATTCCTTGTCTAATGTAAAGCTAATTATGCTGATCATCTCCTCTGCTGCAGAGGGATAAGCACAAATGCATCAATTTGAAATACCATCAAGTACAATGCAAACCAAACACAAATGAACCAAAACCCACCTTCCCATTCTTAATTCTTACCCTGTGTCTTCCATTAATGCTAAGGTGATTCTGGAAAAGACTCGATTCTGAGTGTGGGATCCAGTCATTGCTTCATTCTGAAAGTTACCAGTTATGATTGGTAAGCCACTCAAAATCATTATTGTAAGAAAATACTTCTTAGGAAAAAGCATTTTATTTCTGTTCTCTTTTTACTATTGACAATCAAATCCCATGCTCCATCACAAAAAGACTGTCCTGAAGCATTTCCCTTCTTGTTTACCTCACTGCATAAAACAATGACTAGACAATGTAACTCTGCCAAAAATACCACACGACGCTAAGTTACAAATAAAAATTAGCATAAATGTTAAGAGGAAAATAAGTGTTCCCTTGGTCAGTCGAGGTTCTGGAGGAGCCATGGCAAAAGCTAAAGCCAGAGCACGTGAAAAAAGATGAAGTTAAGGTAATAAATAGAAGTATTTAAAAGGCAGAGGGCAACAAAACTCAATTGACTCAAAGGAATACCCGCTTTGTCCCAAATCAGGAGCAAACCTTCTCAAAAGGCTAAATGGCAGACAGGAGTAAGAGACATTTAGCTTTTCAGTAACACTTGATCTCATACTCTGACACTTAGCAAGAAGTCCAAAAGACAGATTTATCTAGAAATTGGACTTCTAAATATTTAAGTATCAAGTACTGTTTGTGATGCATTTCAATGAGGTTTGATACTCCTGCATTTTCAAGGCTCCAGTAGGTACCACAATAAACCTAAAAATCAAGGCACAAGGAGCAGACATTTCCACTTTCCCTTCCAATCCTACTATCAGCACAAACCTCCAACAATCTCTTCTCCCAGTGATTGAGCTCAGTACCCATGCCACCTTGATTTTCAAGCTCCATTCCCTCTAGAATTGGACAATTAAAATGTTTTCGGGCTTCTTCCTAGAAAGAAAAGATTTCAACACAATTCTTAAAATACTGAGATGGATACCCACATGCAGTCCTAGTGCTCTAGAATTATCTATTAAAGGTATTTCAGCATTTCTTTGTCTACCATTTTGTTTTCTACTCAGAGGCTGACTAAGCAAGCACCCTAACAGCAAGGCTATCACACTATCTACTCATCTCCTTGAAATAAATGAGCAAAACCAGGGGTAATTAATCCATGTTTGCTCTATATACTGTCTTAGATTTAAAACAAAAAGATTATTTGTGGCCAAATGCGATTAACAGTATGACTTATTTCCAAATCCAATTTGTTAACACTTGAGCATATGTTCTGCTGGGGGCACAAAGAGAGAGTCTGAGGCGTGGGAAGCAAGAAAGATTTCAAAAAATCCTTGATGAACTTCTTTTTAAACATGACAAAATATTAATATCAAAGGAGCGGAAGGTGTCTTAAATCTGCAGGAAAACATCTAAAGAATAGGATTAAGGAATTTCTTCAACATCAGTTTTGCTTAACCTTTTAGAATTTACCTCCCAGTCCCTTCATTTTCTCTTACTATGTCAATTTATTTATTTCATACTGTCTGTCACCCATTTTCTACTTTACTTTAGCTACACCCTCTCAATTACACAATGTTAATGGCACAGGCTTTGGGCCATACTTTCAGGGAAGGGTATTCAGTGTTAGGCAATTACTTCTTCAAGGATAAGAAATATTTATGACTCAAGAATGGCAACCTTAGCATACAAGCTGGAAAGGTAATGCACACTTACGACTACCCGAGGTGTCACCAGAAGATGAACAGCATGGCGCAGCATTTTGCCACCACGTATGTCCCACAGCCTCACTGCTTTATGAACAACTTTACTGCTCCACTGATACAAACCTAGGCTGTAAGGAGAAGGTTTGGTTAGAAATCCTTCCCACAAAGACATGTTACTATGCAAAGATCTATCTCCATAAGAAACAGAATCATGTATAATCTCTATACTTCTTCATGCTTTCTAAATTTAAAAAATTTATTATGCAGCATTTCTCCTTTTTAAGATGTTTATTACACACAACTGATTTAACAAAGCAAAGTAAGATTAGTTATAGACTTAAGGTGCATTTTCTACAGTTACCAAAAATGTAAGAAATTAAATAAAACCCCTCAGTATTACTTTTGTAAAAAAAAGCTCTCTACCCTTCCATCTCCTAGAAGAATATCTACAATACCAACTAAAAAACAAAAAAAAGCATGCAAACTGCTCATTCTATTACAGATCAGAAAATTCACATAGCAGATTACATACATCATCCGTTCTGCATAACCATAAATCTTAAAAATGAACTGCACTGACATTAGACAGCATGGATAATTGTAAGGCTTAATTTCTAGCCTTCTGATAAATGAAATCCTGTCTTAGTTTATAGTACATGTGGATAATATAAGTGCTTAAATGGCAATGTAAAGAAAGACTAGAGAGTCACCACACACCACTGTTTGAACACTATAAAGGAAAGTCACTCTAATAATGGAAAGAAGTTGTATTTTTAACAGGCAAGAATACATCCCAAAAAAGCAACATGAAAACATCCTTCATTGGATGTACCAAGAGGTCCAAAAAAATACCTTTCATTAAAAGGAGGAAGTCCGTCTGCATATCTTGGTGTCAAAGGTTTTCCATCATCATCACGATAAAATGCAAACAGTCCAGCAGAGAAACCCTTCAAGTCAAAAAACAAGCACATGGACACCTTTGGTAAGACATTCATATACAAAGTCAAACACCATGACAGAGTCCCCACACCCACCAGAGATACGCTGAAGTACAACACTCCATGGCAATTAACACAAATTGAAAGAGGCAAAGCAAGAGCTTTCCTCCAGCAAACATCCTTCTCTTGGCAACAAGCTGGAGGCACCCATTTCAGGGCAACATTTTATCAACCCTTACCAGTGCATGGATTATCTCGTGTTTCACTGTAGACAACATGCCAACAAATTCCTGAGCTTGCGTTGAAATCATGTTTGGACACAAGTTAGCATATCCTGCTATTGGCCTGGAAGACACAGTTTTGAAGTTAAATGATTTTCAGTCAAATACTACAAAATTCAAATCATTATTCACTTGAAGCAGCAGAAGATTTACAGAAGATACAGACTAATGTAAAAATATGTCCTTCCCAATAATTTATAAATATCTGTTAACAACACAGTGACTACAACACCTTTGGGATGGGGAGGGGTGGGATGGGGTCAATCGATCTCTGTATTTAGTATTCTGCACAGGTGTCAGTGACAACAGTGCAAGGGACCTGAATTTTAGGTAAGATCCTAAGGTAGTACAAAGACTGTGACAGTGACTACAATTGAAATGGAAACAAAATGTAAGTAGGGACTTGCATTCTTTAAGTTTGTGAAATCATGACATTCACCTTAAGAGAAACAGGATCTTGAGAAAAGTTCAGGCATTAACAGTGGAGGATCAGCTTTGAGTCCTGTGCCTCAACTCTGCAAGTTAAGCACTGTTTGATGGGTTTGTGATTTTACATAAATGCAGTGCTTGTCTATGACGGCGCCTACTTTGTTACACAACAAAGGCAAACAATCAAATTCCACACCTGAACAATCAAAAAACTAGAAAGTTTAATTAAAAAGAGAGTTTGCAACAGAGGAAATACTTGCCTGTCCATTTCAGCTTCCAGTTGGCAGTAGGCTGCATATGCAATGATATTCTCATGGCCACACCTGTCAGTCGTGAGAGCACTAACGTAGAGCACAAAGTCAGCATCTCGAACCCCCTCCTGCTCGGGCGAGCCCGTGGGCCTGCGGTGCCAGTCGCTGTCATTGTACACCCTGCATTGCTTCACAGTGGTCAAAGGCAGCAATTTAAATACTTCCCTTATGAGCAAAATTTTGCATAACACAATTCAATTAGCTTGAAGCCAGCAATAAATACTGCTGTAAGACAGCAGAAGATAAGAAAACACCCCGTGAAGAACAGCAAACAAAACCAAAGCCAAGGAATAACTTTCAAATGACTAGCTCTTATGATTTGTTAGACACAAGGAAGATGGCAGCTTTAAAAAAACAAACAAACAAAAGCCTGTCAAGCTTCCCAGAACTAGCACCCTGTATTTCTTATAAATTAAAAAAAAATCTTGGCTCACAAAACTAGTATACATAAGTAGCAATAGCATTTCTCATGTAATCTATCTCTTTAATGATACACTTGAAACTTCCAAGTTAAAGAAAGAAAACCAAGTTAAAGAAATCTACTGATCACATACTGTAGTTAAATCAAGAAAACAAGTCTGAAGCATTTCTTGCATCATGCTCCTGAGTCAGTGGATAACCTCTTCAAATAAAGTCTTGAAAAATCAACTATTAACTCTGTGAAATTCAAACTCATTGACCAAGTTGAATAACAAAGTGACTAATGGCAATTTAGCAAATCTCATCCTCTCCATATAGGCCATTAGAACACAGGCTCAGAAGATAGTAACCACTTCAATTTTTTTTTAATATGAGTCTGGATTCAACAACATAAACTATACAAACTCACACTAATTTAAGTTTTTCTATTCTTTCATTCAGACTTAGTGATCTCCAGCAAACAGGTCACTTATGCACAATTACCAATCTTCACTTTTTCATTAATTACCATAAACACTAATATTTCAAAGATTAGGAAACCTTTGGACAGCTGAGCTTACCTGGAGGTGTTTCTCAGGAACGATAACCGGCCCACACCTTGTATGGTCTGCACAGGCTTTTTGGCAATATCTGTGAGGGTCAGCTTTCCTCCTTAAATATTGGTTTGTCACACATTGCCTTCAATGAAACATGAGACAGTCAACGCTTTTATTATTAAAGAAGAACTACAGAATAGTCTTCCAGCACTCTGTTGGCACTTGATATAACTTTCACAGTGAAAATTGTTAATTACCTCACCAGGGAAGACATAATGCTTCCAGTTGCTAATGGAGCATCCACAGGCTCAAAGAGAGGTTAGAACCAGGTTCATAAATGAAGAACTAAGGTTCATAAAAGAACCAGGTTCATAAAAGAGAACTGGCAGCATGTACAGCTTTGAATATCTCTGCTACAAAAAATGCAGGTGCTGCTCGTGGAAGACTGGCAGATCTGTAAAAGAGCATCTGCCACTGCCACTGGATCAGATGGGTCACTGATCTGATTCAGCAGGGCATTTCCTACACTCTAATCTTCTTTTAAAGGCAATGCAGCACAGCATTAAATATCAAATATAGCAAGTGATTTTCATCAGACTTTCACACACCTGCTTAGCAATATAGCACCGGCAGATTTGCGCACTTGGAACGTCTTCTCCAAATAAGATATAGCTTGTGGGAAGAGTTTGTTCTGAAAAGGACAAAAATCAGAGTCACCCAGCAGCAGGGCAGACACAGCTCACCCCAAAGGCATTAACTACCAAGTTACATGAAACTTGCTAGATATTATGGTATAGCACAATAGGGGAAAGCCTGACTCTCTAAGAAGTTCAACTATTATGAACGTATTCAGGAAATACTTTGTTTCAGTATTCCCATATGTTGTTATTGGAATGATAAAATGGGAAGGAAACCAGTATTAATTAGAATGTACAGCTTCAAAGAGGCTTTTAAAAACTATGTACACATTTCCCACTGATACTTTTGCACCTTGGGATATAGCAAACACCTGTCAAACAACATGCAGCAGAACTCTGGAATTATTTGTTACGGAGGTATAATCTATACACAAAGCTTTGATTTCCTGGACTAGAGGAATACTAAATTGTTGGCATTCAAGGTTTTAGTCAAACCGACCTTAAACTTAATTTAATCTATATTACTTACAAACAAAAAGGGGAAGCAAATACAACATACCTTTATAAGGTGTCTTTTCTCAGGCAGCAAACTATATTTAAAAAACAAAACAAACGAGCTTTAGTTCACAAGGTTTCCATTCTCAGCCAGAGGAAAAAAAAAAAAACAACAAACCGCCACACCACTATACTCACTCCTCAACGCTTCTGTCATATACAATCTTAATTCTTAGCTGTTGATCCACGTTTCTCTTCGAGACGTGATTTTCCTTTAGAGGAACTTGATAGACGACCTGGCAGGGAGAGGCACGAGGCGCTGTCTGAGGCAGCTCGCCCGGACCGACACCGCGGCCCCGGGCCCGCGGCTCCTCCTCGCCCGGCGGCACCGCTCCGGGCCAGCCCCTTCCAGCCCTTCCCTCGCCGCCCATGGGATGCTCCGCGCCCGCCCGCCGTCGTTAGCGCCCACAGCCGGGGATGAGGGGGCAGACCCGGCACAGCCAGGCCCGGAAAAACCGAGAGAGGACGGCTCCGACAGCGGGAACGGCCGACAAGGGAGCTCTGCCCCCCAACACCCCTCGCGGCCGCCTGAAGACCCCCGGCCACCCCACCTGGTCGCCGCTCGGTACGCGATGGTCACAGGAGGAGGAGGCGGAGGTGGAGGGAGGCAGCGGCAGGAGCAGCAGGAGCCCGGCGGTGAAGGCGGCGAGCGGCGGGCGGCAGCAGCGGGTGGGCCGGGCGCGCCCGCCGCCCGGCTCGGCGGCCATCTTGGAGTGCCCGTCCGCCGCGTCGCCATGGAGGCAGCGCCGGGGGAGCGGCCTCCGCCAATGGGCGGGCGGAGCGGGAGCAGCCGATGCTTCTGATTGGGCGCGACGCCGCGAGGGGCGGGGTCAGGAGCTGAGGGGAGGTGGCGGGGGCGCGGGCGGTGCGAGCCAGAGCCTGAGGGGCGGGACGCGATCCCCACCGGGGCGTAGCGCTGCCAAGGCCACCGCCACACGGCTTTTGAACGCCTGCACCGCCTCCCCGGGCAGCCCATTCCAATGCTCGACCACCTTCACTTTCTGTGAAGGAATTGTTCCCAATATTCTGTTTAAACCCTTGAGGCCGTTTCTTCTTATCCTGTCGCTCGTAACCGGGGAGAAGAACGCCTGGCTACAACCTCCCGTCAGGGCGTTGTAGAGAGCAATAAGGTCCACCCCGAGCCTCCTTTTCTCCAGGACGAGCCTCCCCAGCTCTGTTCCCTTCTCTGGACCCGCTCCAGCACCTAAATGCCTTTATTGTCGTGATGGGCCCATAGAGCTTGAGATGCTTCATCAGTGCGCAGCACAAGGGACAGTCACTGCCCTGGTCCTGTGGCCACACTTGCTGATACAAGCCAGGATGGCACCGGCCTTCTCGGCCATCTGGGCATGGTTCATATCCAGCCATCTGTCAAACAGCACACCCAGTTCCTTTTGTGACTGGGATTTTATTTCTCATACACAACACAGGCTTTTCCCAGCTTCTCAGTCCACAAACACTGCATAACAGAGTATCCCCCAGTCTCTAGTATGGAAATGACTGAAGAAACTTTTACCACCAGCACCAGTGATAAAAGTTATCTGGATTTTTGTAGTGCTTTATCTTGCAGCTCCTGCTGCTTTCCGAGATGTTCAGGTATAAAGAGGGCCACACAAATAGAAGCTGGTGTGTCCTGGCTCTCCAAGCTGCTTGGTGACAGCAGTGGGAGAAGCCAGTGGATGCCTGGTGCTTTCAGCTGAACTGAGTTGCTCTGGCTGCTGCAGTGTTTCCATGACACAGAAAAGTACACAAAAAAAAGCAGAGAAAGAAGAAAAGTGTCCTCACCTTTTCACAAGGAACAAAATCTATTAAAGTGGGAGTGGGTAAAACTCTGCTTTGCTTTAAATGGGAATTTATGTGGGACATTCATCTGAAGTGCTGCAAAGGGCACCTGATGTGGAAAGCAGAAATTTTTTATATTGCAAACTTCAGATTCTATAAACTCTTTTCCTCTTTGCAGGCAATGAGAATATCATGACAAAGTTTTAAGACATCGTGGTAGCTATTTGCAACACAGATTTTTTTTTTTTTTTTGAGTCAGGCAGAATAATTGCACCTGGAATTTGTACACACAAGTTATGTCACTCAGACAATACAAGAAAACCATTTTGTCTTGGAAGTCTTTATTGCATCACTGTAACAAATTCAAATGTGAAGCAACACTTCTAAGTGAAGTGTGTTCCTGTTGCAGCTCAGCAATACAATGTAGCTGTTTGAAACTACTTTTATTAAACCTGTGTATATGGCTTTTGATTGGCAGTTTTAATGTTACGATGTGATTAAAAGTAGCACTTGCAAAGATATAAAGATGCTATCATTTACAGTTTTTAGAGAACTTTAAAAATTTTCAAGTTGTTTAAGCATGTAAACTGAGTTATGCCTCTGTAGTTGGCTCTGCAAATTGGTGATTCTACAGAAGGATTAATGCTTCAGTATTGAAAAGAAAAATATTTAAAGTCTCTCTTTACAGTCTTGAAAGTTGCAAAAGCAATGACTTTGTGGAAGCTAGAAGTAACAGGGGGGACTACAGAGAATTCCCCTAAGAAATGGGTATGCATACAGTGATTTATAACCAAGGAATAACCAAAGTATGCCAGGGTAACAGACATGTAGGTAAGGGGGCTGAAACAATAAATACAAAGTGCATGTTCATATTGGCATTCTTTTTCTTCCAGACTTTTAGCACCAATAAGGCTGAGTGGATACCTAAGGATGACTGAAAACTCTGCTGGTTGGTGAGGTAATTAGAATCACAGCACTGCTTTGCTTGGAAAAGACCTTTCAGATTCCCTCAGCATAGAACATTTTTTAAAAATCCTCACAAGAAGGTGCTCTATGGTGACTACTGGAAACAGGAACATGCAGAGGTGCTGACCTACCCCACACCTCTTACTGCTGGCCACAGGTAAGGCAGAGCAGCTTCCTCTCCTACCACTCCCCTCTGCCTTGTGTAGGAAGAAGTCAGAGCTGTTCTCACAGCTCTTGCCTACATCTCTGCATAACTGAACTTGAGATGTGAGTACTGAAATAGCATGCTCTAAAATATTTGCTTTTGTTAGTCTTTCTGTTGATAATTTGAAGACATATTTCAACACATGGATAGATCAATAAAGAATAAACTTAGATGTAAAAAGAATAAAAAATTGCTCTGTAAACTCTTAAATGTAAAAGGCACTAAAATTTTCTAAACTATTAAGATCATTCTACTATTTGAAAGTAATAAGGTATTGTGGATATGCCTGAATGTCATTAAATATGACAAACATTGCTGGATTAAACTCGTTATCCACCACACTGTCGTACAGGTCGGTAGGATCTGCTTGGCTCTTTGGTGGTGGAGCCTTTAGTCCTGGTCTCCCAGCACAGAACTGCCCAGTCAGGACCCGAGCCAAGTACATGTATTTTTTGCCATTCACATCTGGAATGGAATAAGTATTCTGAGCAGAGTAACATGCATTGACAGCAAAGTAGGTTCCATCTCCAATGGCTGCAGCTGTTAGGAAAGACAACATTTTTGAAATACAGTTAGTGTTCTTATTCTCCTCAGAATCTCTAAAATGATTTTTTTTTAACTCTGCAGAATCTATAAATGAGGTTAGAGTTCAAAGACAAAATTCTAGAATTAATCCTTTGTATCAGAATCAAATATGAACCCACATAGATACCAGGTAAGTATCAACACCCAGGTTTTGACTTCCCTTGCCTATGGAGAAAAGGGGTCCTCTGTTTAGCATGATTTAGCCTGCAATCCATCAAATTGCAATTCTTCAGAGACTTTTGGACTTCAAATGACTATATAATTGTAATTATAGCTTTCTAGTCACACTTCCCAAGTTAGAGGAATCACATGTCTTTGTTCAAGACAGATTTCTTTTTTCTGACATTGGTAAAAAGCTGTTCAAGCCAGACAAGTTCTTCCTATCCAGCTGCCCTCATCTTTGGATACTTTTGCTTGGCTACCCAGCCTGATAAAAGGCAAGTGTGCCTTCCCAATCATTAACCACAGCTGAGATGAAAAGGTGGATGTCAATACCCACAAGCAGAAAAAGGACATGGGGATCTGGGGATCTAGGGCTCTTGCTTCCTGAGTAAATCCAACCTCCTGACACTACCAAAGAGTAGGAGAGCAAAGCTACATCTCCTTAGGTCATGTTTTAAGAAGTGGTGGCTGCCATTCCTACCTGTGCTCAACCTGATATATTTTGTGTATGCTGGGCTTCATTTATTCAAGCAAATCTCAGTACCTCTAGAGGATCCAGACAGAGAAAGGTCTTTTGGATCCAGACCACACTAAAGTGTCAACTAGATCTGAGTTAAGCTGCCCAGCTCTCTCAAGTTCAAATCAGCCCTAGGCATGTACAACACTGTCTTAAGGAAGAAAACATTAAGAACAAAAATTAAGGACTTTTGAAGTGAGGTTGCATGGCCACTAAAATCAACTAGCACCTCAATTCAGTCCACATTCCACTTCTTTGGATCCTGTCCTTCATCTTCGAATGCTACCAAATAATACACATAACATGACTGTAGTAGAAGTGGACAAAACAAGCTTGGAACTAATGCAGAATACCTTTATGCTAAATATTTAAGTTGTCTGTAACAACTGTTAAAGGCTAAGGATTAACTAATGGATCTCACAGATTTTGTGAGCATAAAATTGGTACGGATGTGGGATCTTATACTGTCCCAATCTTTGGAGGCAACAGAAGTATCTGCACTTCTACTTTGCTACCTGTCTTTGTCTAAGAGGAGAGGAGATACCATCAACTAGTAGCTGTTACCTCAGCTGAGGATATTCAACAGTATTCCTTGTTCCTTTCTCTAGATAAATGGTACAAATAATTCCCAGAAGCTGCCCAGGCTTCATTTCAGAGTAGGGGAACTCTTTTTTATATCCTTTACATGGTGGTATCCAGCAAAAAGTGATTAACTGAACAGGATAATTCCTCTGTCCATATAGATTAATCTCAGGTGTTGTTTATAATTGTGTTCTCTAGTTTCATTCAGCTTTCATGTTGTGCTGACAGCACTATAATGTTGACACCCTGTAGCACCCATGCATGCCTAGAAAATGAACTGATTTGGATAATGACTCACCATTCTTTCCAGCATACCCACGATTAAATCCATAGGAGTTAATCAACCTCAATGAGGATGCAGCTGTCCCATGAAATAGCAACTTCTCATTATTTTGATTTTTGTTCTTTTTACAGATAAATTTCTTTTTTAATTGGTATGTCTGCCAGAGGATGCGATTTTGTATTCTTTCAATCTGCAAAATTCCAAAATTGACTATATTTATACTAGGGATAAATAGGGTAGGGATGAATATTTATCATGGCAGGAAAGCATTATAATGAAATCAGACTGAGAGAATGACAGCAATTTTCACTATGTCCTGTTAGCATGAGGTTTGGGTAGAGGAACTGAATATGTAGGCCTCCTGAAAAATCAAACAAACCAAAGCAGCTCATAAGAGTTCCAAGCTCAGTAATTCTGGGTATACATTTGTCTTGCCTAATGTACCAGGTACCCAGCAGTCATGGTAGCTGTGCACTGTCATTTCTAGAAAGAGGCTGCTGTCCCACTGCTAGAGGCAATGATGTAAGATGCCTTCTATATATCCTAATCATCTTTACTGATGATTTTCTCACTGAAAGACACAGTGTAGCAATAGCACAAGGTTGAGATTAAGTTTCTCTTCTAGATCTAAGTTTGCAAGTCAAAACTGCTTCCTCTAATGTGTAGCTTAGCAACCCATAAGAAACTATTATATAAAAATCACTTGGTGGGAGGATGGATGTTGCTGGCTCCCTATGCCAACAATGTGAATATAGCTTAAGGGGAAGCAGTGTCTCTGCATCAAAGTATAATCTTAAAGGCATTTCTGTAACAGCTTTCCATTCTTAACAGAAAAAGACAATGTCATTATTTGATTTTTTTCTGCAGTACATGAATATTTTGTTCTCTTTGTATGTTTTCGTGACCATGCTCATTGAAGTTTGTGATGGAAGAAAATTTTTTTAAACACGTTATTCTCACTCCTAATTTGATTGTATTTTCAACTATTTATCTCTTCTCTTGATTCAGAACAATTCCATCTTCTCCCTGGCAATTAAATCTGTGCATTGTGTTGCAGACTTCTAAATAAGCAAGATCAAATACTGACACTGGTTAAAACTGACAGCCAAGCCTGAAAGGCTCTGGGATGCCAGGGGAGAAGTAGTTGTAAATTAATCCAAAGCTTTATGTCAGTCTGCAAGGACTTTGTATTTTTCTTTGTATTCTGAATACATTTGCTCATGCCTCTATTTCAATACAGAATTTCCTAATTGGAAATACCATATTAACTAGAGAGTTCCACATTAATTGAACAAAGAGTCAGCCTGAAAACTGATAGTCACTGGTTTTGCACCATTAGATGGCAGAAATGGCAGAATAGCTCTTAGGAAAATTGCTTTGATTTATATTCACCCTGTACTGGGTGAGTACTGGGGAGACTGACATACAAAAGGTGTATTGGGTTGCAGACACCTTATAAGCAAATATTTAGGAAATATATTGTTTCTTGCCCAAGCATTGACATTTTCCCTCCTCCCCACCCCATATGGTATCACCTTCTCTATGACAAAATTGGGACATGTTGTCTTAAACATCTTCTCAACTGTTGCATATTCAGGATGTGATGGCTTGAGCTTCACCACTTTGACCTGTTCATTTTGCATGTCTGTCCACTCTTTAGGGAGCTCTATTGACTGCATATCTGCAAAACAGAGGTTGCATTATTATGACAGCCACAGGCACATCTTACAAACCACGTGCATAGAGAGGACCAAGAGGACAGCACCTTCTGCAACACTTCATTCAACAAGTACTCTTGCTCTTCCAAACATCACTTGTTCTGTAATACACTGTAAAGGCTTTACATTTTTTCTAATTATCCCCATAGCAACATCTAACTAAAACAAGCTTTAAAACCTCACAAGAATTTTATGTATTCTTCATACACCACTTCCTTTGTCAGCCTTAAGCATGAAATCTCTGCTCACCAGTCACATATATGCAGATAATATTTGCACTTAAAACTGATGTTCTGATTTCACTCATACTTCCCACTGATTATGAAACTCAAAACTGCTGGCTGAAGAAAAAATAAAAAGAAAAAGGGAAAAAAGCTAAGGAATACCTTACTTCTTTGGGATACCTGAGCTTGCATTTATCCAAATCATCATTCAATAATAACTATTCAAGTTTTTTTATTTAACAAAAGTGTCATTTACCTTCATCCTTTGTCACACGTTGAAGGATTTTAGTTTTTCCTTGGTCATCAGTAGCCCTTAGAGTATTCAGATCCACCTTGTAGTTCTTCTTTTTAATTCTGACATTCAGATATGGTTTTTTAGCCATTTTGGCATGCTCCAGCTGCATATTTGTCAGCTTATCAAAAGCAACAAAGCTATCATTGCTTCCTAGATACCTCCATTCTACCAGGTTATAAAGAAGATCTGCCTTGGATTGCTCTTCTTCAGTAGACTTAATTTGGTGGACCATTTCTTGAACTTCTAGAGAAACGGAACAGACATCCCTGCTGATACCGAAAATTTTAATTTGAGGGGGAGAAAGCTTATTTAAAATCTCAATGTTGACTTGCTTTCTTCTCTGGAGATCTTCCAAAATGGCAAATTGCGTCTCATCAAAATTTTCAATTGCCTCATCTGAAATAATGCTTTCAAACTGTTCCTTTAAAATTAAATCCTTTATCCAGGACTCGGTTTCATCCACCTTTTCTTGGCTTTCTCCACAAATTTGAAATGTGACTAAATTAACTTTCTTCTCAAAAATCGTGGACTTTTTCTTCTCAGAAGATTGTTTTCTGCCCCAAAAAAATGCTGTGGATAAATACATCAATTATTAGTCGTAAATAAAAGAAGTTCAGTTTTATTTGCCCATGCACACAGAAAACAACTTACATTTAAACATAGATAACCATGATTCTATTGTGGATGAATCTGAATCTTCTCTTTTCTTCATGCTTTCATAAAAGTCCGTGAGCATATTTGTCTGGAAGATCACGATCTTAACTGCCTGTAAATGCTGTACTGATTTTTGTCTGGCAAATTCCACTATAGCATCCAACATTTCATCAGCTACCTTGGCTGAACTCAGTCCTGCCTGACCTGAACAAAAATAAAAGGCACATATCAGTGAACAGTTTATGTGCAAGTCTACTGTTACCCATATTAAATTTGTCTGTTTCTGAACTACCCCCATCACACATTGCTTTCCCAAGAAAACACAAACCTGTTCCAATAGCTGGGAAAGCGACAGATTTGTACATCCTTCGTTCACACTCATGAAGCACTTTGGAGACCTGACTCTTCACCTGGTTATCAGTAATCAAATGGATGATTTTACTGCACAGCAGGTTCCCACCCTGTGTAGTAATAAAGCCATTTTGATACTGCCCAGCTGGAAGAGAGAAGATAAAGAAGGAGAAATAACATTTACAAAGTGGCAACCTCTTTTGATAGTATTTTCTGTTATATTGGTACTACAAGAGAGTGGAAAAAGTGGAAAGAAACCCACTGTGAGCTATTTTAGTGTGGGTTTACTTGATTCTGGTTTTCTTTTTAAATTATCTCCAGAGATTCTTTGAGAAATTAAAGTAAATGTGTTTTCTATTTTCCTAAGATCTCTGCTACAAAGTATTTTCCTATTAAGTACAATATAAGAATTTATGATGACTTTGAATACATCTCACTTCTATTTAAATGCAAACCAAATTGATTTGTATGTGAAAACCTTTCTTATGCCACTTATTCCTTAAAAGCCTGAATTCTTATACTGCAGCAGAGCTGAGTGGTTAAAATAATATCATTAGGATTATGACCAACCGATTTAAGAACGGTATGGAATTTTTAAAAATATATTTGTGATTTCTCAGAGCACTCATGTTTGCTTACAAAATGGAGTCATATTGTGAGGATGAATGGAGTGATGAGCACAGAGTCCCAGACCACCTCACAGATCATGAAGGTAATGACTGTAAGATACTCTGCAAGCACTGAGATCAGACTGATAAATTTACTTTGAGAAAAAGGTTTATCTGCTAGGTCATTTTCTTATGACTATCAGGATTTTCTGAAGAGTATTTTGTACATGAAGGTAAAAAGTAATTCGGATGATTGTAATGGAGTTTTAAGTTCCTGCCAACATTATCATTTCTTTGCTTTGTCCATTCCAACAAAAAAGTAAAACTGCACTGGCACTAGGAGTTTTATTTTAAGTTGAGGGTAAGGAGTATTTCATAGTAGTATGTTGATAAGGCATTGCTCTGTGGTGGAGTTTCCTTGGGAAACGAGCAGGATATAGCATGAGAATGCAGACATGAGCATCTTTACCAAAGAAGTTGGAGCCAAGGCTTTTATCTTGTCCCCTACAGAGTAGCTTGGAAATCAGAAAGACATAAAAAAAGTTCTTTGAAATGAAAGAAAAAGAAAAGAAGAATCAATGTATTAGTTCTAAGAACAGAGATATTTGCCTGATATGAAGTTAATGATATATGTGTGTTTGTACAAATGTTCCTAGAGAGCCAAAGGCTGGGAAAAAAATCCAGGAAACTCCATCTTGAAAATCAGTTTCCAGACTCAGAGCAGGCACATTTAGTTTATGCATCTAAAATGTCCCTTTCTGTGCTTGTAGAGGCCAACCACAATGAGCTCAAATTTTACTGCTCTACTGGTCTGGCAGAATGCAGACTATGGAAGAACTTATGATCAGGGTTGTCCTGCTTTCAGCTGGGATAGAGTTAGTTTTCCTCTTAGTAGCTAGTTCAGGGCTGTGTTTTGGATCCAGTATGAGAATAAAGTGTGTAACACACAGATGTTTTAGTTGTTGCTAAACAAGTATGAAAAGAAAAATTCTCAAGGTATATGTCAAAACAAGAAGGGGATATTCAAAGTTCCTAAAAGTGAAAGCTGTGTTATACAGATAAAATAATTATGTCAGAGTAGAGAATTATAAAGTATCTTCAAGTTTTCAGAGAGAATGACAACAACAAAAAAAGAATTATCAAAAAAATAGTATGCTTTAACATACCATATTGAGCACATTCGTATGCTACCTGTGAACCAGCAGCATCCATAATTGCTTTGAAGACCCCTTAAATCACACAAGAAAAGCACAAACATTCATTAAGTCTCCACAACTATCTCTACTCAAAACTCTACCCAACTTCTGTACCTTACACATACACTAAAATGCTTTATGGCAAGATACCACAAAGTTCAAAACCGTAACAGTTTCCCTAAATACTGTCCATGACACACAGCTTTGGCTGCAGAGAGAACATTTCCTTCACTGCTGGCTAGAAGTCAATAAGAACAACTCCTATTTCATTGTTTCATTCACCAAACCCATATGCCCCTCACCAAACTCTCCAATGGCTTTGAACTACATCATTTGGTACCTTGCATGCTTAGAATTCACTACATCAAAACCCTCTGCTTCTCATAGAGCAATTTACTTAGCTAGAGCTCTGTCTTCCAGTGAAACATTTTAGGATAAGAGCATTTTTTCTGAATCATACTTAATCTAAAAATTCCATTTAAACACTTTTTGTTTTAAGCAAAAGAAATATGGTCAGATGCCTTCTGTTTGAAAACCAAATCACACGTTCAGGAAGTGTAAAAAACCTGTTTAAGATCTATTTCCTGGCTAATCACAACTCTTTATCTCTCATCTGAAAAATGCTTCATGAAAGTTTCCCTTGTGGACAATCCTTTCCTGTAACCCCTTCTAAAAACTAGCCCAGATTTATTGCCAAGGAACTACATATTCAGTATCATACCTGTTTTGGCATCAAATGATGGATTTGATATGTTTACAATAACCTCTGTATCTTCCTTGGTAATATCTCCGCTAATTACTTGGAGTGTGATGGAACCAATCTTCATTTCATGAACTCCCAACATTTCAGCAGAAACAGGCCTAATGAAGCCTGCAAGGGAAAGAAAAATACATTACATCACTTCTCCTTTAGTTTGGAGTATTTTTCTCTTCCACTGATTGAAATTCCTTATCCTTTTAAGGAACATGCTCTAGATCAGTTTGATGGATGTAGAGTGTCTCTGTTTTTCTCTTTATTTCATTTCTGAAAGCTGAGAGGTACAGTATTCTTCCTGTTTGTGATGTGAAAGTGAAACCATTTCTATTCCTGTAAATTTATGCAATATGAATTCAGAAAATGGCTTCAGGGTTTATCTGATCTGACCAGTTCTGTAACAGTTTCCTGAATTAATTCTTACAAGAAATGGAGCATCCAGCTTAAGCGTTGCCAGTAATGGAGATCAGATCACCTTTTATTTCATATTTACCTTCATGGATACAAAACTATGCCTTTCTTCTAGTCTAAGCTTATCTAACTCATATTTTATCTGCCCACTCTTAACTTCATCTCTCTGGTACTCAGCAACTGAGGAGGAAGAGCTTTATATCCTTACAAATAAGCCTCTGCCCTTGATGCAGTACACTCACATTTTGGCTATTGTGTCCCACTATTGTCAATTAATAAATGGAAAGGAAATTATCCACTCTGTATATATAAATACATATATGTAGAGATTAAAGCTACAGAAATACATGTTATTTATGGCTTGTTTGGCCAAGTGATTGCAAGTTCTTATATCCTTTGAACAGGACAAACTACTGTGTCTCCTATCAGAACACCTTTTGTTTTGATAAGACTGGCCTCACTGAAAATTCAGCATGCCCTCAACAAAAGAAGTTCTTCCCTAAGAATTTTACAAATGACATTTAAAAATGCAAGTCCATTAGGAGGACAAAAAATGCCCTGAGCCCTGATGATATTTCTTTTGTTTCCTGATCCACATAAAACCACTTAACAGCATTTACATTCTGTCCCACCCTTACACAACTTACTTGGCTGAGCTGCTGCGGCCTTGCAACTTTCATCTGCCCTAAGTTCTAGTTCAGTGGTAAAAGCCTAGAAAGAGAAAAAAAGTACCCAGGGTAATATTTCACAGAATGTACATTGAATGTTTCTGTAATTAACATTAACAGTAATGTAGCTCTTGCTGAGACACCTCACACATTTTATAGTCATATTTAAGTGTTAATAACAGCAGAAGACCCAGTGTGGACAGTGTGGTAAGAGATAGCTCTGCATTGCTAGAGCTCCTCTGGCAAAAGATAAGGGAGCATCTATAGGCTTTTACAGTGCCAACAGCAAGACTCATTTTGTCTGCAGCTTCTGCTTGCTGAGAGTTTGTATTTCAGAGACACTGGAAAGACATCCCATTGTCACTAGGCCACAGCAGTAAGAAAATGCCAAATTATTCCCTTAGAAAGCAGTATAAGTAAAACAGATTATTAAAGTGTAACTAGAGCAGTATGTTACAAAGAAAGATTTGTCCTGAGAAGAACTACCTGAATGTTATCAAGATCTTGTGGATTCAAGAGAAAATGAACTTCCTGGAGATTCTTCCGAGTGTGACTGCTACTGAACCTGAATACCACATCAAACATTAACTTAGAAACAACGATTTTAGGAAATCCAAATCCTCCAGTCCCAATAGCTGGGAAAGTGATCGATTTCAGTCCGAGTTCTTCAGTTTTCTGCAAGCAGAAATTGATTGCATCTTCTAGTTCCTGTAAAACACAGCAAAGGTACTTTTTTTCCTAAAGGCATAATTTATTACTAGTTCCAAAGAAAGTGGTATGATAAGCAGCTCTGAGTGCATCAAGGCACCTTTCAGGTCACTCCAACAGAAGAAAATGGAGTCAAGTCACCTAAATTAACTATATTTAAACCTGAAATTTCAGGACCGATCCCAAATAAATATGCAGTTGGGGTGGATGGGGGGTTAATAATTAAAATATACCTTCTCTGTCTGTCCTCCAGCCCACTTGGGTAGTATGGCATGAAAGATGGACTTGCAGGTCATAGCACATCCACTGGTGCAGACCACACTCCCAGGACCAGCAACCTGGCTTTGTTTCTTGGTGTCAAACTCATCTTTGAGAGCTGGCCCAGCTCTTTCCAGCACGGCTTTGCAAAGAGGCCCCTCGCCAAACAGCAGATCTGTGCCAACGCTGTTGACAACAACATCCGTCTGCAACAAGATTACAAGGAAAACAGCTACAGCTAGAATTCAAGTGAGAAAATGCACTAAGATTAAAAGCCCTACCAATGCAACACACAGCAAAAGAAACAAGATGCCAGTGGATACACAAAACAGCAGCCCAGACAGGTACCTGTTTCCCCTAATATCTAACCAAGATAGTTACCTTTACAGAGTACTTCAGTATTTCCCCTTTAGGAAAGAAAAAGCCAACTCTTTACATGTTGGCCTTAGATCTGGAAAACAAACAAGATCTAGCTGGGAATTGAAACATCCTGAAATTCACAGCTGCCCTCTAGAAATGGCTGCAGTGACAGATCTCAACCTACACTCAAGTTTTGCAAGCTTGCATCCTTGTTTAGCTAGCACACAGCTGTTCTTTCCTTATGTAGCAAGTACTTGTAAAACCTACTGTCTGTCCTTTTTCATTTAAATTGAAAGATCTTACCATCAAGTTTAAAAGGAGTCAGAAAAGTAAAGACTTACTACAGCTTCTTGAACATTTTTCTTCTCCACTCGGATGCAAAGTCCTTCATTTGTTGTAACCATCTTCAGATCCCCTTTTCTATTCTCCTTATGGCTTTTTTTCATCATCAGCCATTTCGGGGAGAATGATGTAGCTGAAAATACTTTTTTTGCTGTCTCACTCAGAACCTGAACGATTTCTTCTGAATTACTCACAAGATGGATCTCCTTCAAGCTTCTGTCCTCCATGAATTCTTCCATGGTCTCCCTGATGGAGGACACAATTGAATCCGCACAGATCTGTGGTGGAAAGCCATAAATCCCTCCACTTATAGCAGGCAGAGCTATGGAACGATGATTGTATATATCAGCTAGTTGTAGACATTTTTTTACTGTCTTTCTCAACAACCACATGCACTTCTGTGATTCCTTCTCGCTCCACCTGGGCCCGACAGCGTGAATGACGTTCTTGCAGGGCAGTCTCCCGGCGCGCGTGATCACCGCGCAGCCGGGCTGCAAACTCCCGAGCTTCCTCACCAGCTCATCACACTCCTCCTGCAGGGCTGGCCCAGCTGCTCTTGACAGTGCATCAGCCAGGCCACCAATGTGTTTTAGGTCTTCATTAGATGCATTCACCACAACATCAACAGGGTAGTCACACAAGTTACCTTTATACACTCCTACCACAATTCCACCTGGCAGGTTTTTTTCATAGTAGACTTTTCTTTTCACTTTATCACCAGCTTTTCCACCCTTCTGTTTTTCTTCTTCTTCCTTAATCCTAATGGAACAGCTGAATTTCTGCTTTGCTTCTAAAATACATAAATCTTTCCTCTCAGTGAAGAACTCCTTTGCCCCTGGTTTATCAATTGGCACATTTTTTGAGTAAAGGGATGAGACAATTTTTTCAAACTTGATGAATGCTTCTGGCACTTCTGCTCTTGGTCCCCTCAGGGAAATACATGGTGTCTTAGTGTCAAAACGTACTGTCACACCTTTCTTCTTCAATTCTTCACAAAGGCCAGACTTCTCATTCTCTACAAACTGCACTATCACCTCTGAATTAGCTGGGATTACTTTTTCTATTATTGTGTTTCTATCTACAAAAGCATTAAGTCTCTGATGAACCTCTGTTACAGCCTTAGAAAAGCCAGCAATAATCATTTTATTTTCTTTTCCAACAGACTGCCAAGTGATGACAATTTCTTGGGAAGAATTATATGTCTTGAGCAAGGAGAGAAGAAGACTGCCCCACTGATCCTTTTTAATGACTTCACCATCCTCCACATTGATGCACTTGTATTCTAAACCTGTTTTTATTTGCTTTTCTGCTTCTAGAAGATCTTTGTGAGCATCTCCATATAGCAACACAGTATCATCCTGAAGTTCATAAAAAGCATTAATTTTTTCCCGAATGAATAATATATCTGATGTTTTTTTATTATCTACAGACTGTAGATAGTGGAAAACATGGGGGTCAATGGTAACTGATGTACATGGCATACTCAATACCTTTTCCAGTAACTCAGCTTTGATTTTATATACTTCTGCAGGTAATCCACACAATTGAACTGTCTTTTTTTTGTCATCATAAAAGAGCTTCAGGCATGGATATTCCTTCTGAATATTCTCTTCTAACCCAGCATTGTGCAGCACAGCATACTTCCCTGGGATCACTGAAACAGAAATTTCTATGCTCTGTTTTTCCCTTTCACTTTGCTTCATGCATTCCCTCACTTCTTTCTCGGCACTGTCCACTGCTACTCTGTTGCCTGCAATCACCACCATCTCCTCAGAAATATCAGTTATGATCAGAGCAACATCTTTTGACAACCTTTTTTTCACATCTTCCCAACCTGATGAATTGACTTTACATTTTATAGCTATGTAACGTGCCATGATACGTGAGAACTCAGTGGAAGCATCTTGCTGCCATGTCTTGAGCAACTTAATCATTGGCTTTTTCTGCTTGCACAGAGTTGGTGATGGGCACAACGTAACTTCTGGGTTTGCACAGTCTGCTTGGGGCCACTTGAGCTCAGAATGGCAAACTGCCATTTCCTGGTTTATGTCTTGGGTCAGATTGGCATGCCTTTGTAAAAACTGCCATACATACAGGTCTAGTGGCACCCTAATGGGGTCTGGCATCTTGAAAGCTGGTCTTTCTTCTCCATAGAGAGCTGTTCCCAGGGAGTAGTAATATGGATGCACAGAAATCACCTTCTGTTCCAGTAAATGTTGCTTTTCCAAGACTGTGGTTAGATCTGAAAATCAGTGCACATATGTACAAACAAACATATATCATTAACTTCAAATCAGGGAAATGTCTCTGTTCTTAGAACTAATACATTGATTTTCCTTTTCTTTTATTTCAAAGAACTTTTTTTATGTCTTTCTGATTTCCAAGCTACTCTGTAGGGGACAAGATAAAAGCCTTGGCTCCAACTTCTTTGGTAAAGATGCTCATGTCTGCATTCCAGTTCAGAGCTATATCCTGCTCGTTTCCCAAGGAAACTCCACCACAGAGCAAGGCCTTATCAACATACTACTATGAAATACTCCTTACCCTCAACTTAAAATAAAACTCCTAGTGCCAGTGCAGTTTTACTTTTTTTTGGCATTTTTGTTGGAACGGACAAAGCAAAGAAATTATAACGTTGGCAGGAACTTAAAACTCCATTACAACAAAATGTGATCCAAATCACATTTTAACTTCACGTACAAAATATTGTTCAGAAAATCCTGAGAGTCATAAGAAAATGACCTGGCAGAAAAACCTTTTTCTCAAAGTAAATTTACTAAGCCAGGAGTCTTCTAACAGATATTTACCAGAAGTTGCACTGGCACAAAAACTGGACAGTGATTCGAGGAATGCAAGAAATAGCAACAAGATTGTTCTTTAGCTTTGTTCTTCTCTGACATTGAAGATATTTGACTTAATTAGCTTGAAATGAGGATATTTGTCCTTATTTAGTTTCTGAAAATTAACTGTGCAGGCTGAAGTCATTGACAGATTTTGCTCTGTCCTTCTACCTGTAAGTACTATTAATTTTATATTGCATATAAAAACCTCAGCAAACGGAGAAAGAATACCAGTGAGAAAAACCTATGCACAAGGGAGATATTAAAATAAATCTCTGGCAAGAAAAAACAAAACAAAGAAACAAAACCCTCCCCAATAGATACTGAAGCCCCAGACATGCAGCAGTACTTCTACATCCAGAGCACTTCCTAGGAACAGGACTGTGTACACTGACTTCAGCAACAGAAAGCCAGGCTTCTCCTAATGCCCATAGTTTCAGTAACTTTCTTGCAGATGATCTGCCTGTGACTACCTTGGTCAGGCAAAGGACAGAGTTACCTTTGTGGTCACAGAATGTAATGATGGCTGAGTTCTCCTCAGGGAAGAGCTGGACATCTGACACGGGCCCCCCTCCATTCCGCGCGCTCTCAAAGTACACGGTGAGGTAGTCTGTGGAAATGCTCTCTGGCAGGTTTTCAGCCTTGATGCTCTGTGTTGATTCAAGAAGCCAGGCAGTCATGTTGAATTCTCTGACTCTCTTGTTTTGTGAACATTTTTCAACAAATTCCTTAGTATCTGTAAACAGAAGTGCAGTATGAACTGACCATGTTTTCCTGTGTCATTATCAGCCCTGGCTATCACTTCAGGCAGAGAAATCAGCAGAGTCTACTCCCTGTATTTGGAACAAAACTGTCTCTGGTGCCAAATAACTGTGTTGTAATAAAAAAGAGGAAAAGCACACAACCATGTTACTCTCTGCTATTCACTACCACTATGTCTCTGTTCCCATCTCATAAGTTAACTGTCTTGTCTAAGGAGACTTTTTATAATCCCCACCCTTAGTGCACTTTTAATTCTTTTTCATCTAATCCAAAATAAGATAGAAACAACAAAACATTCTAATACAATTTCAATTACTAAAGATGCCACCATTTTCTTTTTTCAGTGTAACATTTGGATCACAGGCACTTATGTGGGGCTGCATATAAGACATTTTTCTTGAGAGACTGCAATCCAGGTGCTTTTTTAAAACAGTCTGGATTTCTAATGGGAGATGACTCAAGCTCTGAAAGCTATTATTTATGCTTATAAATGGAAATCAATAATGGTGTCATCCTGTCTTACCAATATTTTTTATAAAGGTAACTACAGCAACATTTATTTCTGGTATCAGTTCAACAGTAAAGTCAGCATCTACAGTCAGGCCACTGATGTTCTCCAACAGCATCTGTAAGCAGTCTGGACTGCATCTCTCTGTGTTCTCAAATACCACCGAAGGTGAGGCCTCTGCAGAGTCAACCTCCTCCTGGAGTTCATTGTTTGGAACAAAGCTCTCAGCTTTCTTCAAGGCTTTTGTATCATCTGCAGCAGAAAGATAAGCCACATAAAATGCTGGTACACATTTCCTGGAATAAACAGATTCTTCTTATCCTTTCTCTCTTTTCCTTTCCCAAGAAAGGAGATTGTTAACCATACAAATACTGCAGGGTACCACTGAACATTCTGAGATCCAAAACAGCCCAGATGCAATATTCTGCAGGGCTGCAGGCAGCTTTTTTGGTGGCACAAAACCAGACCTGAGTAAACATGTCCAATGGCACTGGTATGTCTCTGGTCAGAGACTAAACAAAACTAAAATCCACTGAGATAACAGGCCACAGCTTCTCAGATATCAGTAAGGGCTGGGAGAGACCTTGCAGCCTCTGCATCTGTTTCTTAGCCCCATGCAGGCAAAACAAGCCTGAACATAGCTCAGGACATCCAAAGGCACCACAGGCCACAAGTAGCTTTGTGTGACTTGATGTAAAGCCTCCTGATGACCACTGTGCCCTGCCATCAGTGCAGCATGACAGTGCTGGAGGGCCCATGTGCACAAAGGGCTGACAGGGATGCAAAAACATTTTGCAAATAGAAAATGTATCAGAGGTGCCCACTGAGTATCCTAGAAGTTCAGTGTCTGCCAGAGGCAAGCACATCACCAGCTTTGCAGACAGATGAGGGCAGAGGTGTGAGAGAACCTCCAAAGGGGAATGACCAACAGGCTGGTTCTGCCTGCTCACTGAGGTACAAAAACTACTGATACCAAACCCAAAACATTACAGATGCTAGTTAATAATTTCTAGACTGCTGAAGGAGTCATCTCCTCCACTCTGTCCAAAGAAGAAAATACCAAAAAGCCAAAACTGAAAGCCAGGCTGACTCAAGGAAGCAATTGAGAGCAGGATCTGAAGAATTCCAGGTTCCTCTCTACTATAACTACAAAATAGACAACAACGTGGAGAACTGGAAGCCATGTGTGGAGAAAAGTACCAACACTTTTGTCTTATGAAGAATCAGCACACAGAGTGATGGATAACGTTTTACCTTTTGTTTGAAGGCTGCTCATGGCATCCAAAGCCTAAAATAAAATGAAAGCCAAATATCAGTGACAGATTAGACACTCGCACCACTATTTCATAGCTCTGCTTAAGATTACAATTTTTATTCACCTGTGTGGGAACTGATTTTTCTTCAAATGTCTCCTCCTTAGTAGCTCGTGCTGTTTCAGGCTCTGTGACAATCAACCTCAATTTTCCTTCTCCTTCCAAATGCAGCTGATGAGACTGTCTCTCAAGAACTCGTTGCTTGACTAAATAAAACCAAAAAAGCCTTGTGAAAATCTGAACGGAAACACGGCTTTACATTGCATGGCACTTCCCCACCATTATGATACTGTCGCGGTTTAAGAATGGTATTCTGCGATTTATTGCTGCCACTGAAACGAGCCAGACCTCGCCGCTCGTTCACTTCCCTTCCCTCTCCTTCCCCCCTCCCCCCGCCGTGGCAGGATGGAGAGGAGAACCGAAGGCACAAAAACGTTCAACAGGACGAGATGAGAACAATGAACTACAAACAGCAATGAAGCAAGAAAAACGAGCAGGAGCAACACCAATACCGATAACAGAGTGTACAAGACGGGTGAACGATTCACGCGCCGTTGCTCACCCGACCCCGCACTCGGCAAAACCCGGACAAACTCCCAAAAACTCCCTCCCTTTCCGCGCCCGCACCGCACGGCTAAGGTCGGATGGCATTTCCCCAGGGAGCTGGCTGTGCCCCTCCCGGCTCCGGGAAAAGTTCACCTCGCCTTGGCCGGAACAAGGATATACAGATACACTGTCCTGCCAAATGAAAGAGCTTTATACTCATAACACTGACGCAGGATGCACAAGGCTTTCTTCCTTAAAAACAAAAAACAAACAAAAAAACCAACCAACCAAACAAAAAACCACAAACAAACAAACAAAAACCACAAACAAACAAACAAAAAGAAACAAACAAAAAAGGAAGAACAGCAGAGGACATTACTCCCGCGGAAAACTGCCAGAGATGCAAAACTCGGCTCTAGCACGGGTTTCGGGGTGTACCCGGAGAGTCCCGGTACCGGCCCCCCAGGCATTGAACATCCTCTTCCAGAAAGTGCCGAAATGGCTTGGGGCTCTATGTCCTGAACTTACCAGCAGAGAGAGCCAGCAACTGGGAAGCATGGTAAGGCAAGAAAAGGAAAAATTGTACATAGGTATCTGTGTGTTTCTGCACATACGTGCATATCTAGGTATACACTTAACTCAGCTGTAGCTCAATCCTTTCCAGCTTGCTGCAAGTTTATAAAAATATGTGCATGTTACAGATATCATATTTTTAATACATATCTGTAACTAATCTAATTGTTAGGTTAATATAAGATTTATTATTCCGAGTGCAGTTTAGAAAATACTACTGTGCATCAAGGTGAGTATGCATGTATATATTCCTCCTAGGATATATTTATTCGCTTACAGCCTTTATGCCAAACACAATCCAGAGGCTAGTACTAAGCACCAAACCTAAGCATATATATAAGTAAATATCATTCTGAGATAGAAGGGACCCACAAAGCTCGAGTCCAACATTTGGACCTGCACAGGACATCCGCAAGAATCCCACCGTGTTTACATACCGTCTATTCTATATTGCACAGGAGGGGTTGTATACGACATCTTATATACTACAGACATTGCACATCACTCACCAGACGGGATATATAATTACATCGTACGCAACAACTAAGTACGTATCTTTTAACTTGCAGAAAGTTTAGACTTGTGATTTACGACCCAACACCCCGCAGGGAGCCCACACGCTAATCCATGTCCCGGCCCGTGTCCTCGCCGCGGCCCCTCGCCCCGCTCCGGCCCGGCCCGGCCGCTCACCCTCGGGGCGGGCGAAGCAGACGAGGATGTGCCCGGCCCCGCTGTCGCTCCCGGCCCGCAGCTCGCACTCGCCGCCGCCCGAGCGCTTCTGGCTCTGGAAGTAGCAGAGCAGCTTCTTCCTGAGCGCGGGCGGCGGCTCGCCGGGGCCCCAGTCCCCTCGCACCAGCAGCGGGAAGGCGCACGGCCGCTGCCCCTCCATGGCCGCCCGACGGCTCCTCTCCCGCCGCGTTTTCGCTTTCGGTTCCCCGCGCACCAAGGCGCGGCTCTTCCCAGCAATCACGTACCTTCTGTGTCTCCTCTGCCGCCTCTCGCGGTAGCCCTGCCCCGGGCCGCCTCCTCGGCCCCCCCCAGACACAGCTTCACACCTGCGCCCTTACGCTCCTCTCCCCCTGGAACATCCTCAGCACCTCCTCGCCTCATCAAACGCCCTGCTTGCCCCTCTGCCGGGGGCTGGCAGCCGCTCTCGCTGTTGTCCCAGGAGTTCTTCCTCCCGCTCTGCCAGAGGCCAATCCACACACAGAGTCGAGGTGTTTGATTCATCTGCAGTTCTGCACAGAGAGGGGGGCTAAGTGGCAAATCCACAAAGCCAGCATGGCGACTACCAAAACTTTAGGAAAAAGTGGCATTAATTAAGTTCATTGGCTACAAGTTACTTACTTCTCTTTTTAATTAGTATTCCATCTTCTGTTGATTAATGATTCTCTTGCTTCTCATGCCAATTAGTTCATATGTTCAGTCCTTCTTTTTGGGTCAGTGGTCTGTGAGTCGGTGGCCACGATCCCCCCTTGCCAGATTTCCTTTAGTCCAGTTAGAGCTGATTCAGCATGTTTCCTGAGTTGTCTTTATTAGTTTCTTCCTTATCTTAGGACTTCTGCCAAATGTCCTTGTGGCCTTTAAATTCCGCATTCTTTGTGCCCATTATCAGTGGTAAATCCTTTTTCCCAAGCCTTGTTAACCTCCTCCTCAGTCTCAAATCACTGAAACATGTTGAGTCCTAAACCTTAACAAGGCAATTCCACTGACAAGTAATTTGTTTTCCTAACACCTGGACATCAGTTAGAGCTTACTTGCTAGCTACCTGATTATTGGATGAAATCTGCTTTCTTGTTGATTAAACTTGAGAGTGTACAAAGACCAAACACCAAAGAACATGGTTCCTTAAGAAAATTTTTACATATTCCACATTTTGCATCATTGCTGCCAGAGGAACAAGATCAGGGTGGAACAAGTTGTGTCAGGGGAGATTTAGGTTGGATATCAGGAAAAAGTTCTTCACTCAGAGGGTGGTTGTGCAGTGGAACAGGCTCCCAGGGCAGTGGTCACAGCACCAAGCCTGACAGCATTCAAAAAGCATTTGGACAATACTCTCAGGCACATGGTGTAACTCTGGGGGATGTCCTGTGCAGGGCCAGGAGCTGGACTTGATGATCCTTGTGGGTCCCTTCCAATTCAGGCTATTCAATGATTCTTGGTCCCTTTGTACACTCCTGCCTCTGGCCTTTGCCTGTTAGAATAAACCCATTTGGAAACGCAGCATCTGTCACTCATGCCTGCACAAAGCCCAGGATGACAGCTTTCTGCTCCGGGCTTGATGCTCTAGACACCTGTAAGGCAAGCAATGGTGAAAAAAACACCTTGGTGTTTTCCACAGCTTCTTGTGGCACTGGGGAAGCTGAGATCTGAGGCAGTATTGGCTCCTGGAGAGAATGGTCAGACTGGTACCAGTGACCCATCAGCAGCAATGAAGCACCTGGAGCCATCCCCTCTGGCTCCTGGCATGTTGATGAACCACTGGCCACAGGTATTTGTTATGAGGATTTAATAAGTTTATTCACTGTACAAGCAAAACTTTAGAATTTTGGCCCCCATACCAATATCTTGATCTCCAGCTCTAGATTAAATTGATTTCAACACACTTGATCTCAACAGTCAGCAATTTTCAGTGGCTAGAAAACTGAACTTTTCTAATCACTGAAAAAGTTTTACATAGTAAAAAGCAAAAAAGCCTAAAGGGAGTGGTTCCAGTGCTGTCACAGAAGGAGTGATGGGATGTGCAAATGCACAGCCTGAGGTTTATGGCTCTCCTGAGATACTTGACCTCCATATTCATGTTATTTCACACTACCTTCCCTATAAAAGGTGTCCCTTGGCCACAGTTATCCTACAGTACTTATTGCTCATAGGGACACACCAACCCCCAGTAAAACTGTAACAGTAACCTGACTATATAAAGAAAGCATTGGAAGATTTTTTTTTCTTCATCACACAACCAAGTAAGTCAAACCCAATACATTCAGAGGAGCCAAAGGCTTTTCAAAGTTGGGGGTGCTGCAAAGCAGCAGCGTTACTGTGTTTAAAAACAAGCCATTCCATACCTGTAATGTCAAGTTTATTGAAGTTCACGGGTTAAAAACCAACACTAAATGTTCAAAGAGGTTTAGACAAACCCAAGCTATTTAGTACAACTGGTTCATTTATTGAAAATTTCTCTAACATAACTCGTTACGAGATTGTCACAGAGTGTAAGAAGGCCTCAAAAATGCAACACTCAACAGTCCGTGGTTGCATTATCCTTTCCAATTCCCCACCAGCAATTAGGAAGGCCCTAAGGCTGTGTGGCTGATACAGTAAAAAGGCTCACTATGTAATCTAAAAGAGGACTGCAGTACAATATTGTGTTTAAGTCTTAATACATTCAGCTGCTCCAAGTGTAAACAAGCTTCAGGGGGATCAGAAATTGCCAGAGATTGCTTAAATCAAGTCAGAATTTAATTATTTAATTTGACATAATTCTTTATCATTTTTGTTGAGTGTTTTGTTACAGATGTTTCCATCCTACATAAAGGCTGAAAGACATGCAGCTGTGGCTGCAATCAAAATACTTACTTAGTGAAAGTGATAAGATATTCTGGGTAAGCTTGAATGTCATTAAAAATTACAAACATGGATGGCTGGCTCATGTTATCAGTTGAACTATCATACAGATCTACAGAGTTGCTAGCATTTTTTCGTGCTGGAGTAATTGATCCTTTTCTCCCCAGAGAATATTCTCCAACAAGGACTCGGGCCAAGTACATGTACTTCCTCCCGTTCACATCTGGTTTAGAGTAGAGGTCGTTGGCAGAATAGCTGGCATTAACAGCAAAGTATGTTCCGTTTCCAAAGTTTGCAGCTGTAGTCAGAAAAGCAAAGGCTTGTGAGTGTTTCAGTAGCAGCAATTCCTTATCTGCCACCTTCAGAGCCTGTGAATCTCTGGACAACTCTGTTTTTTATTGGCAATAGGGAGATATAACAAAATAAATAATTTTGCATACAAGTTAGGATTATACATGGCATGACAAATCAGTCCTAGCCCTATACAGGAAAACAAGAGTTGTTTTGAAAGTTGCATTACCGTGCATTCCAGCATAGCTCCGGTTAAATCCTTGTTTGTTAATTAAGATTAATGACTCCTGACTCGTCCCATGAAACAGAAGCCTCTCATTATTTCTGCTGCCGTTTTTTTTATCTATTTCACACTTTTTTATTTGGTAGTTTCTCCAGAAATATATGTTCTGTACCCTTTCAACCTGTGGAGTTTGAAAGCAAGACAGAAAGAAAGAAAGAAAGTGGGTAGGTTGCTGTCATGAAAAAAATTAGCCTATCAATCATTCAATTGGCTTCCAAGACTCTCCTCCCTAGCTCAAGTACACATATACCAGATGGTGAAATAAGTTAGTCAAATCCTTCCAAACTTTGGCATGGCAGATAGCAGAGCCCAGCCCAAACCATGAGACAAACACTTCCCGGGAAAAAATACAGGAGCTTCTCACACGTTTCCAAGCCGTAGATGCCTGCTGGGCCAGCACAGCACTCCACAGTTTTATGTGGGCAAAACGTGCTCTGCTACAGCAAAAACCATTCCAAGGAAGAGCACTCTCCCCTGGAGCTGAAGAACTTAGAAGACTGCTTAACAGCTGCTCCAAATACCTCAACTGCAACATTAAACTGATTAAAGCTGAATAAAGTTCTGGGACAGTCAGGAAGACTTGTCCCAACTTTAGAAATCCCAGGGGATTTTCTTTTTCTGTTATCAGTATCTTCCATCACTTGCCATCAAGTTATTTATGCTCAGAAATGATGACTTGTTTTTACCTTTTCAATTTTGAATAACTGACAGGTCTGCAGAAACCTTTCTTGCACATCTTTATACTCTCTTGAGTCTGGTTTTAGTGGCACTATTTTGAGTTGCTCATTTTCCATAGGGTCCCACGTTGGAGGGAGCACTGTTGACTTTTGATCTGCAGAAGAAACACGACCAATGATATTCACCCAAATCCCCTGCCTAAAATTAAGCATGACCTGCTACAAATCCTTCTAGAAGTCCATACATCTTGCTTATGGACTTGGAAAGAAGGATCTCCCTGTATTGTGAAGGACCAGCAGTAAATGGAAGAGGGACCAGCAGTAAATGGAAGAGGGTACAGCTCAAAAACAGAAGTGAGCTGAGATCTAGCACAACAATTGCTACAAGAAGATTATTGCTAGTAAGCGTGTTAAGAGCATCAGAACACATTACCCTCTTCTCAAAATATTTTAAATAGCTGCAAAGTTCTTTTATTTCCCAATTTGGTTCCTTTCCACATTCTCCAGAAAAGCACCTGCACAAAGCTCCTAACATATATTTTAAATATTCTCATCATTCCCTTCTCCTTTCTCTTACTGGATGCAACCAGGTTGTCTCATGGGAACATCAGTCTGTCACGATGCTGTTACTTACCTTCAGATTTGTCAACACGTACAATGGACACGTGTCCCCCTTGGGCATCCACAGCAGTTTTACGTTCCATATCCACTGTGTATATTTGCTCACCAATGGTGACTAAAACAGATTTCTGCTTTCTCATGTAAGCATTTTCTAACTCCATGTTTGTGAGACTGTTGAAGGGTATATAAGAATCCTTTTCAACGTATTTCCATTCAATTGAATTTTGTAAAAGTTTTGCCTGGGTCTCTTTAGCATCTTTTACCCTGAGGATCATTTTATGAATAGCTAAAGAAGCCACACAGACATCTTTTGCAACCCCTGTAATTTCAATAGAGGTACTCTTCAAATTAAGATGAATTTTTAATTTCTCTTCTAGGTCTTCCAGTTCTTCATTCTGTTCTTCATCGAAATGAGAGATAGTCTCATCTACAATTTCTGTTTGAGACTGTTCTCTCGAAATTGCACTTTTAAGCCACTCTTCAGCTTCTTCCACTTCTTTTTTATTTTCACCACAAATCTGCACAACAGCCAGGTCAATTTTCTTTTCCAAAACCACTTTGGTTTTTTCCTTTGGGGAATGTTTCTCAGAGCTCCAGAGTGCTACATTGAAACACATAAATAGTCATTAACATTAATCTTTTTTAGCTGGTGCTAAACAGTTTGATCTATAACCCGTATTTAAGTGACATCTACTTACATTTACCCATATGATATGCCTTGGAAACAAACGATTTGATTCGTGTTGCAGTAGACTTTTCTCTTTTCTGCATGCTTGCTCGGAACACACTCATCAGATGTGGCTGAAAGATGACAACTTTAACACTTTTCACAGACGTAGCAGAATTCCTTTTTGCAAATTCAGTCACTGCATCTATCATGTTGTCAGCTACCTCAGCTGGATTGCGGCGTGCCTCTCCTGAAAAAAGTTGCAGATATTTTGCTCTAGAAAATGTTAATAACTGTTACAGATGATTAAAACATCTTTAAATGATGATTAAAACATCTTTAAAAGAACAGCTATGAACATACCTACAATCACCTGGATCATAAACAGGTTGAGAATAATGTCAGGCTGGCAATTAAGAAAGGTTTCTATTTATCAGGAAAAGAAAGTTGGGGACCACCTTTCCAGTAAGGGAAGAATGGAGGTTTCCTTTTGTTGGCCTGGCAACCAATCAGGTTATGATGTAGATGATATGACTTGAGTAACTAACAGGCCACAGGCCTGCTGCTCAGTGGCCCAGTAGTCCATTCCTTGCTCAAAATGCAAGCCTAGTTTTATTCATGCAAGAGGTTCCCATGCACATGGGATGCAGTTCTGGATTCTCCAGCTCCAGGGATTTCTACCAAACTAACTGAAAATAACAAGAGAAGAAAAAGAGACAATCTGGGCTTTTTGACAAGTTTGTGCTCCATTTGTATCAATCCTACTTGTGCAGCTGCTGGCCAGAGTTCCATCACCTACTGATTTCAGCAATGGAGAACGAGGTCCCTGGCTACTCTCTGATGAGTTGCCCACACATACCAGGCTGCAGGTTCTTCAGCAAGCACAGACATACCTTTGAATCCCTGTTTTAGCAAGGAAGTGCTGGCTTTAGAAAACTCATGCTCTTGATGCACTAGATAACTGTGAGGAGTGAAGCTTTCTAGCTTTCATAAGCCTCTAATAACATTTTTAAAGACCGCATATTTCCAAATATATTTTCACCAAATAATAACCTCTCTGGATAAATCAAACTCATCACTTGAGCCCTGAGATCAGCAGAATCACATGCACTGAACCCTTTTCAGAAAAGGGAGGCACAGACCTGTTCCAATTGCTGGGAAGGCAACAGAGGTGTACTGCTGCAGTTCACACTCCTGGAGCACCTGGGAAACCAGGGACCTGATATCATTTTGGTAAACAAAATGCATTATTTTTTTGCATGGCAGGTTTCCTGCCTGGGTGATGATATAGTTGGTGTCAGTTTGCTGGGCTGAAACATAAGTAGGAGAAAATAATCAACAATCATCCCCAATATAGATGTGCACTAGTTCTCATTAGGAAATAAGAAATGGTGAGAAATATGCCCCAGGATAAGCTTTGTGTCTCCTTCCATAAAGAGCAACCCCTTTACTCAATTTTCTCTTCCAAGGCACAAGAACTCAGTTTATTTTTGTAAAATATTTGCCTCCTTTGGCAAATAAACTTAGTGTGTGCCTTTATTTGTCAGGTTTGCTCAGTAAACTTGGAGAACTTCATGCAAACTGTCACTCTGTCTTCACACACACACACACACACAAACACACACACACACACAAATATGCCATCTATCTGCAGGCCACCTAGCCCAAATTACCCTCTTGGCCTCTGCAAGAACAGCTTGTTTACCTCAGGTCTCTTCCACATAATTGTTTTCCTTTAGTTGGTCTTCCAAGCTCACCTCCACACCTGCATATTTCCCACTTCCCTTATTTTCTGGTGTTTTAAACTACATACTCATCCATCTTTACTCCTCCTTCATTATAGTTGCTGTCCAGCAGCTGTATTTGGCCTACAAATGGTTTCTCTATTAACATTTTTGCCAGCATCCCCCCTTGCTCATGGCTCTGTTTGATGCTGACTCCGCTTTTATCGAGGAAATCTTTATTGGAGTAAGAGGATGCAATAACAATAGATTTGGATCTTTATGTATGCTTAGAAGCTGTCTCCTCCTAAAGATTTTTCTTTTCCTTCCCTCATTAGATGTTTTACAAATATCACATTAACTGATTAAAAACTAGTTGCTGTAACACAGTGCATAATACAGATGAACTACAGTAGTCAGTACTGAGAAAGTATTCCAAGAGATTCCCTGCCATGCAATAACACCTTTGGAAAGGTCAGAAATGTTGTACCATACCTAATACACCACATTCATCTTCAACTGCTTTTCCAGCACCATTCAGAATTGCTCTGGAGACACCTTAAATGAGAAGAGCAACATGGATCCACTGTTACTGCTGTTAAAGTCCCATCTGAGGCAGAACTGTATGCCTCATCACATCTAAAAGTCTCAATTTTGATAACATTACAGATTATAAATTAAAAAGTCTGTGGCCAAAATTTTAGCCTTATACGCTTTTCAATTCAAATTGATGTTTTGAGTACCTAACAAGTTTCACTAAGGTGAAAACCTCACTGGTGTTTGTCTCCTCCTTCAGTCTGAGAGGTATTCTATAAAAAGATTTTATTAGTTTCCCTTTCTGCAAGGGAGTCTTAAACACGCCGTCCTGTAACATAGATAAACAAGTGAATAAAGTTCAGACACTTCCTAATTGAACTTTTGTACCCTAAGAAGCAAAACAGAAACTAAACCCTTTTATTTGTTTCACAGTGTAAAGCTTTGAAGAAAAATACTTGCTCCTCTTCCTTTCCACCCCTTCCAAGCACACATGCCTTTTTCACACATAATATCAATTAAAATACCTGTTTTGAGGTTGAAGGTTTGGTTTGTTATGTTTACAATGGCATCTCCCTCCTCCTTGGTAATATCACCTTCTGCCACCCGGAACACGACAGAGCCAATTGTCATTTCAGGCACATTGTGTGCTGAGGTTGAAGGGATAGCAGAAAAAGCTGCAGGGAAAGAAACACAGACCCTGAGCAGAAAGGAGGGATTGGGTACAATGCCTACAGAGACCACAGTTTGGCTACAGACTCAGCCTGTGGAAAGGACATGCCTGCCATGCTAACTGAAAATGTTTAGGTCTCACAAGAGTCTGTACTCAACCTGCACTCATTCCTACCATTTGTCTCATGGCAGGATAGCAGGGAAAATGAGTTTTGCTGCACACCTGTTATGCAGACACTACTTCGTAACATTTTACCATTGCAAAACTCCAATGTAAGAGAGCAGCAAATTTTCCAAGTCTCCCTCCCTTGCTCCTGGGTCTCACAGAGTTTCCAGGCAGGTTCTCTACTTCTTGAAAAGGTGGAACTTTTCATCCATGTGTTATTTGTAAAATCATAATTAAGTTTTCGACATGTAACTCATTTCTCTACAGGCTGCAGTTCCATTAAGGTGGATAATACCAAAGACATTTCAGTTTGGTTTTGCTATTCATCTGAACACGTAAAAGATTTAAGAGTATTTCAGAGAGACCACTTCAACACATGTACCCAGGATCTCACCTGCCTTCCCAGGACAGAGGAAGACACTGCCTTGCTCACAGTTTAATCTACTGCTGCAGCAACAAAAGAAAAAGCACCACTTATGCCCTTAACACCTTACAACTTCTGCTGTTCCAATTTTCAGGGGAGCTCTCCAGATAAAGAATCACAGGAACACTTTTTTTCGTAGCATTTCTAACACTATTTCAGACATAACAGACACTCAGCCTGAAAATACAGCCTTTACAGCAGCCACTCAGACTTTGGGAATGACATGCTCACCAAGCAAGTACTTAAATATCCATAATGAATGCATTCCCTGGAATACTTGAAAAAAATAATAAAAAAAATTCAGTAGGCACACAGCTTCTGAGAATAAACCTTACCTGTGCTTTGGCTAGTGTCATTTGGAGAAGGCTTCTGCCCTTTAACAGCTACAGACCTGTTTTCAAGTTCATCTGAAAATTCCTAGAGAATGAAATTACAATCAACCCCTGTAGAAGTCTTCACACAGTAGAAAAAAAGGTTTGAAAAGCGAAGCTAAAAAACATTTAGAAAGAACTAAATTGAAATTACTACACATCATCTGCCACAATGCTGATGGCAAGTCCTGACAAATGTTGTTCTCAGAGAGCAAGGCTGTTTGGTGTGAGCAACACACAGAATCACAAATAACTGAGTCAAAGCCCTAGCTACCATTCCACAGGGGTACAGCAGCAGAAGGCATCCCTACAGTGAGTGAGCAGTTCACACCAGCTCAGCTCTTACAGGGAATGCTACCCTTCTCTATGCACAATAGCTCAGGTTTGATGCAGCAGCCTTCAAGTTTAGCCTTTCAAAAATGTATTTGCTCTTGCACAAAGTACAGAAGGCAACAGATGTAGAAACACTTATCTGGACATCAATTCACAGGGTGACTGCTCTCCTTCAGTGTGAAACAAGTAGTTTGAGTGTGGATATAGAAAATTTATGCTAATGGGACACTGAAGAGAGGGGGATGGAGAATTCTTTTATGTTTTTACTGGAGAAGTTTACCAGCACAGCAACCCTAGCACAATGATTCCTCCTAAAAAGACACCAGCACTCCATTAAAAGCACATCTTTTTGCCAAGGGTGCAGGCACTGAAGCAGTAGTTACAGCAAACTTGTCTGACCTACAGACTGAAGAATTAGGTGAGTTCATGAGATAAAGAGTAATTACACTTTTGTATGTATTACTCTCAGGAAACAGAAAAGGATAGGAAGGGAGCAGGACTGTACTCGATACGTGGGTGACCATGGGAGGTAGAACCAAAAAGACAACTTTCAGTATAGATGAGAGAGAGACTGTCAGGAAACCTTTCCTTTAGTATAAGAACAAGCACCTTGCAGATTCTTTGAATATCATCAGATAGCCAAGTATCAAGAGACAGACTCAAATATACCATAATATAATAGAGGAAACCACAGCAACTCACCTGAATATTAGCTGTGTCTTTTGTGTGCAACAGAAAGTGAACTTCTTCAAGAGAATTTACTCTGTTATTACTACTGAATTCAAACACTTTGTCAAACAATAATTTAGCAACAACAGATCTTGGGAATTCTAAATTCCCTGTCCCAATTGCTGGAAAAGTAATTGATTTCAAAGACAGTTCTTCAGCAATCTCCAGGCATTTTGTGATTATGTCACCCAAGACCTGTAAAGCACAATTATTTTTTCAGTTACTGGAGGTATTTTTTCCCCAGTATGTGTAATGTAACACTTTCCCTTTCAGCTATCTCTTCATATTAAAATACAATTAATTACATACACAAGGAATTCACAAGGAATTTATTAGTTAACAAGGGATCAGCCCACAGTTAAAAAAGAGTGAGTCAAACTCTCTCATCTTCTATGACACTGTCTCCCATATCAGAGTGGCATTAAACACACTATAAATCCCAGGAAAATTCAGGCAAATAAGGACCCTTTTACCTTTGAAGGTGTGTTTTTCTGGGACCACACAGGTACCACAGCATGAAGCACAACACTGCAAGCCAGATTGTAACCTTTAGTTTTGAACACAGATCCTTCCTCAGGTTTTCTTCCTCCACCTTCTTTGTCCAAGCCTGTCTGAAGCATTGGCCCTGCCTTGCTTAGCAAAGCTTTACCAAGTGGCCCTTTGTCAAGCTGGAGATCTTTGCCAACACTGACGACAACAACGGATGTCTGAAAAACACACAAGCACAAACTCTAGCTTGTAAATATCAAATTTAAATTTTGCATTGGATAATCAAATACAGCCTGCCTGATGGTCTACAAGGTAAATTTTTGGGACAGCAAACAGAGAGAACAAAGTTTTGGAATAAACCAGAAATTATGCTCAATTCTAGTATCATGACCCTGCCCAAAGAAACACAAAACTGAGTTAACAATGAAATTAAATTCAGCCTAATGGGAGAAACATAACAATTCTGCATTCCTCGTTTATTCATTCTACCTCCATTTGAAAAACATTTGTGCAAGTTTGTTCTCAAAGAGAGGCTCACAGACCAAAATCTGAGTTCACTGAAGTAGGCAGGGCCTCCCATGCATGGCTGGCTTAGGGGGACAAGCAGATGCTGAAGAAAAACAAGACTTGGGGTAATCTAAGCAGAAAGAAGTGAGAAAAGCAGTAACTTATGAATAAGAGAAATACAAAGGGCACTGAACATTGTGTCAAACCCTGTATTTAGCTCCTCAGGAAGGACCCCTATACACATTTTAATATATATTCTGCCCTGGCCAACTGGAGGAGCTGCATGCACAAGCTGTGGGAGGCATCCTCTGCTCAGAGGTTTTGCAGAAGGGTCCTAGACAGAGCTGCTTCCAGTACTGGCAATCTCAGTAAAGTATCTATCAGCCAGCTAACAGAAATTCAGTGCAGGAGGTAACCAGAAATCAATTATCAAAATCACTGGTTCTCCACAGGAAGTGCAATACCAACTGCATGTTTCTTGCCAGTGTTCGCCAATGACATTGGTTTTGTGTTTGTTACTTTTTTAAAAAGGCACAAAAGAACCCACTTTTTATTTCAAAAGGAGATAATTTAGAACACTTACTGTAGCATCTTCAATGCTTCCTGTTTGCAGGATGATGTTAAGGCCTTCTTGAGTTGTTATGAATGGGAAGTTCTTAATTCGCTTAGAGGTTCTCCTCTGCCTAGGCTGAGGAACTGTACTGACATGATGCGGTGACCTGTAGGAAACTGAGGAATCTGAAAACACTTCTCTAAATGCCTTGCTGAAAGCCTGAATGGTATCCTGTGCAAAACCCACAAGATGAACCTCCTTCAAGCTGCTGCTCCCCTTGGACTCTTCCAAGGTCTCCTTGATGGAGGATACAATGGAATAAGTACACAGTTCCATTGGGAACCCAAAAATCCCTCCACTTATAGCAGGCAGAGCTATGGAATGATGCCTGTATAAATCAGCTAGTTGTAAACAATTTTTCACTGTCTTCCTCAACAAGTTCACACACATTTCTGATTTCTCCCTGCTCCACCTGGGCCCGACAGCGTGAATGACGTTCTTGCAGGGCAGTCTCCCGGCGCGCGTCATCACTGCGTCACCAGGCTGCAAAATCCTGAGCTTCCTCACCAGCTCATCACACTCCTCCTGCAGGGCTGGCCCAGCTGCTCTTGACAGTGCATCAGCCAGGCCACCAATGTGTTTTAGGTCTTCATTAGATGCATTCACCACAACATCAACAGGATGGGTGCACAAGTCAGCTTTATAAAGCGCTATTACAGTTTCACCCATGGTCACCTGCATATACAGCTGGCCTCTGTTACTAAGTTGTTTCTGTTCTTTCAGCTGTTCTTCTGCCTGCTCTTCCAGTAGGAATACACACTTGAACGCTTCTTTTATATGGGGGGCCAAAAGGTGTGCTTGCTCTTTTATATATGCCTTGGCTCCTGGCAAGTCAATTACCACACGCTTAAAATGCAGGCCAGACAGAATTCGCTCAACTAAGCTGACTCCCTCCAGCACCTTTGTCTTCGGCCCACTCAACAATATAACTTCACAGTTTCTCTGTGTGCTAAAGTCAACTTTCACACCTTTTTTTGGTAAGTCAGCCCAATCATCGGCCTTCTCTTTCTTAAAAAACTTTATGAGTGCCATCGGCTTTCCTTCAATGACCTTTTGCACCTGTGTGTTTTCATCTATAAAGGTGTAAAGTTCCTCAAAGGCTTTTGCTACAGCTTCAGAAAGACCAGCAATCATGATCTGAGTCTCTGCCTGAGTGACTGCTACAGCTCCATTAGAGCAGCTTTCCTTGGCTAGCATCTGCCATTCCTCCTTCTGGAGGACTGACTCATCCTCCAGTGTAATACTTTTGTGGTCCAGTTCTTTCCTTATTTCTTCCTCAGCTTTTAGGAGATCTTCAGGAGCACTCCCTTTCAGGATGATCTCTCCTGCACCAAGCTCATAAAAGACATTAATTTGTTTTGATATAAACAGGCTCTGTGACAGGGTTTCACTATCAATATGCTCTAAAAACTGAAAAATGTAAGGGTGGACATTAATTGTTTTCTTTGCCATTTTGTGTACATGATCAAGTATTTCTCCTTTTACTTTGTAAACTTCCTCAGGCACTCCAGATAGGTTAATGCTCTTCTCCAAATTATCATAAGTTATTTGCAGGTCTGGGAACTCTGTACGAAATTTTTTTTCAAGACCAGTAATCTGTAAAATTCCATATTCCCCTGGATTCACTGTCTTGACTTTCAGCTCAGTTCTTTTCTTTTCTCTTTCAATTTCTCTGGTGGCCTTTTTGATCAGAAGCTTCAGTTCTTGTTCAACCTTCTTCACAACTTCTTTTTCACCTACTAGAACATGTAAATCCTTGGAGATATTTGGGATCATCAGAACTTCATCATGGGGAAGGCTGTTCCTAATGGCTTCCCACACTTCTGTGCTTACTTGACATTGAATTGCTTCATATTTTGATATGGTGTGTGAAAATGCTGTGGAAACTTCTTCTTTCCATGCCTTGACCAATCGAGATACTGATCTCTTCCGCTCAGAAAAAACAGCTGAAGGATGCAAAGTAACTGCTGGATCTGCACAGAGGGTGTCAGGCCACACTGGCACACAATTACACTTTGCCATTTCATGATCTATTGCCTCAATTAAGCTACTATTTTCTTGCAAATATTTCCAGATATAGGGATCCAGAGGCATTGTAACTGGTTCTGGCTTCTTTATCTGCGGCCCTTCCTTTCCATATAGAGCTGTTTCCAGTGAAGTGTAGTAAGGATAGACAAAGATTGGTGTTTTGTTGAGTGAATGCTTCTTTGCCAGGATATTTGTTACATCTAAAACAAACAAACAACCCCCCCTCCAAGTTATTAATGTCAGCACTTAAGATCTTCTCTTTTGTTTTGGTTTTTTTTCCTTGTTTGGGGGTTTTTAAACTATATTTTCTATATAATAATATTTGTAATTTTAAAATTAAGTTCCTCCCCCTCCCAGATGGAAATAATTCCAGATTTTTGAAGAATTATTTATTTCAAATGCCAGAAACTAAATTGAAGAGAGGCAGTCAAGCACAAGCATCCACCTCTGGGAAGAGGTGTGCATAATCTCTGCCCCCACTTCTCTTCTATGCTGTACTTGAAGTGCCCAGCTCCACAGCTGTCTGGGCTATTACTCAGCAGTTCAAACCACAGCTCCTCTGTTTTCCCATAAGACCATCTCCTTCTTCAACTCCTCTTCAGTTCTCCCCTTCACTGCAATGCCTCCAGCTTCTCCCTTGTCCTACACTTTCCACAGTCACTCATCTTTTTGCCACTGACTGGACAGCCCATAGCACCTGCTCTCCAGCCAAAAAGCTGCCCAAGAAGTTGTCCTGAGATGAGCCAGACTGGGCATGTTGCCATGGGCAGCTGGTGGCCAAGGTGGCAGGTGGGGGGGAACCCCCCTGTGCCCATGGGGCTGTGCACTCTCCATGGAACTCAAACTGCAACCTGAACTCTGTAAGAATCAAGGCCAGGGGGAAATAAACTGTCTAGAAAATGAAAAAAATTTATGCCTTATGCCCAGCTGGTCCAAAACTGAAGCTTGCACTCCAGTTAGCATGAGAGCTGCAGGCAAAGCACCACACCTGCTATTATACAAGGGCAAAGGAGGCATTTCTCTAGAAAATCCATATTTTGGTCTTTAAACGAGAGGCTCTCAAAGAAATAAAGGCTCTGCACTTCTGCATTACCTTTCTGGTCACCAAATGTAATGATAGCTGCATCTTCATCAGGCAGCTGTTGAACATCCACTATCTGCGCACCGCCGTACTTCTCATTTTCAAAGTAGACGGTTATGTAGTGACTGGGAGTGTTGGGTGGTATATTTTCAGCCCTAACACTTTTTGTTTGCTCAAGGCACCACGCAGTAATGTTTTGTTTCCTTGCTCTCTGGTTTTGATTCAGCTTTTTAACAAATTCCTCTGCATCTAGAAAGAGTAATGAGAAGAAAAAAAAGAGATCAAACTCAGAGCTTGTTTTTCTACCATGATGCTAGCAGACAATCACTGTGTGCACTGATCAAAGCACTGAATTACAAAATCGCCCAGGGCTGCCCACAAAGCTACTTCTTTCCACATATTCAGTATCTGTCACTTAGTATTCTCCTCCTGGTTGATCACAATTGTTGACTACAATGACTGTAGCCAGAATTTGCCACTAGTTTTCCTACTGACTATCACTGGGTTCTTTAGCTCCAGCAGAAAACAACATCAGGTTCATTTCTGGGCTATGGCCTTGTACACAACTAATAAGACACAACAGTTCAAATTCTCTCTCTTTTATAATAAATACATTCTCATTTTGGCTATTTCCCCCCTGTTATCCTCACACTAAAAGACAGGCAAATCACTTTTCCGTCTGTCAAGGAAAAAACAGTTAAATTTCTTAAAGATCTACTTATTTCCTAAAGGCTACATCAAAAATTTAGGACTGGAGCATGACTTGAGAGACAAATAATTTCTAAGGCAGAAAAACCTACACCTTCTCTGAAGGACAGCTTTTGGCAAGGACAGCTTTTACCATCGTTCTGTTCTCAGACCAAGTACATCTTTCACTGCTTGTTTTAAGTTATAGTTTGGTATTAGTCCTACCTGTTGTGTTTACTATCCANAAAACAGTTAAATTTCTTAAAGATCTACTTATTTCCTAAAGGCTACATCAAAAATTTAGGACTGGAGCATGACTTGAGAGACAAATAATTTCTAAGGCAGAAAAACCTACACCTTCTCTGAAGGACAGCTTTTGGCAAGGACAGCTTTTACCATCGTTCTGTTCTCAGACCAAGTACATCTTTCACTGCTTGTTTTAAGTTATAGTTTGGTATTAGTCCTACCTGTTGTGTGAACTGCACTGGCCTCTCTACCTGACAGATAAAGGTTATGCCACTAACTTTAGTAAATTCTCCTTTAAAAGGACACCATATCAGATCAAACCTTAAAAATATGAAAGATAATACTTCCAGCTTAATCTCACTCACGCACACACATGCAAACATGCAGCTAATAAAAAGAGCTTCAACTCTGACTCCTTCTTACCAGCATTTCCAGTAAAAGTAACTACAGCAGCACATAGCTCAGGTATCATTTCCACACTGAAGTCACCATCCTCCTCTGACAAGCCGCTGACATTCTCTACCAGCATAATTAACATGCAATCTTTTGTTGTGTCCTTCACATTTTCCAGCACAACTGCGGTGGGAAGCAGGGATCCTTCAGAGCTCTCCACTTGGCACGACTGCTGGGAAGTCTCCACTTGCCATGGCTTCACAACCAGATCAATTTTACTCAAGTGATGCTTTCTTTGCAAAACTTCTTGGGCATCTAGTCCCACAGAAATATAGAGATGTCACAGCAGAGCAGCATGTTAAACAATAGCAATAATATACCATTTTTGCTTGGAGCAATGCCCACAGAGAGATCCTGCACCAGTAAAGGCCTATTTTTAAAAGGGAGCTTAAGCAGTGTGACACCCATAACATACCTTGCTCATCCTGAAAGGTGATGATCACTCGGTCATCTTTTTTGACATAGGACTCAATGGTCCCCCCACCAGACTTCCTTTTATTTTCAAAGTACATTTCCAAAATCTCATCTTCTATTTCCTCCCCAAAGGCAGTGGTTACTACTACAGTGGAATTCTTAGAGGTTGCTTTCTCTGCTTCCAATTTCTCACATGATTCTGAAACAAAAGATCACACCCTAATGCCTTAGACAAAAGTTAAGAAAAAAACCAAACTTCCCATCTTCCAAGCTTTCTCGTCACTTTTTGTTCAGATCACACTCAGGGTCAGGGAAAAGAACAGGGTAAGAATCCCAAACAAGGTAAGCAGATCACTAGCAGGAGTTTCCATATCAACACATAGGGAGGAAATGCTTCAGTTCATCACCAGGCAAGGAGAGCAGAAGATCCAAAAGCTTCTTCACAAACATGCAATGAGAGGAACCAGTGCTCCCCATTCACAGTTCAGACACTGCTGTGGGTCACTTGGGGTCTGTACTTGCTGGCTGCTCAGGTGTACCTGGGGTACACAGCTCCCCAAGCTCTGGCACAGGGCTGCCCCAGCAAGGCTGGCAGCAGCTGGGAAGGTCTGGGTAGGGACAGCCCTAGCCAGAAAAAAGGCCAGCATCCACTGCTGTCTCCTAAGGAACTGACTTGTCTGAGGCAGCCAGCGAAGTGGGGGCTCTAAAGGAACTCACAGAAAGGAAAAAATACATTTATTTCTTTTAGCCTGGGATCACAATTCCTACACTACATTAGACAAACAACACAAGCCACGAGGGTGACCAGGGCACTGCTGCAGCAGAAAGGTCCAGAAAACCAAAGGAGCAAGAATACAATGGTCACCACCAGATAAGTGACACACTTACCTGTCTTCTGCTGAGTACACACAGGAGTTTCCTTATTCTGGCAGATGGGAAGAGACACCTGGGGTTCATTAACTAGAGATAAATGACAATGGGTTCTCAGTTGATGGGTATTTCAAGAAGAAAACGGACACATTAATGTACACCCAGGAGCTAACACAGCTTGAATTAAGTCTCATTTGACACTGTCAGACTCACAGAGTTCCACAGAGTTTCTCTTTTTAAACAATATGTTGAATTGGCTACAGAAAGACTCTGAGCTCAAGAAGCCTCGGGCATAATGCCAGCACAGTCATGCTGCATGAACCACCATGAGCAGGTGCTGCCACGCACTACAGCATTTTCCTCACACAAAAAGCTGCACTGAACATAAGAAGTGCTGAGGACATCAGCCTTTGGGAGGGAAGTGCCTTTGAAAACTGAGACCTCTGGAAGAGCCTCTGTCAGGATGTGTTTGACCTAGCATGACTGCTCAACTTCCTAGTTTAGAACAAGAGGAAATGCAGCTACATTAGAAAATGAAGAACAATGGTGAGATTGACCAAACTGCTTTTCCAGCCTGAGCCCTCAGCCCTCACCTGTGCAATCACCCTGCTATGCACAAACAGGTACTCTGAAAGCAGAGCTCAGCGAGCTGTGTGTCTATTAGCCCTGTGTATATGGATTACTTCTGTGTGTACCGACAGTCACACATTGATTAGCTACGTATTGGCCATGTGTGTGTATTGATTAGTCCTATGTGTGTGTATTAGCCAGATGTGTATTGAGTAACTCCGGGTGTATTGATTGTGAACGTATGTGTGTCAGCCGTGGTAGCGTGGTCGGTCTGTCCGGTGCCTCGGATGTGGCTCGGGGGCTGCACCTTAGGAATTCCACCGCGTTTGGGATCCGGGAAGTGAAAGGGAGCGCTGGGGAGAAGAGCCAAAGCGCTACAGCCCACTTCGGTCGGCCCGGCCGACCAGGCGGCTGCGCCTGCTTCCCCATCCCAGCTCCTCCGCAGGGCTCCCCGGGCCAGTGCCTCGCAGCCC
>VZRH01000839.1:383833-453551 GCA_013397555.1 Urocynchramus pylzowi
CGCCCGTCTGAGCCGCGGGCACCGCCATCAGCGCCCCCCGGCCCGGCCCGGCCCGGCCGCTCACCCTCGGGGCGGGAGAAGCAGACGAGGATGTGCCCGGCCCCGCTGTCGCTCCCGGCCCGCAGCTCGCACTCGCCGCCGCCCGAGCGCTTCTGGCTCTGGAAGTAGCAGAGCAGCTTCTTCCTGAGCGCGGGCGGCGGCTCGCCGGGGCCCCAGTCCCCTCGCACCAGCAGCGGGAAGGCGCACGGCCGCTGCCCCTCCATGGCCGCCCGACGGCTCCTCTCCCGCCGCGTTTTCGCTTTCGTTTCTCGGCCGCGGAACCCGAGATGCCCGGGGCTCCGCCCAGGGCCGGGAACAGGCCTCCGCCTCCGGGCCCATCGGGGCGGCCGGGGGTCCTGGGCCCCTCCTCACGGGGCAGGACAGGGCCCTTGTGCCTCCACAGCCGTACAAGAACAGAGTGTCACAGTGTTTTCAGCCTCTGAACTTACACTGCTTAACCACTGGCTAACACTCACTCTCCCTGCCTTACGCTTTCAAATGAAGTCATGATGCAAAGAAAAATTACCACTTTTCATCATTCTTTGCCAGAGATGCTTCCACAACCGTGGAAAGTTGCAATGGGTGTTTACTTCAGACCAACTTTTCAGCTAGCTGAGAAGTTTTCAACCGGGTGCTCAGGACTTTCTCTTGCAAAGGTTTGTTTTCAGCTATTTTGTTTTGTGTATTTTACCCTTGTGGCCAAATATGGGCCACTAAAATAGCAGATAAATGAAGTTTCCCCCCCTAATTTCACTGAACATTCATTGAAGAAATGGATAAATAACCAAATGTCATTAAAAATTATAAGCATCCAGCTAAGCCTAGGTATCATCAAACCCTCTGCTGAGTGACCCATGGGGATGCCTTTGTTTCTTGATGGGCAACTGATTTATCTGTTATTTCCTATTGCACTGTCCTTCCCACAGCTAGCCCAGCTACATGCTCTCCTCCCTTGCTCTAACCCTGAAAAGATTCTTGATTGTGATTGTAAAGTGACTACATTTAATCCTAATCTGTACAGCTATGATTAGAAAATAAAGGTCTGTACAGCTGCTGAAAGAATAAAGGCTTCAGGAGCTTTCCATGACAGACACCAGGACTCTGCTGCACAATTCAGCCTGCAAACTTTGGCACAGACAAAATGGGAGCTGGTGAGTTACCTGATAGGGGTCTGACCTCAGTGAACTGGCTTACTGGGACAGAAAGTGAAATGAGAGACCAAAAGTAGCTGAGAAGATGTGATCCTCACATCTGTCTTGGTCTGGCATAGACTGAAGTTTCTTCTTAGTAGCTGGTATGGGGCTGTGTTGTGGATTTAGCAAGAAAACAATGTTGACAGCACACTGACTGTTTAGTTGTTGTTAAGGAGTGTTCACCCCAAGGACTTTTCAGTTTCCCACGCTCTGCGAGCAAGCAGGTGCACAGGAAGCTGGGGAGGAGCACGGCCAGGACTGGTGACCCAAAGTGGCCAAAGGGACATTCCAGACCCCAGAGCATCATGTCAGTACAGAAAGTGGGGGCAGTCAGCTGAGGGGGACCATGGCTACTCAGTGACAGGCTGGGCATCAGCCAGCGGCTGCTTACCAGCCGTACTGGCCATCACTTCTTTCTTGTGGGTTTTATCCTCCTGTCTCATTCTCATTACAATTATTAATAATAGTATGTTTAATTTTGGTTTGATTAATACATTGTTGTTATTTCAATGCACAAGGCCTACTTTTCCAATTCTCTGCCAGCTGGGGGGTGAGCGAGTGGCTGTGTAGTATGTAGCTGCTGCCTGGGGTTGGAGCACAGTGACAGCTTGTTTCCATGTGCAGAACAGCTCAGTCACTTGCTAACAACTGGAGTGCTGGTTTCTTACTGCATGGAAAAGGGAGGGAGGACATGGAATAATGTAAAATATTAAAACAAATACAGTAACACAAAACCAGGGCTGGAAAGACATCCCAACCCACAAGGAAACCAAATGGTGCCCACTCCTACTAAACCTGAAAGTCAAGGTAACAAAGTTGTACTGCCTATTCACAATGTGGGAATCTTAAAATAAATAAAAAAAAGGTAATACATTTTTAAAAAGGGGGGAGGGCATGGAGTCCAAACTGCCCCAAAACATGGTGTTGCAGGGAAGCTCCTAAATATAAAAAATACATACAGCTATATATATGTATTGCAAAAGGAGGAAAAACCTGTACAGAAGAAACACACGTGGTATTTTTGTATTTTCTTTATTATTTGTGCTCAATAGCCTTAGAGAGATGGTTCAGCTTACTAAAAATCATGTCTGTGTGACATACCACCACACAGGTAATTAGCAAGTTATTTAGGCACTGCAGAGTATCTTTATGACACAATTTAAACCTATATTGGATGCAATTGAAAGAATATAGTTTTATAGTCGAAAAACTGATTTAGAAGTTGTGTTTAAGCACAATGGCAGGCACACAACCAGGAGCCCACTGTCAGATATGACACTGTTACTTCCCATTTGCTCCAACACAGCTCTCAGTATTCAGCACTTCTGCAGAGCTAAGCATCCATGTACCTACTTGTAAATGATCCATGGCTAATTTCACATGCAAAGCCCAAATCACTAAGGCCATTTCTACCATGAAAAGAAGCAAAAGTCCATAGCCTTATCACAGCTAACACTGTCATAGCTGCATACAAATTTTTGATTAGATGGGTTACATGATGCCAGCCATGCTGACAGACATCATAATGCAAAGCTAAGAGAAGTGTTTCATCTAATAAAAGCCAGCAGTGGATCTAAAGATTTTGGAAATCAGACTGGAGAGTTGTGGGGAAAAGTGCAGATCAGATTTGCTAGTAAAACAAGATATACAAAGTGCAAACAGTACTGATACTACACTCACAAGAATTAAATTCTGTAAAGGCTACATATATAGGGAAGTAAATGATTTATGAAAAGAACACACATTGTTTGATGAGAAAAGATTACTTTTCTTAGCTAACTGTGAAATACAAGTGATTTAAGTATGGTAATTAAATAAAGTAACTTCCCTCAGAGCTTGAACAGTACATTAACTGCTGTATGTTTAGTCATTACACTTAAGAGTTGAGAGTTGATAGATTTCCTTATTCAATTCCTTTTGCTTTCAATTCTGATCGAACGCGCTGCAGATAAGAAGAATCTGGGTAACCAAACCTAGGAGAAGAAGAGAAAAATTTTTTGGGCTATTTCTGCAACGAAGCACTTGACAATTCTACAGAACCATCTCATCAAAATCATTTTAGGAATCTCTTCACAAATTTTATGCAGTTCTTGCCCTAGAGAGAAAACAGACCCATATTGCCAGTCACAGAAGTGACAGACAGAATAAAGCTACAAACTTAAGGAGCTGCTACATTTTGTTGTCCAAATTGACATTAAAAACTTGATTTTCAAAGCTGCCTGGGGTCTCCCTTCAAAATGATAGGTTGTTTGGGTATACATATTTTCAAAAGAAAATCAGACCTGAAGCATATCCAAGTCAGCATTCAAATCAGAAACATAATGGCACCTCTGGACTTGAAGTAGTGCAACACCAGAACTGCGTACAAAGCAAGTGATAAACAAGAGAGAGAATGTGCACAGAGGATAAAGTAAAACTGATACTTTTTGTTCTTTCAATGATCCTAGGATCCTCCTAGTCAGGAGGATCTAGACACAAGCCTTTAGAGCTTTCAGGACACCACCTGCCCCTTAGAGACTGCAACAAGCTTGGAAGGACAGGTCCAAGATTCCCTCTTATCTCTGCTGCAGGCAGCTTACACTCTGTGCTGAGTGTGAGCTGCCTGCAGCAGCTCATTGAAGTGCAGCAAGTCCTCTAGAAATACTGGATAGGGCTGACCTCTACTCAGAAAATCCTATGACAGCTTGAACGGCCATAATGGGGTAACCTTTTTTATGCATGGGGCTGGCACTGTGTCCTGTGCTCTGACCTGCTAAGTGATGCACAACTCATGGCTCCTAGCATCTAAAAGGACATGACCATATCAGTACTACAATCTCACTGCCTGCTGTTAGCTCTGTTAAGCAGAATTTCAAATCGTGTTTTACAACATGATGAGTGCCATCTTTACTGGGATCATAATGGACCAGCACCTCCTGGTGCAGAACAGCAGGTAACAGGAGAGACATAGATCAGGAGTCCAGCCTTAGGCATCATCAAGAGCTTGTTGTCCTGTAGGTTCTAATCAAAGCAGTTATTAACTAAGTGCCTTACAAACCCATTGGTGAATGAGTAGTCTGAAAGGCAGCAGAACACTAAGCTCATCATTGTTCCAACTGTCCAAACAGGGGAAGGTGATTAACATCTGGATCCATAGGGCATTCCACAATCACTCTGTTAGTGACAAAATCTGAAAGCCCTAGATGTGGAAAATATTCAAGGCAGTCTGCCTGACACATCTGAGTAACAACAGTAGTGCATAAAGACAAGACTACTCACTGGGTAGGTCCTCCCTCCATGGCAGTTTTGTGATGAATATCATTCCATGTGATAACATTTTGTTCACCAGTAGTATGTGACTGCCCCACTGTGAAAATCAATTTTTGGCTAAAGGCCCTTTTGAGGAGCTGCAGAATTTCTCTCCCTTCCTCGTTGTCAGGTAAATATGCTGTTCGGTGAGCTGGCCGATAACGCTGCCCTGGGTTTGGGTGGCTGCTCTGTTTGGTAGAAAAACAAAACAAAACCACATTGTATATCATAAATCATTCAGAAGGACATAGCATGACTGATAACTGACTCAGAGTTTTTTCTCTTTAGATACTTTCTTTCATCCAAATTTCATGAACACCTTCTTGTCATCGCTCATGCACCCATTGTTATTTTTAAAATTTGTTTTTTCTTCTTTTCTCTCCTAAATGCATGGTGCTGCACCTGTGACTTTTTAATTTACTCCATGCTCAGTCCTACAAGCACATAACATAAGGAGATTTTTCACCTGGAAAGCTCTCACCAAGCCAGCCCACTATTCATTTTTGTCCATTGGTGTTCACAGCAAAGAGAACACCCCAGAAATGCTCATTATACTTGCAAAACTTTGCTTATATGATATTGCTGCATAGATTTCAGTTCAGTTATTCCCACTGTACAAATTAACGACAGGTACCTCTGTCCTGGTGCATATAAAATGGAGGCTGATCATCTGACCATTTCATTCCTACTGTATTTACTTAATCACACCCAAAAATGTTGAATTAAACACTTGCAGATTTGTGCAAAACAAAGAAATGTCTTCCCTGAACATGCATTAAAGTAATGGGAAAATAGTTAATTTCACATTCAATATTGGTTTTGTTCTGGGAAAAATATCTTTAAGAAATATTTAAGTATACTTACAGTTTGAATACCACCACTCATATAATAGTCAATTTGAATAGTGTCACAATTGGGATAACCAGGAAGAGAGAAATGGATTGTTCTTGTTGACATTGTTCCCTCTGGTTGGTTTCCTGTCAGGACTCCACAGACGGTATTACAAACTGGACAAACTTGTTTGTAAGTCATGGCTCTGTCAATGCAAGTTTTGCAAAATGCATGTTTGCACTTTTCTAGTATTTCTTTATTTTTAATTGTGTCCCTGCAAATTGGACACTCATTATCTTCTTTTTCTTCTGTCTTTGCCCGAGTCTGTCCTTCAGAAGAAAGGTTATTCTTTTGCCTAACACTGGACTTCTTAGATGCTCCTGCAGCTTCTTGAGAGCTGAGCTCAGAGGACAGTGAGCTCAGCTCTCTGTCCCTATTTCTAGTAGAGACTAGATCAATGTTAAGAAGGGACTTCATGTACTTTTCAGCAGCATAAAGATGGTCTGGTAAACCCCTTATGATTAACTTATCTTCATTCTTCTTAAGTTTTACATTAAGATCTTCAAATTTCTTAGCATTAACTAGCACATTTAAAGTTTTCTTCTGATCTTCTGAAAGCTTCACGCTGATGATTTTTTCTCTTAACATTGCAGAGGCACTCTGAAATGCACTGATGAAATTTTCAGTAGCATGTGATGACATATCAGAAGTTTTGGATTTAGGCCTAAATATTATGACCTTCTGGCCATACGAATTCTCTTTTATTTCTATCTGTGTATCAAATTTGCCATTTATGTTTTCAATTTCTTTGCTTAATATGGTTTCCAACAATTTAAACACAGAAGCATCAGCTTCAATTCCATTCCTGTATTTGTACCATTCAGATGAGGTTTTCATATTCTTTTCAGCTTGGCTGTTCTCACCTTCCCCTGCTAAAAATTTTTGGGCTGCTAAAATCTCACTCCCTGGACCACGGAGTAGCAACTGATTCCCTTCCTCTTTAGCAAGAAGATTTCTAAACCTTTCATTTAATTTCATTATTGTCTCTTCTAATGTGTAACTGTTTGTTATGGGAACTTTTTCCTGTGTCAAATCTTTTGTAGCTTCCTGAAAAGTTCTGATGAAAAAATCACTAGCTGCTTGTAACAATGCAGGACTTTTATCAGAAGATATGTATATTAATGTGTTATCCTCATCATGACCTTTAATTCTTATACGTGCTCCAAACCTTTTGTGTAGTTCTTTGATTTGTTCTCTGCAGGTGTGACTAAAATATTCATAGAGAGGTGTCACAACTGTAAACTCAACCATTTCTTCAGTATTCAGGCCATTTTCATCTTTCAAACCGTTCTTACATTCAGAATGTGAAAAATCACGGTTTGGGTCTTTGCCTGCAAGGATATCTTCAAAGTAGTGATAAGCTTTTTCAATATCTGTAAAATCTCCTGTCAATTTCTCACAGCCATCCATGCCAGGGTTTCCTTCTCTCTTTAAGTTTGGACACATAATGGCAATTTTCTCCCTTTGGTCTTCAGTGAACATACTGGTATTCAAAATAGCAGATACTGTAAGAAATATCTAAAGAAAAGACAAGAATACATCAACATTAGTTTTCTCTAAGGTTCTCTGCTTGCTACTTCTGTATTTTCAGCAAAGAGAAGCTCTGTCCATCCCAGCAGTGCCAGATTACTACAAACAAATTTGCACACAGTATTTCTTTTATGTCATCTACACTAACATACCAACAGGCGAGTAACACAATCTGCTGCTAAGTCAGCAGCAAAAGCGAAATGCCTTAATGTCACCAGCACTGCAGGAGGAAAGACAGCAACTCTGCTACTCAGGCTGAGACTGTGACCAGCACCCTCTGCTCCCAACCTCTGACAACAGGGTTAGCTTAACTAAAGGCAGACAACCTCTGTGGCTGAGCTCATTGTGTGCTAGGCCCTTTTCCTTTCATTACCAGGCCCTAGAAATCCTGCACACCAAGCAGACAAAGCAAACATTCTTTCCCTCCCTATCACCCTCAAGGTTTCTGGGCACCAGGCTGACCAGTGCCCTCCTTAGTGGCCTTGAAGGTCCCAGGTACCCTGACAACCAGGTGCTGTTGACCCCATCCCAGAGCAGGCAGGTTTAATGGCCCTGCCTACAAGATCAACCAGTTACAAGTCCTAACTGAGAATTCAGACCACAACTGTGGCTGGACAGTGAAACCCACAGGAACCCTTGGTGGCCAGGAAGATCCCCACTGCCCTCTGCTTCCTTTGAGGACTGACTGGATGACCCAGATGCTTTTATGTGTTTTCAAGTCTAGATTGTGATTGTTCTATCAATACAGCAACTCAAGTGTTAAGATATGACATGATTTGCAGAGGGTCCAGGTGACTAGAAACCATAAGCTAAGCTGTGCTATCAAACACAGTGCTGCACTACTTACAAAACTGTCCTACACTGATTCTGCCTGTAGAAATCCTGTGGTATTCTGATCATTAACTCTATGCTTTTTAAAAAGCAAAAAGCTTTAATTGTTGATGTGAAGGCTGACCTAGAACAGAGACTAGACAGAGTTAAAGAATAAAGTAGGTGTTTATTAGAAGGCCTCAATGGATACACCTTGGGCAGCACAAGAGCCCAGCCAGGGCTGCACCCAAGATAAACCAAAAATGGTCACCAAATGGACACCTGGTCACAAGGTCCCACATTTTTGTAAGTTCTGGTCCATTTGCATATTGGAGTTAATTGTCCAGTTATAGTAGTACACTGTTGTTATGCTCTTGAGCCTGAGATTTGGATCATTTGTCCTTGGTCCCCAGCTAAAGAAGGAACTGTTTTGTCTACCTACTCTGAGAGGAGAGCTTACCATTCCCTAATATGAAGCTCAGAATTACACACTAAAGTAGAGCAGAATCTGAAAAATACAAAAGCTGAAAGCTGAGGCATCATTGTAACTATATCTTAGTGTAACTACATCATTGTTATTCCGCCAAGGATCCCCAGAAGAATCTGTCTATCCCCTTAGAGCCAAGTTACACAGACACAACATGTTTTAACACAACCTATAAGTTACATTTCATTGTTCTTATTAATATTAGACTTTCTAGTTTTCACTTATTATCTTTTTTTAAATTCTTCCCAGAAGTCATGCTTTAATAACTCCAAGAGTTACGGCAGAAAACAGGATTCTGAAAAATAATAACAAACATGTTCACTTCTATACTTCACACTGACAGAAGAGGGAAATTTGCAGTAGAGATGCAAGGTAAACACTACGTTAGCACATGCTATACTTCAAAAGCTACATCTATTTTACCAAGCAAAACAGGGTAAAACCCTCTGAGCCAGTTATCAGTGTCTTGGTAGAGCCACATCCACACCATGTTGCCCTATCCCATGTCCCTAAACACAGCTGATCTTTTCTGTGTAACTTTTAGTTCAAAGTGTCTGAAATCATGTTTGTGGTGCTACATCACATCACATCACAGCAGACCTTTTTTAATGCTGAAGAGGTGGAGATAATTTGGGTTGCCTCAAGGGGCAAACCATGTTGAAAGAGTAGGTGGAAAGGTGGAAGAGCAAGTGAAAGGTAGGTGGAAGAATAGGTGAAAGGTGTAGGTGGAAAGGATCCAATCTCATACAATTCCACTTTTTGGGAGCAGCTCTTAGTGCATACTACCCCCTGAAACCTGCCAGAGTGCTGCTTTGGGTAATAGAGGTTGGCACCGGCCAGAGTCAGGCTGGAAAACATGCTGCCTGTAAACATGTGCAGATTGACTCTGGTCCAGCACTCAAACGTCACTCCTGGCCCCCATTTCATTGACTAAGATCACATAACTGACATTTTTTCGGCACGAAATACTGAAGTGCAACATAAAGAACTCATGGAACTACAAGCAGGGCAGGTTGTGAGATTGCTCTTCCTGATGTACCTTTTTGGTAAGGTCTTCCTTTGCTGTGGCCCCATAGCCACCGTTGTCCCGCTGCTCCTGCTGGGGCAGGGAAGGGCTGGCAGCGACCTTGCTGTAGCTGGCAGAGGCCTGCGCTGTAACCCGGCTCCTGCCCGGGTCCCCTTCTCCCGGCAGGACGGCTATCTCCCAGCATCTTGCACCCAATTCCAAGGTGTGTTTTGTGCGGGACTCCACACTCCTCCTATCTGTGGTAATTTCAGAATGACAGAATCACAGAACTGTTATGGCTGGAAGGAACCTCTGGAGAGCATCCCACCCAATCCCAGGGCCAAGGCAAGGTCATCTGGAATGTCTCCAGAGACGGAGACTCCATGACCCTCCCAGCAAGTTCCACTGCTCTGCCACCCTCGATGTAAAGAAATTCTTCCTCATGTTAAGGTGAAATTTCTTCTGTTTTAGTTTACGCCCTCTGCTCCTTGTCCTGTTGCTGGCTACCACCGAAAAGTCTGGCACGACTTTGAGACATTTAAATGCATTAATGAGATCTGGAAGTTGGACAAAGGCAGATAAGGTTGATAAAGTTACCTGAAAATGTGATAGCTACCAGCGGCCCTAGAGCCGCCCTGCCCAGGGACTCTCAGTGGTGCCTCGGCAGCCATTTCCAGTCCCCTCACAGCCACCCCCGGCGCCCGGCCCGTACCTTGCTCCTTAGAGAAGTCCACCCAGTAGGTGCCGGCCTTGGGGCCGGGGCGCACGGTGCATTCGCCGCCCCCCGACCGCTTTCCCGACTGGAAGTATGCCTGGAGCTTGAGGATCGCCTTGTCGCCGGCGGCGGGCGCAGGGCTCACCCGCACCAGCAGCGGCGCGGCCGCCATCATCCCGCCCCACCGCTCGCTTTCGCTTTCGCTTCCCGCTCCGCCGCGCGCTTTCGCTTTCGCTTCCCGCTGCGCCCGCGGCTCCGAGCGCTGAGGAGCCGCCCTGAGCGGGATGGGGGTCGTGCAGGTAGAGCAGCGGGGCTGGGGGGACAGTGCCCGGGGTGGCGGCTGCCGCAGGGGTCTGGGTGCGGCGGGAACTCCCGGCGGGGTTGCGGGGAGCCGAACAGCCCCGTCCCGGGGCCTGGCGCTCGGGAAGGGCTCTTCCCGGCCTCGCACTCCTAGAGTCAGTCGGAGCCAGAGGAAGCTGAGGGTAACTTCACCCACAGAGCTCCCGCCGCTCCGAGCAGCATTTTAAAAACTAGAAAACTTCCTATAGATGTTTGAAAAGCTGGTGCTGCCGGTTTGATTTGCAACAGAATCTCTCCTGTAGGAAGGCAGCCCACGTACTTTATTGCTTGTAACATTTACTTTCGCTTTTCCTTTTTTTCTCTTTTTATTACAATAGAGTTACGTTTCAGATTTCTTCAGAGTGAAGCCCGCTTTAGGTAAGCCTCTCATTTAGCCATCTGCAAAGTGTGTACCTGTATGTAAGTTGAAAACTGACAGCTACAGCCAGCAAACTGGAAAACAAAAGCCAAAAGCAACCTGAAATTCATAATTAATGTGAAATAGACACGGATATGAATCAACATTATTATTAATTACTTCAACGGAAGTTGCTTGCATTTCTCTTTTTAAAGCAAGAGCTCAGAAGTGTTTAATGAGTTGGCATGTATACTTTATAAGTGCAAAACGTCAGACTTTTTACAAGCTGGTAGTATACCCTGGAGGAAAGTTCGACTAAAGTCACACAAGTTGATTTAAACTAATTAACATAACTGCTGTAGTATGGTACTGCTAACATCTGCCAGGAGGGGGCTGTATAGCAGTAGTAATAATGTAAAATCTGTTCCTTAAAAAATGTGCTTTAAAAAGCCTTTCTGAGTTCATATGAAATTCCATACAAAAAAAGAACTTGCTTGTGGGCTTTAAGTGCAGACCACATGAGACTCACAGAATTAAAACTCAGTATGTGATCTCTGTGGCACAGTTAAATGAACCTCCTTGGGTTTTTTAAACCTCTGAAAAGGGGAGAGAAAAGATTAGAGTATGTAAAAAAATATTGTCACCTGTTCTTTTGAGTTTTTCTAAGCCTTCTGATGTTTACATTCTTGTAATAGAGTTTCTCATGCACTTTCATGTAAATAATGATTGTTTTACATTCTTCTCTGTAGGAAGAAAATTTTGATAGACTGTTAGTTTAACCAGTGTGGTTGGAGAAGTGGCAATGTCATTCTCCAGTCCACTGTCACTTTTAGAATTCTACAAATGTTAAAGTCAAAAAAATAAAGTTCTCTCTTCCTGTTCTTGTTCTGATGCTATAACATCTTACGTGAGTCTTGTTATTTTGTGTCACAACTGTGACAAAATATTGTTTAGCAGTGACAGGATAAAATTGAGAGCTATAAACCACACTTTAAATAAAAATAAATGTTTTGATAGTAATACCTTCTATTTCACTTTATATTCTGTATCCTAGGGTCAAGCATCGTAATGGATGAGGTCAATTTGATGATCCCCATCAGTAAAGATGCCTATGAAGCTCTTAAGAGAAGAGAAAACTGTCTAAATAATCTCATTTCCAAAAAGTTTGCTTGTAGGTTGGCCTTCAGAAAAGCAACAAAAAGCCCTGTTGAAGTATACAGGACAAAAGTAAAGTCAGGTATTGACATTTGTGTTTATAAGGATGATCTCACAAGACACAAGGTCGATGCTGTGGTGAATGCAGCCAATGAGTATCTTGAACATGGAGCAGGTCTTGCTCTTGCCCTTGTAAAAGCTGGAGGGCCAGAAATAAAAGAGGAAAGCAGGCTTTATGTTCAAAGGTTTGGAAAAGTCGAAGTTGGTGATATAGCAGTGACAGGTGGAGGGAAGCTTCCTTGTAAGGAAATTATTCATGCAGTTGGTCCAAGGTGGTATCCTCATGAAAAGGAAAAATGTTGTTACCTACTTCACAGAGCTATTTTGAATGTTCTGTGTTATGTTAGTGCTGCAGGAAAAGCTTTAAAGTCTGTGGCTATCCCAGCAGTGAGTTCAGGTATCTATGCCTTCCCAGTTGATTTGTGTTCTCAAGTGATTGTAATGGCTGTAAAGGAATTTGTTGAGGCAAGTCCACCAAGCTATCTCAGGGAAATCCACCTGGTGAACATTGATGAGTCTACAGTCACAGAAATAAAGAAGGCCTGTGAAAAGTTTCTGGGTGATACCAGTTCACCTGAAGACACTGTGCCAGCTTCACCAAGCCAGTCTCCACCTCTCCTCATTCATGGAAACATTCGCTTGCGCATCATAAAACAGGACCCTGAAAATCTGAAGGTAAGTCTGTCCTGTCATTTGTGGAACATGGTGCTGCCTCCAAGTCTTCGCAGGATTTGGAGCCCAAGAGTTCAGAACACATTTTGTATCAGTCCACTAAATGGTTTTCTTCTCAGTTTGATGAGAACTTACACGTGGTAAATAAATCGTAGTAGCAAGGAGTTGGTTTTTGTCTAAATGGGTATTGAACTTTAGAATGTTTTTATTTTGTTTTTGTATACAGGCTGTTGTAATAGGAAGCAGCTAAAGATTGAATGATTTAATAATACATCTCTGTGTTAAGGTTAATCTTCTTATTATGTAGGAGTTCACATTTTATCATGCACTCCATAGAAGAATTCTCTTATTTCCTGCCTTGCTTTTTTTCCTATAATTTACGTTCTCATAACTCCATTACTGGAATTATTCAGCAAATACTGAAACAGCAGAAAATAACTTACACAGATGATTTGCACCTCACATTTAAATAAAGCATTACTTAAATTGATTGACTTTTTAGCTCGAAAATCTGATGCAAAATAGATGACCTCAGTCATAGGAATTCAACAGAGCTCTTAGACTGCAAGGGACATCACAAGAATGGCATTTACTTTTAGCAAATACTATATCTTAAAAAATAAATAAATTTTTGTTTTAAAGAAGTCTCATAATTGAAAAGGAAGTTTGTTTTTTTGGTGTAAGAACAAAGGATTGCAAAGTTAACCTTGCAGGGAATTTTATTAACCAATTCTACAGCACTGAAAGATGCACATGCCCTGAAGACAGTGAGCAAAACATGTTCTTGTGTCTTTAGATAATATTCAACAAGTTAAGTTAGAACAGCTACTGCTGTTATCAGCATTCTGTAAACAAGTTTTTTGCGTTTTCCATATTTGAAATTCAGGGCACCTACTATGGGAATCTGCTTTTTCCACTGGCATTGGAAACAATCATAGCTTTGCAGTTCCCTTATGTGTACTGACACTACTATTTTGGTGATGTGTCCTTGCTACCCCAAGGCTGGGATGACAGCCACATTCATAGTTCTCTCCTGCTGATAACTGGCACGTGGGGTCACTTAGAGAGTGAGAGTAATCATTCTGTTCAGTGCACTCTTATGACTGGGACAGCTTTGTGCACACTGTTAGTTTCTGAACTGCCACTGCAAAGTGCATACTTTGATGTATTCCAATGCTGTAGTAGTAAGTAGTAGAAAAATTCAAGCAGCTGATCTGTGGCAGTCAGGCCTCTGTCCAGGAATTGTGCTTAGAAAGAATGCTCTCTATAATAGCAAAGCTTGCAAATAGTTTCAGTTTGAAATACGCTGAAATTTGCCCTCTTTCCTTGCAGAATACAGCTATTGTTAACCCCCTGAATGCAAGGGGTGAGCCTTCCTCTCAGTCTTCAAGACAACTGCTGGAAAAAGAGGGTCCATCTTTCCAGAAGGAACTCCAGCATCATCTTAGACATCCCACGCGCTGGAAGGAGCCCATCGTGATCAAGAGGCGCGAGCTGCCCTCCACCTTTGTCCTGCACGTGGTGTTGCGCTACCAGCACCCGGCGTTACAGCTCGAGGTGACCAATGCTCACTGTGGAGCTTAAGGGATTTCCATGTTGGGTGATGTGAGGACTGAAAGATTTTGTTTTTCCTGCAGGAATTGAAGGATGCAGTGAAAAGATGCCTGGGTCACTTTCAGGACCACTCATCTCCCTCATTTTCTTTTCCAATATATTGGTCACCAAAGCTGCCTGTTGACATAGTGGCAGAGACCATGATTGAAGCAGTTTTAAATTTTGCCAGGGCACATCCTACGAAGAAGAGAGAAGTGCAGTTTGTCATTTGCCCAGATGACTATGCTGCCTATGAGGTAACCAATTTGTTGTTAACTACCCATAAGGAAGACAGAAAACTCTAAAAGTATTTCCATAGATGACTAAAAATACAGATGATAGTCTGTTCTGTACCAACAATGATTGTGAGCAGCAGGTCCCTTTGTGAAACTATTACTCTCATTAACAGATACTCAATCTTTGCAAATACTTATTTTCTCTTCACTAAACTAGAAGTCTTCAGCCTGTAGTCTGATAAAAAGGGGAGAGAACTTTAAAATTCTCATGTCTGTCAGTGAATGTATAAGAAAGGGTCTACTCTTAACTCATTAAGGAACATTCCTCCTCAGGAAATATTTACAGTCAGTTTTGGTTTTTTGTATGGAGCTCCTAAGGCAAAACACTATCAACATATATGAGCTAACATAATAGAAGGATTTCAATTAGACAGGTAGGAGAATAGTCTGGATTTTAAAACTGAGTAAGGATGCATCAGCATTAAACTGCAAGTAATGAACACCTTTATCTTATGTGATTGCATGAGATATGCCACAGCCACAAGGAGTTGGTAAAGGAGCCATTCAGTGTTACCTTAGGAGATGCAGAACAACAGGAATGCGTTTGATATTGTCAGGAATAACACTCTGGGAAAAGCTGACAAATGCCAGTGTTAACAATTTCATAATCAGGGGTGGGGGTGCAAACTGCTTGTCTAACAGACTAATTGCATATTTGATAAGAGATTGCAAACTGCTCCTAAATTTTTATCTTTCAAGGTTGTCATGAGAAAATTTTATTCAGCCAAATACAAACTGGAAAACAGAAGTGATCCTTTGAGTAAGTAATGAACAAAAGGGGCATTTCCAGTAAATGAGTACTCCCAATTTGAGAATCTGTAATCACATTCCTTTAAAATAGGAAACTTAAGGTTTACATGTGTGTTTTGGGGAGAGGAGGAAGCAAAAACTCGTGAACACTTTGTATTTTTACATTTATAGGAATAGAACTGTGCAGTCCTTTTAAGACTTAAAACCCATTTTAATTGCCTAACTTGTTGGAAGTAATTTAGTGAAAGACAGATAAATTCTGCCTTTCACTAAACTATGTGTTTGTGTATCCTGGAAACATTACCTCCTTGTAGCTAATCTCTTTTTTGAGTATACCAGAAGAGTAGTGTGCTTCTTGCACTGTACAGCTGGGATTACAAGTAGGAATTTGTGTCAGCCCTTGAAAGCTCCTCACTCTGCAATGCACTTGTATTAAAAATATGTATATCTTCTAGGTACAGAGTCAGGCAGTCAGACTGCAAGAGAGCCTGCAAGCAGTGAACCCGTGATTGAACTTAGAGGGTGCACACCCACAGCACTGGGAGCAGCAGAATCGTGGCTCCAAAATGTAATGAAAATTCAGGAAGGTTCCCATGCTGTTATTGAAAACAACTACATTTTTTGCCTTGGTAAAGAGGAGTTTGCAGAACTCTCTCGAGACCAGCCTTCTAGTGTATGTGTGTCAGAAAAAGTGAAAGATGGACGAGCAAAACTGAAACTTCAGGGCCCTCCTGATGTTTTGATTGATACAGTGCTTGCAACTGAAGAATTACTGCTTCGTATGCAAGAGAAGACTGTTGCTGAACAAGAGAAACTGCTCTACTCAATGTGTATGTAAAGTAAATAGTGCCTAAACACAAATAGAATACATTTATGTACATTTATATATATATATATATATATATATTAGTCCCTCTCAATATTAGCCTCTGACATTACTTCAGAGAATACTTAACTTCTTTGTTCCTAATTAAACCACCAGCTAAAGTAGTGGATCTGCCTCCCTTGCCTTTGCTTCAGACATTATAATATATGAAAATTTTACTCCCTTATTCATATCCAGGCCAAGCAGAAGCAGGGCAGCTTTCAGAAGGAGACTTTCACAAGACAAGTATTGCTGATTACATCCCAATTTCACCGGTAGACTGCCACCTCCAGGAGTTTAAAGACAGACAGAAAGAGTTTGAACAAGCTGGACTTCGTGTTCTCAGGGTAAAGAGGATATTCATGGAAAAAAATCTCAGCTCACATATTTGAACTAAAATACTTAATGTAAACGTAAAAAATTCAGATTAACTATTTCAATGCTTGCTTTTAAAAATTAAGATAAAATCAACCTCATCCTTAAAACAGATCCAGTCTTTAATCTGAATTAATAGTATTTTAAATGTAATGCAAATAGTCACTCAGAAAGTGATTAAATTCTGAGAAGTCTTTTTAATGGTACTATATGTTCTCCCTGATGCTTCAAATGCCCCTTTATGGAACTCTAGAGAAATAAAAGATTGGTAGGGTAAATTAAGTACAATATTCCAGGACACTAATTCAGTGTCTATTTTCTTTTTGTGGGCTTGACACCAAATATTTGCCAGAGTTCTGATCTGATTATGTGTTAAAGCTGGAATCATACTTGGGTGTCACTGTTTTACTGAATAGGAGGTAGACTCAATCTCTTCAGCTCAGCTCCAGTACTGGAAGTCAGTACACCAGGAAATGTTCCCAGTGATTTCAATGGGAGGCATGGGATAGTGGTATGATTCTTTTCTTTGGATCAGCTGCATGCTTCAGATACTTTGTCCACTATGTGGTCAGTGCTTACAGGCTAAAGCAAAGGTTCTTCCACTGAAGAACATAGCCTGAATAAAAGCACTTATGGATTACATAATTGGTCTCCATCTGCTTATGCTGAGCTGTGATTTATGTTACAGATTGAAAAGATACATAATCCACTTCTATCTGCTGCATTCCAACAAGTGAAAAAAAAAGTAGATGGTAGCTCCAAAACAACTCAAAAGTTGTACCAGAAAGTTCCTGCCGAGTTCTGTTGCTCAGTTTGCCAAACTGGATTTCACAGGATGTATTCTCCACCAAAAGGTAATAACTTGCTTTGGCATCTTTAATCAAAATGAACAGTGACTGAATACTAAACTCAGGTTAAAATTAGAAAAAATGGCATTCCTCAACAAGAACTGTTTTTACTTGTATTTAGATCTATATGACTTACTTTATTATATACAGTAAGGTTGCCCTTCCTGATACTGTAGAGCCAGCAAGGCTCTAGGAAGATAAACCTGAATTCAAGCCTAGCTCAAACACTGGACAGAATTATTAGTATACATGTAATTCCATGTCCAAGTTTTATTTTGATGCATCACTGTAAAGAAAGTGTCCTTATGTAGCTGCTGCAACCATGCATTCAGCAGCTTGGTGCTCTAAAGCATGTTCAAGGGCATCACAGAACACTGAGGCTGGAAGGGGTTTCTGAGGGTCATACAGCCCAGGCCCCTGCTCAGATCAGGTGTGGTCAGAGCCAGCAGATGATTTCATAGCTTGGGCTTCCATTTGGAGTAAAGTTCACTTGGAGGAAAGTTGTGAATCCCTGAAATATTGTAGTAGTCAGATGCTTTCAGAAAGGGAAAGAATAAGCATTTAGTGCTTGATCCTGCAGTAAGTGAAGTGTGTGACATTTTGCATATCAATTGCAGAATGGGATTTCAAACACTAAACTGTTCAAAAAGTGGAGATTTGCCTTTCTTTGTCTGTGTAATGTTCATGGCACATTTCCACACTTTAAAAGCAGTAAGATGATGGTCTAATTTCTTTGCACTTTTCCATTTGATACTGTAACAGCACTTCATGTGACATTTTTCATATAAATCTCAAAGCTTTTTTTTTTTGTCATTTACATTATCAAGATCTTGCTGCCTTTTATTGTTTATCAAAGTCCCTTGTACATGATGACTGAAGTGTGAGTCATATATTTATTTTATATAAATCCTTTAGACCTTGATGATTCAATCACTGGACTGAGAGAAATCTGAACAGTTAGCACTGGAGTAGCAGTTAACTGGAATGGCCATCAGCTCTCATTGCTCATGGTTTCAGTGGGAGGTCGGTGCAAGCATCAGAGCCACCCCATGAAAATTTCTTCCAAAAGGATGGCACACATTGAGCAGTCACATCCCTTGTAACCCAGAATCAAGCAGCAGTTTCTTGGAACTACCACCCTGAAAGAACCGACTGCTAAATGCTTTCTTTTCTGAATTTTTTTTTTTCCAGAACAAAAATATGGAGCTGGCATCTACTTTACAAAGAACCCGAGGTACCTGACCAAGGATAAAGCTGCATGGGAAATGGATTCTAAAATGTATGTGTTTGAGGCTGATGTAGTAACTGGCTCATTTGTTACAGGCCAGCCATCTTGTATTATGCCACCAGCACTGGATAGGAATGCCTTCACATTATATGACAGCTTAGTAGATAATTTGTACAGTCCTGAGATCTTTGTCATTTTCAATGGTTTTGCAGCTCTTCCACAGTATTTGCTGACTTGTTCCCCACTGAGAGGTATGTAGCTCCTGGAGGAAACAAGCAGGATCCTCAGTGGGAATGGAGCAGAATTGTAGCTATGGTGAAGACCCTCTGAGAACAAAGTCCAGTGCTTAGATTTAAGAGGATGCTCTGCTTAGTAGTGTGCTGTGGTCAGAGTGTTTCTTGAAAAGCTCTCTGAAATATTTGTGAACAAAAGAGTAAGTTAACATCTTAAGATTAGGACAAAATTACCTGTGAATGGAAGCAGAAGGGAAAGCATCCCAAAATACAATGTAACATTTAACATTAAATTTAACAAACCTGATCATATACTTTATTCCTTAAAGTGATCTCAGCTTGTGACTATACACTTGATGTTTGTGTAGACTGTCATTCTTCCACTACGTTTTCTTAATCTGACATATTGCACATATCAGGGAAACACAAGAAATCTTGGTTGTGCCTTTTGAGTCTTAAGTTTTCTTTTGACTTAAGATAGGAGAATGTAGCAGATGAGAGCTGTTTTCTGCTTAGGGACATGCTGTTATATACAGTTATGACAAACATGAGGCAATACTTCATGATTTCTTATAATGGTTGCTGTACAGTTTTTATTAGTTATTTCAAGCACTGTAGATGCACATATTCAAAATAAAAAGTATGAATGTCACTATCTGTTAACTTGTATTTTTCTGTAGCATTAAGAACGTGATTTGTACTGTACATGAGCTTCAGATTTCTCAGCAGCATTCAATCTCTTTGAAAGGTTACAAAATAGTAGAGAACGGGTTCAAGCTACAGCTTGAAATTATTTTTCAATTAATCTACCTTTACCAACATCTTTTAAAGATTACATTGTCAGCCTTGTAGCCAGGAATCCCCACATTGCTTCTGCAGTGATCTGAAGCAAATACACAGAAAAGCCCAAGAGCTGTAACAGTAATTCCAGTGTAAAAGGGGATTCAGTCCAGCACTTGGGTACCTGGAAACTTCCACTAGTAAAGCCTGCTGATGGGGAGCAGTCTGATCTCTAAAACACAGATGAAATTAGCATTTAATAAAACTTTTCAAAATAATTTGTTAATGGATTCCCAGGATGCTTGTACTGCACCTGCAACTCCTAAGCTAGTAGTTGTAGTGCTAGGAACTATTCATAAGTCCAAAAGAAACTAAGTTATAAAAGTTTAATTCTGAAATCTGAGGTTACAAGTGGAAATATTTTTTAACCATTACAAAATAAACTTTTAGATTAATATATTCATATTTTGGGTGTTTTAAAAATTATTTTTAAGATTAGCTATGCTTGCTGTTGCAAAGATAGTTTTGTAGTATGAGTCTCTAACACAAGAGTTTTGCTCTCAAGAAGTCCAAAGGTTGCTCTTAGAAATTATGCTGCAATTCTGAAAACAGAATTAGTGTATTCCTATTTTAATTATTCCATTAAAGTAATCAATTGTTTTCCATTTCTGTCCCCTTGTTCCTCATATTTCTTGATTCACACATTACTGTCATGAAAACACAGTTGTAGATATAAGATTTGTTAGCACTGAACAAAGGTGAGTTCTTATGTCAGCATGCTTCAAGATATATTTTTAAAGGGGTTTCATGGCAGGAATTTTTTTTTCTTCTATTTTCTTTTTTGAAAAGACTCAGTAATGAGTTTCTGAACTACAGCATCAGTTTTCGGATCACCGAAAGGAATGTTATTTTTGGCACAATGTAACAGCTTGCTAGTGGGAATAGAGAACAGTGTTCATAACTCAGTATTAATTTAATACTGTAACACAAGTATTGGTAACTATGTATTTCATTATTAACCTTTTTATTAACAATGTAATTCCCCTTAACTATATGTGAAAAGGTCAGTTAATAGAAAAAATAATTATAGAGAAAGCTTTTAACATCTTACTCCTGTGCCCAGTATAGGCTTTCTCTTCCCTCCACATACACCTGCAGTTTTTGTCTTTCATTTGTATCTTTTCATTTGTATTTGTCTTTCATTTTATTATAGCATGATTGTTCCTGATGTATAATTTCTATTTCACCAGTGTTCTCCACATGTAGTGATATGCTATATATTCTAGATATATATATAGCTTTTTTAAAAAACTGGTAATGTAAGAAGTTGTACATTATTTTCATCTGCTCCTCAAAAAGAATAATTTCATGTACAGAAACTAGTAAATAAACCCAGCACAAACTAGATGTACCAAGTAGTACATATTAAAATAATTACCACAGTAATTGAAAATTCCTGATCTTAGTCCTACCATAATCAGTTAACCAGAGGCTATTCCACAGCCTCTGGGATTTCTCTGTTGTCCACAATAAGGGTATGAATAATTCCTTCCTTTCGTTTCCCACTACTGACAGCCTTAATGCAACAGCTGTGATCAGCAACAGTGAAGTGAGTTTCAGTCCCATCTTCCACAAATTCACCCTGGGGAAAAGGAAACAAGAGTAAAACCAGACACATGATATTTTAATAAATGAGAAGCTCAAATGCATCATTGTCAAGATCACTTGAAATTCCCACAGTTTCAGCAGCTTTAGGCACCTGTGACAAATACTGCCTGAAAGCCGAACAAAGCTGCTGAATCTCAGGCAGGGCTCTGTCAAGGTGCCCAGTTAAAGAGTGGTGGGTATCAGATGACAATGAAAATGTCACACAATCAGCAATGGTAAGGTTGGAGTTTGTGAATCAATACTACTGATTCACGTCAGTAAACAAACCAGAAAAGGCAGCATCCTGCCGAGTTGTGCTGCACAGCCAGCAGGTGCCACACAAACCTCTGCTCAAGTGGCAGTGAAAGGTGAAGCATTTAGGATGCCTTCTACAGCAGATCCCTGAATTGAGTACAACAGTTGTGTATCTTGGGTACATATCCCCTGCTGCAGTTCTGGAATTTTCTGTTACAGATTTTGCCAGGCATGGCCGTGTTCTTGTCATGATGTTTGTGACAGCAGAACTAATGGGTGCTGCTCTAATGGAAGCACAGTCTGGCACTAAACCTGCACTCACAGCTTGCAAGGACACCTCTGAGTGCTTTCAGTACATTGTAGAAAAGGCTGAGCCATCAGGAGCAGAAGTCCTGATTTACTGGAAGAGGAGACTTCTTCCACTAATCACTAAGCAAACATTTGGGGAATCTTTTCATCCTACTCAGGTATAGCAGAACTGTTGATTTTACAATTTGTACTCATCCAGGGGCTTCCTTGTGGCAGCAGTAACAACTTGGACACCCCCTGGTGAGAAAGCACATCCTTCAAGTATGGGGAAGCCTACCTGGTGTGCATATTGAGAGCCATCATAAGCAGAAAGACACCAAACAGATTAAACCACCTAGCAATCAGCCTGCTCTGAAAATTACTGCAGCTGTGATCAAGATAAAAGATTTGACTTGTTCCAATGAGGCTCTTAAGCCCTAAGTATTAGGAACATCTCAAAAATGGCAAAAAGCATGAGTCATAACTACATGTGTTTAACTTTCAGTGACAAATATTACAAGCAGGTTTGGATGCAGGGCTCTGCACTCTGCATCAACCTCAAATCCTTCCCAATCCCCAGAAAGTTTTCTCCCTAAAAACCCTACACAACTGACTCAAATTTCTTTTGTTTGTCTAAAAAGGGTAAAGAAAAGCATCATTTATCCTTAAACAAGCAGATGTTTGACATATGAATTGAAATACTGCCCATTATAAAATTCAGTGAAGGTCATTTGGAACAGACCAGGAGCATCCTGGCTGCCTTGGCCTCTTTGGTGAAGGGAGATAATGTGTCCCTCTGGGGCTTATTCTGCCAAGCTGTGGTTACATATCCATAGCCTGGGAAGAGCCTTTGGAAAGGATCACATACCGCTGTTTCCATTTTTTGACCGTTGCACCACACATCCATAGTGTCCTTTTCTGTGAAGGAAAAGGAAAATAAGGTAGAAAGAACAAGGTATTTTTTTTGTCCCTACAAACAAGGATCTAGGGATTTTAAAAATCTACTGGGGAATTTTACTCTCAGTTCCCAAAAGAAGTTTCTAAGTAGCCGTAGTACCTGAGCTACGGGGTTTGTTCTCACGTTGGAGAGAGAGGAGGCTCCCTCATCAACTTTTGCTTTGAAGATACATTTTTACCTCTCCCTAGCCCTGGCTATTAACACTGTGTTGTTCTGAATAGTGCCAGAGATACTCTGACAGTCTTAAACTGAAAAAAATTAAAAGAAAAGTGAAATAATTTCTGCTAATTATTTGAGTGCTGGTTATTCAAGAAAGCTCTAACTCTTTTTCCAGGTCAAATTAATTCAAAAGCAGCATTATTTAACATCTATCAAACTGTTTGTATTCTTAACATTTCAAAAGCACCACGTACCACTTTAAATATCAGTCTTGGGGGTTTTTTTGAACTTGAAACAGAATATTCTTTAACTTCTCCCAGCACATCCTCCTTAAATTACTTTGCTGTAGAATTCCCTTTACTGACACTGTCATTGACACATCAGCAGAGAGCTGAACCCTGTTGCCTTTCCAGTAAGCATAGAGAGATTAAAATTCTGTGAAGACTTATCTGTTTCTGGCACTAAAACTGTCTTTCTTCATTGCTTCCCTTCATCTTAGGGCAGTTCATTCTGTCCTGAGGTTTAAGAAGAAATCATAGTCTGAGATCTCTTGTCTCCAGCTCTAGCCATACAGCAATGCCCAAGTGGAAGTTTTCCCACTAGATGCCATGGACAAATTCCTCAAGGGATCCCTTCCTCCCACCTGCTAGTAATGTAACTGGGAAAGAGGGGGCAGAAGAGAAGCAATGTACTGGTAATTGTAATTTACTATTAAGAAAGTGAAAGAACATCATTGGAAGGTTTTAGTTTACGTTTGTAGATAAGAAGTGATGCAGAAAAAAGGATGCTCATCAATCTATCAAAAATGTGGAATAACGTTGCACTTCAGATAAAGACTTCTTGACCATGGCTGATGATTTTTGGAAGGAAAGCCTGGTTACCTGCTGAACAAACTTAGACTCACATGAGGTTTGATCACAATGCAGGTAAAGTTTCTGTAACAGGCTTCACCTGGAGAACTGCCTTGCTAGGGCAGCTCTGTGGATGCAGCAGCAGTAATGTCTCTCAACTTCTCCCCCTGCCCCAAATCTAGACCACTGCTGTAGACTCATACATGTATAACAAGACCATTACTTTTCAGACTGTCTTTGGCATCTCATTCCAAACTTCCACATCCCCCAGGATTTTATACTGCATCAGAGCTACCCACTGAATTGTGTTTTCTCTTAATTACCAGTTTTTAAATGCACACAAGTTTATTCAAAGGCAGCAGCATGTAGTCACTCAATGTTTACTTACCTAGAACAATTCTATAGTCTGTACCTCCCAAGTTCAATATCCAAGTATTGGTTGTTTTTAACCTGTTCTCTATATACTGCTTGAGACTCTTTCCATTGATCTCCAAAGTATATTCATATGCAAAGCCACCGACTGCATCAATGTTAATAGCAGCTTTAGTTTTAGTAGCTCCAACAGTGAATGTTTCTTTACCCACTAATTTAAACATCCATTCTCTTCTTATTTCTTCCTGCAGAAAAAAAAAAACAAAACAAAAAACAGAGCAATGGGTATTAATTGAAAAACCTGAGTGCATGTTTTAATATTAAAAATTTGAACAGGAACTCAGGAGACAGCACAGTACTGAACTACTTTTTGGGAATGAATGCATACACAGTGCTTTGTATGCACAGAGTGCCTATGCCCAAGGACAGCAAAGCACTTCATGAATACTCACACCTTAATTGGAACTGAAAAAAAAGAATAATGCATTTTATTAATTTAGGTAATTAACTGAATGTACCTCACTTGCATTTATTAGTATTTTGTTTGTTGTGATGTGTGTTGCATGGAAGTGCACTTTTATAATCTGTATCACAGTGAATTTTGAGCACATAGCAATTTCACCTTTCCATCAACATAGACAACACGCTTTCCTGAAGTGGTCCCATGTTCAAATTCAATCTTATGAACACCATCACTTAAAGCTACTTCCCAAACAGCCACCAAATCTGTCATCTTCTCTAAGTGGCTGTACCGAGACCTAAGGAGAAACCAACAAAGTAAATTAATTGTCATTGAAAGTTCAAGTGCCAATGTCTGCAGTTCAAAGCTTTACTGCTTGTTCTGCTTTTGTATTTGCACTTTTTGCAAATACAAAATGAGACTTGAAAGAATAAGCTTACAGAACTGCTTATATTTTCATGTTTTTCAGACATTCAAATACGACAAAACATCACAAAATATAATCACTTAAACAGACTCATTTTGACAAACAGTACAAAGACACAGCTACCCATCGAACCTCTAGAACTCCCATTTCAGGTGACAATAGGTAACAAAATTATATTTAGTTTTAAGATACTCCTGGACAGTTCTCTATTTCTTGGTAGGCATTAAAATATATTATTTGATTGGTGTCAAAGAAAGTGTTTCAGCTTTTTAGACTTGAAAAAACAGTATGACCAGTTTAGCTACTTGCTGAGTTAACAGATTTGTCTCTAGTCTCATAAACACTACCTACATCATTCAGATATGCAACTCTGTACACAGAGACACAGGGGAAGGGATCTGGCAAGATATCCTTTTATTAAAGTAATTTGTAAAGTTTAGATGCAGTCATGAGTGACCACTGGAACTGTGGATATCTTTCCAAATCTGCTCATATCACGGTTCTGATTTTTTACCTTACTTCATCGTCACAGACAGTAATCTCCTCACCGGATGCCATAGAAGCCAAAAGAGCTTTTAATCCAATTAGCAGCAAGAAAAAATAGAAAAGCAGAATAGTAGGAGAGAAGTGCTGAAGTCTAAGGTTTCATCATTTTCTCCAGCTGAGATAAAAGACATTTTTAAAAGCATCATTAACTAACATGCAGTGCTGTCCTATATATGACTAAATAAAAACACTTAAAATACAACCATCTTTCTCTAAGACAGAAAGGCAAGGGTATTTTAAAAGATACTGTATTTTACAAAACCAAGTAAGTGCTAGTAAAGTTTGTCCTACCTTTACTAGCTCCTCATAACTTTGTCAGTTACTGGAAGGAAAAATGGGCTGCTTGATTTGCAAGACAAAGCTTAGAAATTAACAGCTTGACCAAAGCAGGAACGCAATCCAGAGCTGCCCATCTCAGTCCCAGACCATAATGAACTTGGGAATGGAAATAGCACAGGCAGTAATTTCACCTCCTCCCTTTTCTAAACCACTGTAGCAGCTTTCAACAAGCACACTGTAAATTTGACCTGGCAATTCAGTCACAAAATCTGTGTGAGCCACAAGGAACTAATTTCTCACTTAAGAGGATTTCAGACCACGATGGTGTTTGACAATGACTAGTTTTTAATGTATTCTTTTCATTCACTAATTTCATCATCATCTGCCTTATCTGTGCCTATCAATAAACAATCATATAATAACACGTGCTAATAAATGCCGAGGAGGTTGTTTTGGCCGCTCCTGCAGTTTCTGGCTCCTGCGAAGGCAGCAGCATCCCCGGGCGCACGGAGGGAGTCGGGCAGGGAATATTTCCCTCCTCTGCTCCAAGGAGCAGGCTGGGCACAGACCCGCGCGTGTGCCCGGCAGGGACCAGCACCAGGGCGGCCTCGGGCACGCAGGAGATGCCAGAAGAGGTGACCCGGACAGCCCAGAGCCTTCATCACCGCGGGCAGGCCGCAGTCCTGCGGCGTGGGTTTTAGGCATCGTTTAGGATCAATGCTGAAAGGGTTAGAGGGAGCATCCCAGAACACACAAATTACAAATTCCTTTTTTTTTTTTTTTCTCTCTCTCCCCTCAAATCATGGCAACGAAGCAATACCCATTTATTTTGCAGCAAATCCGGACGCAGACTCTAGGCCAGGGGTGTTTGCTGAAGGCCAGCCGATCCCACCGCGTCCCAAGGGAAAGCCGTGCGCTGCTCCAGGAGGGAGCCCCGCTGCTCCCAACAGGGACACACAGCAGCGCTGCACCCACCGCCTCTATCCACCGACCAAGGCGGCAGCCCAAGGCGCCATTTACTGCTTCACACGGAAGGGCTCGTTCTGAAAACTAGGCTGGGATTACGGCTCCCAGACCATCCACCTAATCCCGGCACAGCTCATCGCGGGGCGGCGTACCGGGAAGCGCATGACCTCTGAGAACGGCAGATCTGCCCCCACCGTTACGGCCAGCAACGAGCTTTTTTCCATTTCTTTCCTGTGTTTATTTTTTGTTAATAAACATTAACCCCGCGCCCCGCTGCAGCTCCCGCCGCGGCCCCGCTCCTACCTCCGCCCGGTCTCCTCCCCTCGCCTCCCGCGCCGCAAAATGGCGGCACCCGCGCGGCACCGCCCCGCGCCCCCCCGCCCGCCGGTGCTCTCCCGCCCGAGCGGCTCCGCGGCCTGAGGAGCGGCTCCTCTCCTGCCCTGCGGCCCTCGCCATGACCGAGGTACTCTGCTGGCCCCGGGTGTGGCTGCTGGGTGGTTGGAGCGGGACAAAACGCGATGGAGCAGTCCACGAACCCCCCGAGCCGCCGCCGCCTCCCTGAGGGCTCCGCTCGCGGCGGGGCCGCTGCGGCCCGGGTGCGTTGGAGGGACCCCAGGGCCGGTGGTTTGGGTTTCCTGAAGAAGCGAATTTAACTCATTGCGCGTATTTTGCTTCCAAGTAGGGATCAGGAAAACTGATTATGTGTGGTGTTAAGTAACGCTTTTCCCCCAATGTCCTTTGCAGATCCTTTTGGAGCTTCTCACAAGCCCAGCCTGTTGGGTGTTTGGGGTTGGTTTGCTTTAATTTGGGGGCATTTGGTGCCTTCTGCTGCACAGCTGATGTGAAGAACTCAGGTTTCTGCCTTTTTCCCTTTCTCCCAATTCAGCAGGAGAAGGCAGAGTGGGAAAACCTAAACAGGATATTAATGCGTCACGGGTTGAAACCTGTGAGTCTTGCTGCCCCCCAAAGCTGCAGAGATACGTCAGGTAAGGAAGTGTAATTTTTGTATTTGGAAATAGTAACCCTAAGTTCATAAGGCATCTCCAAAGCTATCACTTCCTAGTGGCAGCAAACAGGCAAATCTTCTATGGCTGTTCAAACCCTTTCATTGTGACTTTGTTTATATTCTGTATCTCCAGATATGATTGTCCTAGACCATCAGTCTTCTCAAGGAATAAGACTTGCATTAAAAACGCTGGTGGAAGACACTGAGCGACAGCAGAAGGTGATGCAGGGACTTATGGAGGCAAATCGATGTCTTAGGTAAGACAGTGGAAGGAATTTACCTGCACAGTAAAAGTATTATCAGTGTGCATCTCCAGCTTGTGGAGATCTTATCTCACCAGAGGCCTAAGACCTTTTTGCTGAGGTTATTGTTCAATATGCAGCAATGTTGTCCCAGTTCCTTTCAAGCTCTTCTGTTGTTTCATCTGCTGCTTCTTCTCATATCGGTGCATTTCCCACACCTGCTGCCACAGGATCTTATCAAAGGCCATCACATAATGTCAGGTGTGTGCTTCCTCCACTGACTATAGTGAAATGAGTTTAATTTAAAAGTAAGGATTCATTTCTTTTTTCAGAGATGTGGTACGACTGGAACAAGGTCGGGCATCTCGGCAAGAGCAACGGGCTAATGATTTGGAAAATGTGGTGAAAAACATTAAGGCCAAAATTTGTCAGCTGGAAGATGAAACAATAGCTAAAGCATGCCAGCAACAGAACCAAGTCAAGGAACTTCAAAAAGAGCAACAGGCTTCACGGGTAATTCAGATAGTGTTGCCTGAGGATTCAAACTTTTGACTTACAAAAGGTCTCAAAATATTACATTGATCTAAATAAACATGAATCTTGAGTCATAGGGTTAGTACACTGTTTATAGCTAAGTATTTTCAAACTATGCAGAATTTTCTAGAAATAATTTAGAAAAATATCTGTATCCCTCTTCCACTCTCCCTTCAGCACGGCTAAAAGCCAGGTGCTCATTTTCCTTGGTACCAAGTGTGTACTTGGGCTTGTACAGTACAGTCAGCTTGTGGGTGAGAACAATTCAGTAACGCTCCCCTTGCCTGTTCACAGGTAAAATACCAACAGCAGCAGGAAAAGCTGCTAGAACAGGAAGAGGTTATTGCCCGCTTGCAGAAGGAGCTGAGCAGAGTTGGGAAGGAGGAGCAGCAGCGAGCTGACACTCAAAACAAAATGTTTTGTCAGTTTAGCAAAAGAGCTCCCAAGTCTCTCCTGGACCAGCGGTAAGCGATTCTCTTCTACTGCAGAATCCCTGTCACATTAAATGAAGAAACAGATTTTAATGTAATTCTCCTCGATATTTATATGGGAAAAAAAGGTAATCTGGAGACTTTAGGAGTACAAGATGAAATACAAAGTCTTGTGAAGGTACCTCAGTGCAGTGATATTTTTCTTTTGTGAAACTCTAAGCCAGATAAATCCATGGCAGAAATTAAAAAATTGTCACCCACTGCCCACACTAGATGTCAGCAAAGGGAAGGGAATGATTCACTCTGCTCTGTAGCTGCAGTGTCGGCTAGGATGATCTCATCCTGGGATTCTAACATTTTAAAATGTAAGTTTAAAATGAACTAGCCCCCTAAAAAAGAGCCTTTCCAGTTTTAGAAAGTGATGTTTGCAACTGCTGACTGTAGGCTTGCTGTGAGCTTCCAAGTACTTTTGGGTAAGTTCCCAAGTGTCACAAGGCTTTGTCTCTTGCTAGTAGGATTTCCATAGCTCTGCTACATTCAGACATTTGACAATTCCTAGGCCTCAGGTAGCCATTGCTTTATTGTGCTGATATCACCTGGCCAGCAACGTTTCCCTGGAAGCTTTTAAGAGGGATTGTGTGTGCTCAGCTTTTTCCTTGAGCCTTCACTGTATCAGAGCAAGGATCACAGAATTTGGTTCCCTGTCCCTTCTCATCTGTCTCTCCAAACCAGACAATCTCAGAGTGCTCAAGACACTTTATTTTGACTGTGCCTCTCTGTTAATCTTGCTGGGTAACGACAAGCATAAGATGAGGAGGCTGGTGGGCAGATTTAACTTTTTTCTCCTCTTGAATATTTTGCTGCTTCTAAACTAGTACAGATTCAATGTGTCTAGTTTTCCATTTTGGCAAAATGTGACCATGGTTGTCTGGTATGAGAGAAACTCCACTGTTTGGAGCAGCCACTTCCAAAGTGCAGTGCAGCTGTGTAAGCTGAACTGTTCCTCTGGGTTGATCACAGTATGAGTTTTGTGAGAATATCTGAAATTCAAAATTAACATTTTTCCTTTCTTCAGGTGCCTTTGTCTAATTGATTATTATGAATCTCAAATTAGTCAGATTAAAAAGGAGCTGAGGTAGGTCTCATTGAATGCCTTGTGGTTCTACTGTTCAAAATTTTTTTAGCCCTTACTGTTCTTAAATCTTATAGTGGTAAATATTCTGTGCTCCAGGTATCATTAGCATGTAAGAAACAGAAAAGGGTTATAATGGTCATGGAAATTTTCCAGAGAATAACTGGCAGTCAGGCTAAGCAGCTTCTCAGTCAGGAAACCAGGATAGTTAGGAGGCTTGGGGTATTCAGATACTTGAACTATAAGTCTTTATTTCTTTCTTTTTTTCCTTCCCCTTTCTCTTTCTCTTTTGCCGTGGTTCACAGGCAGAATTACTGCATTAGCTGTGCTTGGTTGATTGATCTCCCAAAACTAAAGTTTTTCAGCTCTATCCCAGTGCCTGCATGGCACAAAGCAACAGACAGATACCTGAGACATTCCTATAGCTTGAGATTACTATTGAGAAAACTGGAATGGGATTTGCTTGTACTGGAGTTTCTCTTGTGGATAAGTGCACTTCATTCGCATATGAAACAGCTTTCCCAGAAATTAGAGCAGGAATCTTAGGGCAGAATATCTGTTCTATTTACTTGGTAGTTTATGGAAACATTATTACCATGCATAACTGCTAACTAAACCAACTTCAATTTTTGAGCTAATTGAACTGCAATAAGCTGAATCAATTTATTTTTCCCAATAGGCAGTACAAAAAAGATGAAGACGAGGTGCAGAGAGAAGTAAAAAACAAGGAAGAGTTCTTAAATCTAGATGCTACTCCTAATTACAAAGCACTGCTCATGGTATGGAACTCCCAAGAATAAGTCAGTGCAGATCTCTCAGTGGTAACCCTTCAAGAGCCACATAGAAACAAAAACATATTTGATTTCTGTCCCTTGTTCTTGTCTCCTGAACTTGTAACCTCTGTGGGTAGAGTTCCCTGTCCTTGTGCAAAGATTCAGCAAAACGTTGTGAGTCTGCTGAGGATTGCACAGACCTCCTTTAGTCACAGGGCTCCACCTGGGGTCTAATGCACCAGGCTCTGGGTCTCAATCATGAGCCCTCATCCATGCTGTTCTGCTGTCCAGGCAATTGGGAACCCTTCTTAACATGCTTTAAATTGTTGAAGCTTGTTCATTATGAAATGAGGGCAATAAAAGCAATAACCCAGTCTATGTTGCAGTCTTTCCAGAAGCAACTTACTGAAACAAAAGTCAAGAATGAACAGCTTTTGCTTGAAAATATAAATCTCAAGAAAAACTTGGAAATAAGGTGAGAAAGGAGAAGTATCATCCTTTGTAAGGCCATTTCAGTAGACTTTGCTTTACAAAGCACCAGCAATTGTAAAAGTAAAGTGTGAAATCTGTAATCAGAGAAATGAGATATGGCAGCAACAGCCACACTCTTCTCCTACATTGTTAATAACAGCTGATAATGGTTACTTTGCTCTTTATTGCTGTTGTCATGTTGAAATGTAGCAGAATTTAATTTCCAGAATGATTTTTTGGCACTGGCAAAGCTTTTTTACTTTTTTGCTTGGATGAGTTTTATAGATGCCTTCCAGTGCAAGACATATAACATGGTACTTTTTCTGTCTAGCAGGCCAACTGCACAGGAATTAAAATTTTACAAGCACCAACTGAAGAAACTACAGAAAGCTTTAAAGAAAACTACCCAGTAAGTGTATTCTTTCAGGGACTTTCATGAATCCTCTGGACTTCTGAAGGCAAGGTTACTCTGCAACCTGTAATGTAGAGAGTAGCTGATAGAGCATGTGCCTTATCAGCATTCTTTGGAGCCTGGTTATGGGCAGCAAGTGCTGCTGGACCTCTAAAGCCCTCTATTTCTGAAATGATGGCAGGGTCTCCAAATGGGGCACAGCAGTGTGGGATTTTTTATTTCATTTTGTCTTTCTGGATTTGATTTGAGTTCTTTTGCTGGCAATATGTACAGGGCCATGTCTGGTGTTTGCTGCTTCTGTAAACTGTAAAGGAAGCTGTTGGTTTCATTATGGATTATAAATGTGAAAGTGCGAGTTGGCAAAATGTTGCAGCTACTGAAGTTATGTCCATATTATTCTTAGAAATTGACTGGTTTTTTCTGAAATATTGCTAAGAAAATACATGGAAGATACAAAAGTTCTAGTACTAACGAAGTGCTTTTATCTGTAATTTCTGTAATTTTTTAGTCATTTGCCCATGTGCATACAGAATGCTAAATATTTATAGCCTGAAAAAGACATCACTTAAAGATAAATAGACATGTTGTGTATATTTAAATTGTCTATTCCCTCGTGCAATAGTATCATTTAGATGAAAAGCAGTAGTGAGCTTTGTAAAATAAGCCAGGAAAGATGTTCCAGCAGAAGTGAATAACAACTGAGCTTGGAATTTGAGCCTTTAGAGTAAAATTCTGGATTTTAGGTCTTCAACCACAGTAGAACTCTGGCAACAGAAAAACTGGTGGTGTGCCTTCTAAATGAGCAAGCAGTCTGGCATAGCCTCAGCCTGGAGACTTGAGATTAATGAATGATATTTGAATTAGGTGTTGTGTTGTCAATCTGTGTTACTTGGGTCTGATGGAATTCTATTGCCCAGCATCATAACATGGGTATTTACTTTGTATATTTGAGTTTAAGTGCTACACACCTGGTTCTTCCATCAAGTTAAGAGGTAATATCTCCTGCAAAGGCTGCTTGTGTGACCCACTGTGTGTATTTTTGTGCAGATTTTCAGGGAGCAGGACTGGAGAAAAAAAAGAAGAAAGTAAAGACTCAGGGAGAGTTGCAAGAGTGGATCAGCTGCAGGCAGCTTGCCAGCAATACTTGCAGGTACCCAAATTGTATCTGTTCTGCATGTTTCTAACACTGTTACAATGAAATATTATACATGTTCTGTTCAGCTGTGTCACTAGAGCCTGCTGGTCTGAGGCTAAGAATGCCTGTCAAATCCTCTGTGCAAGATGAGTCATGTTCTAGATTTGGCAGTCAGTGTAGGCTGGTTCTTGTTCTGTCCCAGTGTAAACTACCTGAAAACACAGCAAGGCAGCAGACACTAGGTTGGTAAATATGATTTAGCTGAAGTCTGATTAGGACAGGGGATTTGTTCAAAACCTTGGATGATAGTTGCCTTTGTTTTTCTTCTAATCAAAAAGCCTAAATATAATAAAACTTAGCAAAATGTAAATTGCGGAATTTACAATGCCTTGAGTGGATAAATGTTAACTATACATCGAAGGGAAGTATATACTTGCATTACTTTCACTTATCTTCTAGCTAGTGTATGTTGAAATCTTTGAGTCTATTGCATGTTGAATGCATGTTTAAAATTTATCAATTGTAATATTGGAGCTATTTATGACTCAATTTTAGGCAATCATGACTGTGATAGAGAGGGATTTTATTACAAATGTCATACATATTTGAGCAATAACATTTGTTGTTTGTTCTTGAAGGTTTTGTCCCATATTGATTCTATTTTGCAAAGCCCAAGAGCTCCTCCATTAATATTCCGGCCCAGCAAAGGGCCAGTGCAAAATTACATTAAAGAGCATGAACAGGGATGTGGATTTGAGCACCTTCCACTCACTATAGAAATGTGGGCAGATCAGCTCATAGCCCTAAAGGTAACAACACGCTGTTGTACTCTGTTTCTTGCTCTTTCTTTCATCTGCTCTCCACTCCTCTGTCCCTCCCTATGAGTAGTTGTGGGGGGTTTTGTGTGTAGCTTTGGTTATTGCCTGACCTGGTCTTAAATTTTACATAATAATCTGCTGTCCATGTGAAATATATACCAGAGATACTTCTCTGTGTATATCTTTTATTTCATTTTATTAACTGAGTCCCTGAGAAGAAACTTAAGCTTTAGAGTCTGGACTTACTTTACACATTAATGATGGTGCATTCTCTTCCTTGCTTTTGTCTGACCAGAACAGAACCGTGACTTTTTGATCCAAATACAAGTGAAATAGTTTTGTTTAAAGCCAAGCTCTTTGTGACCAATATTTCCTATTTCACTGAAACTGTAATACATAGCAAATATTATACTTTTTACTCTGTTCTTTTCAAATCAAAGAATATCAGCAAGACACTGTACTTAAATTCATGAAAATTGAAACCTTAACCTCTCCAGTGCTGGAACGTTTTCTGCATATGAGAAACAGAAAAATGCCTGTTTCTATAATAAAAACAACTTAAGCAGTTTCTAAAATAAGTTGGCTCTCCTCCTTTCTTTTAAAAGGATTTACATAAGTCCTTGAGAAAACTGTCTCTGGAATTGCTGCCTTGGAACACTAAAGATCCACAGGATAACAGAGAATCCATACGAGTTGAAGACCTCCAGCTGACAGTAGATGCAATTTTGGAAGAATTAGAACATAAGGAAAAGGTAATTTTTACCAGAGGTTTATAATCACAAGTCACTGTGGAATTCTTAAATGCATTCTTCACACAGTGATTAGATTGGTGCATTTGACAGCCTTGCAGCATTTAATAAATACCTGTTTGAAGACATTCAATAGTCAAAGACTGTTTTAACATAATGGATAAATTCACCTTGGGGAAGATTGCTTTAATCAAAGGCATTTGACCAGCAGTGAATTTGCATTGCCCTGTAGTTTCAGGAATGATCCTGTTCTGTCTCTCAGGGCTGAGAATACATAAATGCTTCTCTCAGCAACAGAGAAGGAAGCTTTCAAAAGAGTGTTTTGTGTTTGGTGTATGTTTGTGCCTGAAAACTATTGAAACTATGTCTTCAGATTTAAAAATATTTGAAAGGCTGAGATTTCATAAGGGAAGTTACACCTGTGCTTGAGACTGGTTTTAAGAATGTTTCACAGCTAAAAGCACTCTTGCCTTGTTAAGCAGTACCATTGATGAGATCTTCCTGCTTGCTCCAGAACAGCCAGACACAGTCCTTGCAAACCCTGTCTGCCATAGTCTCTCACTTCCAGAAGTTGTTTGATGTGAATTCTCTGCATGGTGTTTATCCACGGATGAATGAGGTGTACACAAAGCTGGGGGAAATGACCAACGCCATGAGGAACCTCCAGGAGCTCCTGGAACTAGGTAAAGACTTGCCACCTGCTGCTTGTTCACCCCATTCCAAAAAAAGGAGACAGGTGAAAAGCTGCCCTCTTCATAGAAAATAATGTTGAGCTGTTGAGAAATGAATTAACTAGGTGTTTCCTTCACTGGGAAGATAAAAATACTTTCCTGATAATTTACAGTTCAAATAGCAAATCCCCATTATTTGAAAGCCTTTAGCCATTGCTGAGGAATATCATGGAGGCAGAAGAAGAGAATAACAGGGGAAATAGAATTTTTTCCCACAAAGCTTTTTCTTTGGTGAGCTGACTTCATAATTGTTCATTCTCCACTTGAAAGACAACAAGTTTAAGGAAGAAAATAACTCAGCCACGGATGTAGATTTCTACTCAGTAATTCATTCAAGTGTAATTTGGTCCAGTCCTCAGAAAACTCCATCTTATACTGCTAAACTTAAAAAACAAAACAAGTTATTGAATGTCAAAACCTGTCAGTACTCAGAGGTGTAGTTGGTTATTTCCCTTCTGGTGGGAACTTCTGTAGAACAGCAGCTGCTGCTACTCCTGGGTTAAAAGGTTGGGCTGTAGGATGTCCAGCCCCAGAGCCCCTGGGCTGCTGAGCCTCATTCAAGGAGGGAAGGAAGCAGTGTTCCTGCCTGCAGCCAGCATGGGAGATGAGGAAACCTCATCTCCCCCTAGTAACTGCAGCTCAGAAGCCTTGTCCAAGCCTAGTTCTTCTGAAATTGAAGGAGAAAAGGACAAGGAGGCTGCTACCTTCAGTCACAGCACTACAGACAGCTTAAAATTCAATACCAAAACAAGTTCTGGGTGTTAACAAAATGTTTGTTAAGCAGGTTCCTTATTGGCCTAGCCCCTACAGTGTGTCTGCTGTGTCACAAGAACCTAATGAATAAGCCCTTCTCTATATATATATAATTTCAGTTGGCTGATTTCCACTGACATTGTAAGGGTGCACTTTAGTACCCTCTCTGCTGTGAACACACAGCTCTGCCAAAGTTTTTTTAGCCACTAAAGGATTAGTGAGAGAATCCCCATTCCTAGCTAACATTTGTTTATTTCTGACTGTTTTTTGGTTTCTGTTTTCTGTGAATGATGGAATGTATATGCCTAGATCTATGAAAACCAAATAAAATCTGTGCACCTGCAAGAATTCAACTGTGTCTAAAATACTTCCCTGTTATTACTGTTAAAAGAATCATGAGGTGTTTGTTTTTCCACAGACAGTTCAGCTCCACCCACTGTGGTAGTGGATACTGTTGGGAAACTGTGTGACATCATTAATAAGAACGTGACTGAGCAGGTACAGCAGCTTCTGGGCACCCAAGACATCCACAGGTATGTGGGACTGTTCTACTGCTGACCATTCTTCAAACATCAAATGTAGTAATTGAGAGCTGGCAAAAACTGATGCTGAAAGAAACTTTCATTTGTTACAAGGTCAGTGAGCTCTGACAGCACAGGTTTTAGTTATTGCTGTCCTGCTTGAAACAAATCTTGTATCCTGTTAAAAAGATAAAGCTGACAGAGGGAAAAATTGAGGCCAGAAGGTTCCAAAACACCCTCTAGTTTGCATGGATAATGTGATCAAACAAGCCTTAATGGGATACATGTTTCATCAGGAGACAAATCCTACACTTGGGTGGGGAGGAGAAAGTGATGCAAGTCTCAGATGTAATATTGAAGTGTTCTAGTTGCCAAGGCAGGGTTTGGCTCAAACTGCCTGCAAATACTTTAGAAACTGGACAAATCCAGTTATACATTCAACAGATGACAGCCACATCTGGGTGGTAGCAGACCCTAAGGGCTTGCATTCAGCATGTGCTTTACAGACAAACTAGAAAGGGAGCAGGCAGCAAGTCTGACACATGCTGAGTTAACAATACTCACCCCCTCAGCCTTTCTGCACTCCTTTCTCAGTTTTAACTGGAGAACAGCTGCTTATAAAGCATTTCTTGCTCCACCTCCAAGGCAGTTATACCTGCCACCCCCAGGCAGTATATTTAGCATACACAGACAAGTGTGTTCCAGGCCCCAGACTACCTGGAGCCATGTGAGAGGGAAAGGAAGGATGGGTATACAGCATTAGTAGTGAAATCAGAGATCCTCATGACAGCTCCCTTGTTGGCTGTTGGGTTCAGAACTGGAGAACAGAACATTGGTGTCCATGGTTTTATGTACTAAGTAGCAGTATTTTCACAAAGTCATGGCACAGAACAACAAAATGGCCAAGGGGATGAACTTGCCATGTCCTTGCATCTCTTACCTGATTGTCTCACTTTCCATTCCAGTATCATCAATAAGCTTGAAGAACATGAGTGCTTCTTTCCACCCTTTCAAGCACTCATTCAAGATTTGCTGTGTCTTCTAGGTGAGTAATATTTGCAACAGTAATTATCTTCATGCCAACACTTCCTCATATAACTCTTAAACAGTTAACAAGTGTTTTCTTTACTCCTGCTGTGCTAAAACAGGAGGAGGATGTGAGGGAAGGTGCTGCCTTTTGCCTCACTCTCCTTCTTTTCACCTTTACTCAGGAAGTGACCACAACACTTTATTTTCATTTAACATGGGGTTGCATTTACTTAAGCATATTACTTATAAGCCAAATTGATTTTTTTTCCAAAAGCATTTAAGGGTCTGATGAGTTAATTTAATTTACCATCTGTTTAAGTTAGAATTTTGGTTGAAGTCAAAGGTATTCTGGGTTCATAAGCCTAACCCTTTTGCTTTCCATTCTGTTGCAGAGATCAGTAACATGGATGATATTTTACCTGCAGTGCAAAACCTGAAATGGGGAGCTGGTTATGGGTGACTCTGCTCTTTCTGAGCAAGATTTTTCTTACCTGTGCATGTACCTATTGGTGCACATGACATTGCAGCTACCTCCTAAGCAACAATTCCAGATTTTTTTTTACATAAATAAAAGTTGCTGCATTTTAATTTTTTTTTTTTTTTAATTCTTGGCCAGTTTAAGAAAAACTTCAACTGCTGTCAACTGGTCTGCTTAATCCCAGAGAGAGAAGCAATATACTCTATCAGTTCAGGAAACTGAACCCAGCACAACACCAGGCAAACTCTAACCATTTTTAATATTGCTGACACAGTATGTATGAGGTAAAGATGCTCTTACTGCCATAGCCATCACACTTACACAGATGCTCAATCTTGGTTTTCTGGAGAGCCTCTTTTAAAATGTTGTTCACATTTCCAGATCAGTTTGGGATGGGAACGCATTATTACTCAGTGAGTATTCTCTCTGATTATGGACTGAGGCAGACTGGATTAATGTAATCTAGGCCAAAAATACTTGAAATTTGCTTCAGGCAATGGTTTGAAGTTACCATCATTGTATTTCAGAAGTCAGTTTTAGAAAGGATTAGATCAAGTCTCTTATGCAAGACAATTAGAAGTTTATTGTACAGAAACAAGTACACCAAGCTTCCAAAAATATTTTGCCTCAATATTATTAAAGCTTAGTTTACAAAACTTTGCTGTTCCTCAGACAGAATCTGGGTTTACAAGATTTTGAAATGTACTGTAACAAAGGACAAAACCAGTTAAGGCGTCACAAGCTAAAACCTTAATGACATCTTGGTAAGTTCATCTCCCTGCTTTTGGAAGCTCATTATTTACATACCTGCAGCCACAGTCAGCTAAGGTACTTCTGAACAGTGGACTACCAACTTCTCAGTTTCTCAGAAAAACATAGCTCTTAAAGAGTTTCTCTTTTAAAAGGTTCTATAGCCCTACAGCTGAAGAATACTGTTTCAAAATGTATTCTTTTAAAAGTACACCACTTCCATGTTAAAACAACATGAACAAGCTCCTAGGGCCATCACACTGCCAAGCAAAGTAATGACACTTGGCTGACAGTCTAAAATCTCCCCAGGTACAACCCTTCTTTAAGAGAAGTTTCACACTTACAGGTCCTCTAGGGAGGGATTTGCCAGAAATGGCAAAATAAAAGGACTTATTCTTTAAGGACAAATGATTCCCTATGTGGGGGAAAATAGGTTTAACTTCAGTGAGAACTAATCCCTGAATAGGATCATTAAATTTGCATGTCCTGAGCTGGAGCCTGCTTCAAATTTGCAATGACTGTGCAAAACATGATAATTACAAGAGATATGTACATCCATGTGAAGTTGAAAAATTAGTAACTTAGTTACATGAGAAGAAATCAGATTTTCTTGCGTCTGCTCCTTGTCAGCTCATACCTGCAAGACAGACACAATGAGCAATTACCATAGTTGAAAACTTTCTTAACAGTTTTAACTGGCACAGCAGAGAAAACTTGGGCTGCTTTATTGCTTCTGCTTCACAGGCAGCACAGCAAAGGAGGCTCCAGAGATGGCCTCAAACTTCAGCTCTTCACCAGGAACTTTGGGTGCATCCTTTTTTCCTCTTCCCATAATTGCCCTGAGACACACACACAAGCTGGCCAGGGAAATGTGGTTTTCCTATTGGAATATTGGCTCACTGCCTGTTCAGATGGCAAGCTCCTGGACTACCCACACTACATTCCTCAGGCTCCACTGAAGGGGAAAGAAGGAAGAACTCCTACCATTTACTAAAGACACAGAAGTGAAAAAAACACCCAAGCCTGGTTCTCTGTTCTGCCTCAGACCAGGAACATACAAACCTCAGAACCACAATGAATGTACAAGCAAAACTGTAAGTGGCTTATTATAATAGTTTCTATAAATGCTTTGTAATTAAAGTTTTATCATACATATATATTGCTGATCAGAGTATTTAGTTAAGATCTTTATTCAAGTTAAAATTTGTTGCAAGGTTACTTTAATAAACAAAATTCTTTTACTTATGTGCCCCTGTGGCTTTTATGGCAACTTAAAATATGCTGAGGACTATAATTGACACAGGCATCTCATTAAAGCTGTCTCACAGGGCAGGCACTGCACAGCCAGTGGATTAACACACAATTTAGATTAACTACCAGATTAGCTCAAGTTAGTCCTGCCTTTGCAGGTCAAATATTCTTCTTGCTCACCCAAACACAACCCAGTTACCAGCACTCACTCCCACAGCAGTCCTGCAAGCTCCCAGCAAAGCAGTGGGCAGGGGTTGGAAGTATGGAGATGAGTACTTACCATTGGGCAAAACCTTTTATTAAATCCTCCCGGGACAAGTCAATGCGCACCTTTAAAAAGAAAATTTTATTTGTTTGTAGGTTATTCAGCATATAAATTGATTAGCTAAGCTACCACTCCTCCCAAGTCAGACCCACTTTCCAGCTGTAGGGCTGCAGCTCAGGCTTGAGGAAAAATGGAGCTTCCCACATTCCCAGGATAGTGTAGGCATGAACCAGCTCCATTTCCTAGAGCACTACTTGGAAATTTATCTGTCACTGAATTGCAGTTTACTTTTCACAGAATCAAAGCTATTCACAGAAAGTCAAAGCAGTGTTGGTAAATAGTGGGGTTAGTCCCAATGCCTTTCTCAGCTCCGTGTTTGTGCTCTTGGAGCCGTTCCCTATGGGCAGCACCAGGCCCAGGAACCAGGGCTTACTTCAGGAGCACCCTTCTGAAATGAGACCACGCAGCTCCCACATGGATACAGCCTCATTTGAGATGAAAATCTGGCAGAAAAAAATTGTTTCCAGATTGCCAGTCCTATTACTGAGAATCAGTTACTGGAGCCAGATTTCAGGAATAGCCCAGAGTGCTCAGCTCTATCTGTAGTGGAGATTCTTTAAACTTACTTTCCCCAGCTCCTTCCTTTCCTGTGAAATGAATGGCCTGCTGTTTTTCACTGCAATGTCCAGTGTCCTTTTCTTGATGTTTTCCAAAGATTCAAAAAATTCAAACCTTGAAATAAAGTTTAAAAAGAAGAGACTTAAGGCAAAAACTAAAATCCTGTGAGCACCGGTGGGCAGAATATAGTGACAGAGTACAGCATCAATGGCCAGGACTTTAACAGGGAAGGAACAGACAGAAAAGGCAATTCTACAGTGAGGTTTTATGCACATTGTAGGGAACCTCTTCCAGGCCTCATGCAAGATGTTCAGACTGTCCACTGTGCCAGGGGGAAGGAGGAAAACATACATCCATGATGAAATGCCATTTAACATCATTCTCCTCCCTCCATGGAAGATCAGCATGTTTTCCATACAATGTTCATTACTCAAGAGGAAATAGTCATGAGCCAACCCCCCAAGTTCACAGAGCAGCCTTGCACCACACCAAGAACACACAAAGGCTGAAACCTGTGGCAATTAAAATTCTTAATGGCTCTGACTCAAGCCTCTGGCACACATGGCTAATGTCAAGTGAGTTTTGTCCATGCTAAATCACTCCAGTTCTGCCCACCTGAATAGTTTTCCTCAAGTCAGAGCTGTGAAACAGATAACATGTTTTGGAGCTAAGCATTATCTTTAATTGAGGATGTACAGGATACGTCAGTACTGAGGATGAGGAAAAGGAGATGCTGTTCCCAGCTGCTGGGATGGCACTAAATCAGTGAGGTTACTTAAGAACAGATGTAAGCAGAATCCTCAGCTTTGATGTTTTGAGTGTTAAGAAAGAATATTTTAAAATCTTTTCTCAATTTATGACTTACAGGAAAAATATAAGCCATCCAGGCTTATTCACATATATCCATGTGTACCTTCCTCTAATTATGGGATTAAAACCACCTCTCAAAAGAGCTCTACTTCTAAGTGTTACTATGTTTGGGTTTATGCAAAACACATTCCATTTCAGTGGCAGAGCTGAGACACTGTCAACAAAGAGGTGGGAGCATTTTACCCTGCTCCCACCAGGCCTTGATGACAACATCCACCTGTGTGCCCTAAGGGTGGTCCAGTTTCAAAAGGCTCTGTACTTCTGCCTGGACCTTTGGAAAGATGTCAGAATAAGCATCAGGCAAACCAGTGTGAACAGAGTAGTAGACTCTGGGAGGTACCTGAATGGGCAGATTGCCTCTGCCATGACAGGGAGTTAAACACAGTGGGAGAATGTCAGTTTGCAGAGAAGCAAATGCAGCCTGGGGGCAGGAAAGGGGCTGGGAAGAAGGTGTACCCTTCTTTCAGGGGACTTGCAACACCACAGGTAGAGCAAGGCCAGCCCCAAGTACTTGTAAATCACAGTCCAAGTGCCATTTGTTTCAGAAAATCTGGAAATGTTCATGAGAGAGTCCTTAGGAGCTACAGCAGCACACCTTAGGAAGCCCTGTTATTACACAGAGATCATAACTATTCCAACTGTAATCATAATTTACATTTTCTTACTTCTCATCATATTGGGGGTTCAGAGTTTTTTTCTTAACAGAAGTCTTCTTCCTGCTTGTCCATCTTCTGTCTGGAAGCAGGTATATACGAACATATGGATCGACTCCACGATTGGAAGAGGGCACCAAGTTTCTGTTAAAAGAAAGAGACAAGCAAGGCAGGTTCTCTCACTGTGTGTTTTAATACCTTGGCTCTCTTGGCATCAGACCAATCCTTCACAGGCCAAAACATTCATCCCAGGAGTTGGAACATAAGCAAATAAAACTTTAAGGTTGTTTAGTTAAAATCTTTACTCCAGCCACTTACTGGGGTTCCTAAATTAACAATTACATATTCAGTCATAGGTCTCAATCCTTGTCACAATGCCTATCCCAACACCCCAAGACACACAGCAGTTGTCAGTGCTGTCTAGAGGAAATTTTGGGTGGATGACAGTTGAAGCATCTCTACTGCAGTGAGCACAACTCGCTGGGTTCTCTCCCTGACCTGCTGCTGGCAGAGAGGCCACACAGTTGGAAGCCAGCCAGTGCTAAGGCAGTGCTAAAGCTCCTGCTGCACGTGGCTCTGCTCCAGCTTTGCTGGATGACTGACAGAGCTCAGAGAGCTCTTCCCTCTGAGCCATCCCCAGCATTACCTGCAGCTGTTGACCAGCACGACGAGGCTCTGCCGGATGGAAGCGTAGCGCACCGTCAGCTGGATCTCCCCCAGAGGCACCTCAGTCCCGCTGCAAGACATTGCACAGGCAAGGCTTTGAATACAGCCATTGAGCAGCCCACAGGCAGACTAAAACCAGCTTTCAGGGCACCATCCTTCTCCCTGGCATCCTAAGGTTTGTTGTCTAGGAAGCAGCTGGACCACAGAGGTTCCACAGAAGCCCCATCCCTGCTTTCTCTGCAGGTACCTGATTTCAGTCCCACAAAAAAGCCCCTCTGTGGCCCACTGTAGATGGAGCAGCAAAGTACAGGTTAGTGTGTCACACATTCCCTCAGGAATGACTGTATATGCAGAATAGGGCCTTTTTCATATTCCATTCTGCATGTTATTAAAGTGGCTCAAAATCCAAGACATTGCTTAAAAATGGTTTAAAAATAGTTAATAAATTAAGCCCTGTTCAGAGCTAGAAAATTCACCAGTCACCAATTCAGCAAATTGCAGCTGGAGTTGAGTTTTATGTTCAGGTTTATAACTACTCTGCTGCTCTCTTAAGTGAGGTGGATCTTTGTAACTTCTGTTAAGGGTTCCACAAACTCCCTTCTGTGCCCCAGGAGGGAAAAATCCTTCTCTCTATCCTGCCTGACAGAGCAGCCTCACACTGAGCACTGTGACAAGGACACACACAAACACACCTATCCACAAAAACTTTGTTCACAGCATTATCAGTCTTAAAATGTGTTGGATAAACACATTCAGAGCTTTAAGCAGCCAGAGGTGTCTATCAAGAGTTTAGGTTATTACAGAAGTGGGATGTTCAGACTTCGAAATCCTGTTGCTAAATGAGTGTTGAGAAGCTCTTCAACAATATAAAACCAACACATGCAGCAGTCTTAGGAGAGCCATAGAATATGGCTTTCCCTTTATACCTGCTCTGACAGTGCCCTGTAATTTACTTTGCTGTTGACTGGAATACCTAAGTCAATTCTTTGTAAGGTGACTTGAGACCCAACACCCCAAATAATTTAGCAGCCTCGAATTCACCTCTATGCAACAGTAACACCTAAACCTTCCCAAGAGAAGAACAATTCAGCTGGAAGAACACCTACTTATGAATGTCCAGGTTGCTGCTACTTAATTCAAAGAAGGAAGAAGGCAGGGACCCCAATGAAGTGACACTGGGTGCCACCCTCATTTCCTGCAGGACAGGCAGTGTGGGCATGGCTGCTGCTCCGCTGGGCAATGCTGATGGTGGGCCAAGCTCTGGATTTTGCTTGCCCTCTGCTTCATCAAGGCCAGACACAGTTTCACATGGTACAGGGGCTCCTGAACTGTCTTTAGTGTCCAGGTCTTCTCCACTGTCCTTTTTTGGCAGAGATTCAAGTGCTGCAGAGTCTTTGCTCATGGGAGGTACTTTTGAGACTTGTGGAGAGGAAAACTTCTGCTGGTTTCCAGCATTCTCCATGACACGCACGGGACCTAGCTTCGAGGCATTGACACCAGCCTTGACTCTTTGTGGATCAGGTTCTTCAACATTCAGTGCCTAAAAATCACAAGGGAAGACAGTGAGTGCTGCTCCCACAGCACTGGGGTGAATGCCAGCATTACCACCCAGAAGGAAATTTCACCACAAAACTGTAACAGCAGGACTCTGCCATTAGAGATGAAAGGGGCCCCTGGGATTCACTGTGGTGTTCTCTTATCCTACTCTGTTTGTACTAAGCAGTGTATAAACACTGATCCAGAGAACAGTGAGGAAACAACTCCTAAGCATCAGTGCTGATTTCCCCAGCTTAGATTTTCTCAGTCCAGCTCTTTATTGTCATGAGAAAATTTTCAGGCATGGCACTGCACTAAGTTTTATGAAGCCTCAGGGATACCTCTCAACTCCACCATACACTCCTAATTTCACTTAAATACCTTGTCACACTTCTACTTTCTACAGAACTGTGAAGCAAAGCTGCTTTTCTTCATGCCCACCTTTCATCTCTTTTGCCTGGTTACAAATGGATGCTTCTGCAGGGGAAACCAAGTGAATATGGGAAAGAACAACTCACCCGCAGTACAAGCTTCATCTTAATGAAACTGTCTGAACTGGAATGGTCCAGCTGGAATCTCTGATCCAGAGTCATGTTTGGGTCCTTAAGTAAGTGGGAGAGACATACAACTGAAGTTCCCAGGGCACTATCCCGCTCCTTGTCTTTTATCTAGGGGACAGAAGAAAACAAAAGTTTTTATTAGCTGGCAAACTGGGAAGTGCACCACTAGGAATGCAAAATCAAAGCAAGAAGGTATTTCAGACAGAAACCAAAATTAGCTTATTTGCTTCAGTATGGTTACATCCATATGGGTGATGCCATTATTTCAGGAGTGTAAGTTAGTACATTTGGAGTAAAAATCCCATCTCTAACTATGCAGACAAATAACTGCTTTAGCAAAAAAAAATACGCCCTGAGATTTACTTGATTTTCCTTGCTCGCTTTGGGGACAATGTCCTAAGCAGCTGAGATGGCAACTGGTCTAAATCTTTACATGTATCTTAGGTAATAGTTTGTTTAGCCTATTTAACCTCAATACACCTTCCAAGTTCAATTCCTTTCTGTATCCAAGTGATCAGCCACAGAACTGGCTGTGGCTGCAATGCTGCTAATGAGAGACAGGGTTGCTTAACAAGCCAGAACACAGAGATGAAGAGGTAGGGCTCTGGTTGAGAATCATGAAGGCTGCAATTTCTGACACCAAAATATTGATGTCTTTACTACACACAGACCTGTATGAAATGTCCTTTGCACTTTGCAGCCAGAAACATCCCACATTTTGAACTAAGATACTGCACATTACATGATGCTAGAACAAAGGTAGATACCAAAAAAGGGAAATACCACCACCACCTAATACAGAATTGTCTGTGAAACATGTGCTTCTTCCACCTTTTAGTAGGAGGAACCCAGTATGTGCAATCCCACACAGAAACAACCAGCACTGGGCTCCATAGAAGAGGTTTCTTCCTACAGATGTGCAGCTGGTTTTCAAAGGCTTTTTTCTCACCTCAATGTGGAGTGACTGGGAATGAGCACTGTGCACAAAGAAGGTGAAAGCCTGGCCCCACTTGGGATCTTTGCTGAAATTGCAGGTCTGCAACAAGAACATGCATTAGCTTAGTCTCTGAGAAGCAAAGAATCCACGACACTGATCACCAGAGAGGGCCATGGTGACCCTCAGTGATGCTACAACCCCAGCTGTATAGAGAGAGTGGAAATTCCAAGTCAGAAGCATATGGAAGTGAAGTCTCTGGCAAAACCAGAACAAGTTCTTTGAGGTGTAGAAATGCCAAAGAACAAGTCTGGTGAGCTGCAGTTGGCCCCACCAGCACTGCCTGGACCAGCAGCCTGCCTCACCTGCAGCAAGGCACCGCTCCCTCCCTCCCACCTTCCCACCCAGGGAGAGCCAGAGCACTGCTTCCAGCCTGCAGCACTCTGAGCCAGCTCCCAGAGCTGCAGTGAGCTGACAGGCAAGGGCAGGAAAGCTGGAGGGGCAGTTTCAGGGGTGTAGAACTTGTGGGAAGAGTAGGAGGGCACAGCTTCAGCACCATCCACTTCAAAGAGGAAAGAGCATGGAAAGCACCCCCAGGGACTGGGGCTGCTCTGCAAACCAGCTGTCCCTGCCAGGCCATGAGTGCTGGCAGCAAGTGGTAAGGAGGAGGGAAAGCCTGGAAGCCTGACCTAGCTTAGGAGAGGCAGGTGATGTGGTAAGGAAAGGGAAAGCCACAAAAGGTAAAAATGCAAGTAGAACCCAATTTCTGGGTGGAGCAGGTGGAAGGAACAAAGCAAAATAGGTGCCAGTCCTGTATGCTCGTGTGTAGCCAACAGGATTCATTCTTATTTGCTGGGAATCCAAAAGAACAAAGGGCTCATCCACATCCAGCTGCAGGATGGTGACCATGGCAGCTACTGGGAGGGCAGAGCTCAGCTGTTGCTCATACTCATGAGGCAAAAGTAATTTTTAAATGATGAAAAAGGAACTGGAAGTGAAGTGGAGGAGAGAAAAGGAAAGGAAAAGAAAAGGAAAGGAAAAAAAAAGGAAAAGGAAACAGTAAAACTGTGATACACAGGAGCCAGGAAAGACTCTGAGGAAGGAATAAAAGCCAGCTTGATGAAAGTGACACCCTGCTCTGAGAAACCATGAGCTGGATTGGAGACTTATAGAACTCGAGTGTCTGGGCCAACATGAACTCTTGGACACAGGCATGGAACTACCCATGTGTACAGCAGCTGATCAGACACCCTCCACCACCACAACTCGGTGACACAGTGGTCCCACCCCAGGCTCTGCAGCTATCACTACAAGTACAGCTCTTCACATCAGCTTCACAAGAAGTCCTTTCCTTCCTAGGGGATACCTGGGGACAGTCACCCATAAGATGGAAAGTATTTAATGAAAGCAGAAGAATTAAACAGCCTCACCTTACTCTTCTGAGTCTTGTTCCCAACTGTGAGCAGGACAAAGGAGGAAGGTTCTCGTTCCATCTTCTGTCATTTAATACAAGGAAGAAAGAAGAAGGCAGAAAAAAACATTAAGAAATCTACAGTTTTCAGGAAGCAGTCTCAAGCCACTATTCTTATTTGAAGTAAGTTGCTGGAAAGCTGACAGTATTTTCTGGGACCTCTGAGGAGTGCAGTGCACAGGAAAGCCTCCAGCAATAACACAGCACAGTCTTACCCTCCACCACCACGAGTACACATTTAAGCCAAAGTTTTATATATTTAGGTTTCAACAGGTGAGCAGTTAAAAATTTGTCAGAAGCTGGGAGGAAACAGAGAGGAGAGCTGAAGGCTCAGTGGGAAATCTTGGTCTTTCCTGACTGAACCAGGACTCTCAGAATTGGTTTCCAAGGCTCAGGACTTGCTCCAAAGCAGCTGGAAGTGAGTCCTTGGCATCAAATAACAGTTCCTGTCTGGAAGCAACAATACTGAACCTCTTGCACTGCTTTGCACTAATGCTATAGAACTTAAGGCTGAGAATCTGGTCTTGGCTCAACACTACATACAAAGTGCACATAGTGAGGTCCAGAACTAAGGATTATTGACTGTGATGTGTATCACAGTGCTGGTAACTCATCTAAATTGTAAAGCTGCTATTTAGGAGAGGAGCTACTTGGAGAGAATGGGAAGCTTTCTCCATAGCTCAGAGCTGTACTTGTGAGTAGCCTGTTCAAGAAAGAAGGGAGAAATCCTTCCCTATACCTGCCATTTATATCACAGTAGCAAAATGCAATATTTGGGGGGAAAAAAAGTAAACTGAAGCTATAAATGACAGAGAGGCCTCAGAATCCTCTAAAGCCAAGGGGGGAGGAATCTGGTGGTCAGGTCTCCAGTGGACAGGAAAGTTACCACAAATGAGCATATTCCTCCCTGCTCAATGTCAAGCTGGAACAGCTCAGCAAGGGAAGCAAGAGAAGCAGCAAGGATATTATGACTTAATCTGATGTCTGGAGGCTCTCTTTTGCACAAGAAAGAAAGACAACCACACACACAATCAAACATTTCTGTGTTGCACTCCCACTTTGGCCTCCTAGATTTTCACTGGGGTGGGCTTTCAATCACTATTTTGAACCCTGCTCACTTAGATTCTGATAGTGGAGAGATTATTTCTTTTTAACCACTGCCAGTTTCAGTTCCTATGACACCACATAATCCAGGACCTTGTTTTGCAATTGTGGGAGAAGAATATAAATTTTACCTTGAGGTACTTGTTATTTTTGATCTTCTTTGTTCCACATTCACCATTCGAATACTCAAAGTGGTTTTTCTGAATTGGGGAAAGAGTATTTAAAACAATTAATTTGTTGATTTTTTTTATTAAAAAAGGAGGTTAGGAGTGAAGGCTGCTGCACGGGGCTTCTACTTACAGGGAGGTTGAAAGCACTGTCTAAGTAGACAATCAGAATTGCTGTAGACAGACCCTTCTTATCCTGTAAAGGCACAGAAAGATAAAGCAAATCAAAACACAAAGTAGTTATGATCACCCACCAAGGACAATACAAAGCATAGCAAAATTCCAAGGGCAGCTTCTGAAGGTTAAGCAGCTCTCTGCCTTTCTCCTAAAACTTGCAATTTAGAGGAGCCCAAGTCAATACAGCATGACAGTTCAAAGCAGACCAGTAAGAAGATGTGTAACTCTTTTCAATTCCCTGCTTTTAATGTTTGTCAATCTCTCAGTGCAGAACTGGTTGGGTTCCCCAGTGCAGCAAGACACCTAAAAACATGTTCAACCACATACATCAACGTGAATCCAGTGTCAGCAGAACAAAGCCTGGGAACAATTTTATTCACTTCAGTGGAATTCAAATGGTTTTGCTTGGTTATGAAGAAACAGCCTCTCTGGGAGATGGGCTTTATCCAAGCAATTCTGCTGGACAAACTACACACCATTTGGAAATACAGCCCTACCAAGCACCAGTGCTGGGTATTGGCCTATGACTAGTACAGATTATTTCAGGGGTCCAGGGTCCTACACATATCCTAGATGAAGAAGAAGGAAAAAATTTGTGAAAGAAAAGAACACCTGAGAAGCCACTTTGCAGTGAGTCAAACAAAGGTTTGCTAATTCAAGCAAAAAGAGCTGACAGATTTGAGCTACTCCTGAAGTACCAAGAGACCTGGGGCAAGCAAATGCCCTTCCTCTGCGGAGTGGCAGGGAGAGAATCACATCAAAACTTTGCCAGACAAAATAAACTCCGGTGAGTTTGCCTGGGGTTTCTAATTTTACACACTCCTTTGTTAATGACTGGACAGGGATCAGAGTACCTGAATCCTTTAAGCAAATACACTCACCTCATGCAGCTTTTCTTGGTCATTTACTAGTGAAAGCCACTCCAGTTTTAAATGCAAGTGTCCACTTGTCGTCTTACTTAAGGGAAACCACTACATGGAGATAACAAAGAGCAACTTAAGAACTGAGAGGCAGAGTAGCTTTTATGTATGTGGTGCAGACTCTGAGACTTACACACAATAGGCAACATGAATTTTACTCTGACACCTTAGCTTGCATTTTCGACACTTAGATTATAGCACATCCTCTATTTAGGTACAAGGCAGAAGAAAATTAAAATAAGACACCCATAAACAGGCAAAGCATGTGGATATTTCCAACGAGCAGCAGACAAGACAGGCACCCTGGCATTGTTTGTAGAGTGCTGGGTTTCAGGATGAACCACAGTAAGGTCACATCATTTCTTCCTCAGCAAACAGGCTGCTTCACCAAACTTTATCTGCAGCTTTGTACAAAGCATTTGGTACACATGGGACACAAGGTATCAACAAGACACCCCACTGCTGGCTCAGCAGAACCTCAGGGCTCTCTGGGGTTACCACCCTGGTCATAAAAATTATTGTAGTGGCTACTTTGGTATTATCTTTTTGTGAAAATACCACAGTGCAAGTGTGCAAGGAAGCTTTAAGTACAAAGAAACACCGTAGTTGCAGAGGAGCAGCACAAATGAGTGCATGTAGACATACACCACCAGCCACACTTAGAAATAAGCTGAGATCTTCACCTCATCAACAGTTCTGTCATTCATTACATCCACTAGGCTTATCAGCAAGCTGGAAGGCAAAAGGCAAACATTTCAATGTACATTGAGGCATACAGCACAAACCACCAAAAAAGCCCACTCTCAAGTTCGTTCCAAATCACAACTTCTCCCCATTACTTGTGTACGTGTGTGCAGGAACACACTTTTACTCCTGAAGTCTCCCCCTTGACATATTTCAAAAATAAAATAAACTTGAAGTAAATCTCAAGTAGTTATCACTTCTAATGGCTTCCCAGGATTCCCTGCAGGAGTGTAACCTTGTTCAACATTAGTTGCACTAGGAACTAATTACGTGGTATTAATATCTGGGCAAAGAGAATCACTTCCAACAGTATTAAATTTCCAGTATAAGTAATTCAGGTGTCCCACAGCAGAGGCTACTGGACCCTGATCAAAGGTCTTGCTAATTTACCTGCCCATAAAGTCATCTTTATCTGGATCTTCATCGTACAAATCCACTTCTAAGTCCTGACCAGGCACTTCATGAACAACAAACTGGAGGAGAAAGAGATATTGATTAAAAATAAAAACCATTCACATACACATATTCAGGCTCAGGCTGTGGACAAGAACATGACTTGTCAGTCTTAACGCATTAAGGACATTCCCTGTTCTTTCTTATGGTTAAATGCATAACAAATACAATTGATTATAGGTGAAAATGTTTCACATTGTTTGCTTGGTTTTGAGCTACAAGTTAAACCCCTCAAACTGGTATCCCTAATAAGCAGAGAAGAATCAATGCTAGAGCAGCCTGCAGCTGCACAGACTGATGCATTGATTGGTATTTAAAGCAGTGCTTTGCACCTCCTCCAAAAACCCACACACGTAAATCAGATCACCCTGAATTGCATTTCAAGTTTACAATGTAAATTTGAACTTGGTTAAGGGACACAAATGCCTCAACCAAGAAACAGGGAAGTCCACCTGCCCCAGTGCAGTCAGCTAAGAGAAGATCCTGCAAGCACAGGGATGTAAATGGCTGTGTATCCTACAGATGGAAAGATCAGAAGGTTCAGTACCTCAAATGTCTCATTCCAAATGGGATTGAGATCTCGGGAGACTGTCTTGCTTCGATACTGCGCGGTGCCAACGCGGAGGAGAGCGTACGGATCAGACTTCCCCCTGATGGCACCAAGGAAATTGTCTTTCTGGACAAGGTTTTCAGCTTCTAACAGATGAACCCTTATTACTCCCTGGATAAAATAAGATACAGAATTGGTCATGAAAATGCAATCTTTGGATAATTATAATGTGCTGCCTCCTAATACTGTTTATTTCAGGCAGCAAGGGTAGTCACCATGACAGTTCTGCAAAGACATGTAGTTTGATACAGTACATTTCCAATGACAGCTGTAATAAAACACTTCTTCCACCATTTGCCTAGAGGGGGAAAGAAGCCCCCTTAAAGAGATGTAAAATTCAATCTAGATAACTGTATAGGAAATAATATTTAATTTATTTTTAAATCAAAAATATACATATGCACACAGCATTACAGCCACAGTCAAATCAAGTGTAAAGATCAACTCCCACTGACTGAAGGAGGAACTCAGCACTCATTGGCAGGTTCTTATTTTATTGCACAGGAGCCACTCCACTTCAATTCTGTGATGCAAGTTTGCTTAAAAAATATGCTTTTGTCACTCATTTATATTTATCCTCATTAGTAAGTGTATTAGGTATTCGATGGATGAAGGAGATTGAAGACTTGGATATGCTGAGTATTTAGGAAATTTTTTTTCTGTAGCAAAGATATGTCATCCTCCAAGTTCCCTATTTATACCTCTTCACAGCATTAGTAAAAATACTAAATAGCATGACACTCACTGCTCATGTATTTATCCTCTCATTTGCATGTATCATAGATCTGCAGTTACAGACTAAAGGCTGAATTGGTAAATGAGCTCAGAGTACAAAGTGACTCCTTATGACATGCAGAGAGGGTAGGAACTCCCAGTGCCCGTGTCTCTCCCTCCCAAATTATGAACTATCCAACACTGCTTTTACATTTCTGAAATACTACCTACTGAAAGCCCACAATTCAGGTTAAAAGAGCTGATGCAGCATCCAAAGACACTAAGCTTGGATGCATCACTCAGGTAGATAAACACTATGTCACTGAAAAAACAACTTACCTGGGGGACAGGGAACCTCAAGTGGGCAATGTTCATGTTCTTTTTCAGAGGCACTGTGATTCTGTTGGGTAGAACCAGCCGTGCAGCAATGAAGTCTTGAATTAGTGAGTCTGACATTACACTGTAGGTGGGGGAAAAAGGCAACCTCAATCTCCACAATCAGACACAACTCAGCAGGGAAAGTGAGGGACAGCAGAAGAAATGGGCATTGCAAAGTGAGTGGTATGGCCTAGCTCCCCCCACAGTATTGTCAAGAGTTAGAACAGGACAGCCAGGGAAATGGTTGAGTCACCATCTCTGGAAGCATTTTAAAGACCTGTAAAAGTGCTTAGGCACACAGCTTAGTGATGGGCTTGGCAGTGTTAGGTTAATGGTTGGACTTGGTGATCTATAAAGATCTTTTCCAAAGTTTACAATTCAATGAAAGAGCTGCAGAGCGGCCATTCAACTTCAATTTAGTGGTGCAGGTTTGCAATACTGAGCATCCCTGTTGCAGGGTGTGAATTTGGCTCATCATTGTAAACGATGTGAAAACTTCACCACCACACGCCCAAACATGTCAAACTCAAGTGTCTTCTGGGTTTCCTTAGGAATACCACCAGAGATGGACAAGGGGAGAAAGGAATCAGGAAGTTTCAGCATTTCACAGGGGGCTCAAGGCCTCAAATTAGTTTGTTTTTTCACTTAGAAATGGCCACAGCACACACTGCTGCTGACTCTTGGCCACCTGCTGAGACTTTTTCACAAAATTGAAGCAGACACATTAAAAAAAAAAAAAAGCGCTCATTTCTCAGATGAGGTTCTGGATCTTGGCAGATTTTGCACTAAGAAGGAAAAATTCATTTGAAGGAACTGGAGATCACACTGGCTGAATTGAGGGCACTATCTTGGAGTTCAAGGAACTTTCCAGCCTAATTCCAACTTGCACATTTTTAGCTTTTCAATTCAAATCTTTGCTTTACAGCTGCTCTTTTTGTATGATACAAGAAGTATATGCTATCACAGACATCCAAGTACTCTCCAGGTGATTAATGAGAAGATTTCAATACACCACTACAACCTGCCATGAGCAAAAAACAATATTAAGAGGAAAACCCAAGAGCAGCAATTATCTGAAAGACTCATTCTTGATAGAGATAGATCTAGTGCTTATAAGGGTATGACTGTGTAACAGAGGAGGCTGGATTCACACATAAAGAATATAGGGAAAGTCTTCTACTCCAAATGGTAAACCAGGAACCTTGATCAGGCTCTTGGCTTTCCTGTAAAAAAAAAAAAAAACCCACAGGAATGTCACAGAATTGTCCCCTCTCTCAAGTCTCAGGGTACACCCAACTAAACACAGTTTGTATGTGAGGACAGATGATTGCATCCAGTTTCTTTGCTATCTTAAGTGAGCCAAATTCATTTGACAGGGAGGGCTCTTGTTCAACCTGTACTTCAGCCCATTCACGGTCAGACATGTTTTGCTCCCAGCCTTCATTGCACTGCTGAGGAACAAGCAAAGGTTTCTGTGTGCAAATCCCTGTGGGAGAACCAGGCAGTAAAAATTTAGGACACCAAATTTGCACTTAATTATATGAGAGGCTGTAGGCTGGAACACCTACAAGCCATCTCCCTGCAAGGATTAGGGAAACCAAGTTAGAAAAGAACAGATTAATTCCTCTGATAAAAACTGGAGCTCTCAGGCTAAACTTCAGGGCAAAAGGCCACTTGGGCCTTAAATTAAGAGAAAAATGAAACTTCCTCTCATTCAACATCAAAAGCCTTCAGAGGATCTTTAATGCATTAACTGGCACCTAAAGTGGCCAGACTCTTCCTATGAGTCTGCAAACCATGAGCTGCAGGGGAGCAGAGGAACAGAAGTGTCTGCATTTGCAGTGAAAGGGAGAAAGGCAATGGCTGTGTAACCCCATGTATTTTCCTCTTGTGCAACAGAATTTTCTCCTTACACTAAAGAACAAGGACAAGCTGAATCCCCAGTCTGGTGAAACAGTTTGAAACAATACTGAAACCCACTAAGATTTTCATCCATGCTGTGCAAGTTTTCTGTATGTAATACCAACCCAAAAGTCACTGGAGAAGAGCTGCACCTAAAAGGTGAGCAGATTACATAGAAAGAAAAGAACTTTTCTCCTTTTAAATCTGGTGCAGTTCTCTTTATCATGGATTGTACTTGAGTTTGTCAGAGGGACTGCAACTCTGTGATACCTTGCCTTTTTACACTTCACTGTAAATAAAAATAAACAGACTGCCAGTCTAAACCTACTTCATCTACCTTTGCAAATAACTGGCACATGGGAAACAGAAGGGCTTGTTTTTTTAGTTTATAAGTTGCTGTTGTTTGCGGGATTTATTATTTCCATCCTAAATGTAATGAAATGATTGAAACGGTTTTGACAGAATGTAAAAAGAACCCTCCTCAGATTTTGCCATAGCCAGATACAATGGGATGAACATCAGCACAAAACCTTGCACACAGTGCTCTCAATAACAGCTTTGATGGTTACTCAAGAACTACACCCCAACTTCCAGAGGTTTTTCAAAGAATAAAGTAAAGCAAAGTAGACACTCACTTAATCCCTGGGACATCCAGAAGGTTGCTCATGCCAGCCCAGTTGATTTCCAAATGCTACAGCAAGATCGGGGAGAAAATATTATACAGGTCTGTTAAAATTTATTTCAAAATAAATGTAGAATTTAAAAGGGAAATGCTTCTAGAACAAAGCCAGACATCTAAAGGAAGGAAAACCTGCACCATCAATTGCATCTGTACATTAGAACCAACAGCTGGTACCAATCCCCTTATCTATTTTATCTGCCATCCTGAATTGAGAGTACCACTGGAACTTAACCTGAAAGAAGAAGGAAAGTCAGCATTCAGCCCTTAGCAATGGCCACTGGCAGATGCCTTGGGGCCATGAAGGAAATTCAGCAACTCTATTAAGACTTTGAAGTTGTTTTCTCATCCTTTCACTTTAGGGGTTGGCCTATCCCCTGAGGCAGAGGGATTTACAAATACCACGGGTTTCAGGAGTCTGTATTCCTATTCCTACAATAAACAAAAAGAGGTTCTTTCATGTGCTAAAATAACGCTGCTACATCTAAACACAAAAACACCTCATTCAAGATCAAAAATGCATGACTCTCATGAACTCAAGCAGAGCATAAACCACAAGCAAAGCTGTGTGCTGTAAGATAACTGCTTCTTGCAAGACTAGAGAGTTTCTCATATTTTATTAAACCACAATTGAGTACAAGGGACATGACCTTAAACAGGCAAGCTTTCAAAAGGCAACCATGAATTGTGTTCAAAATGACTGCATTTAAAAACCTTGCAGAAACAGCTCCTGTGCTGCCACCATAAGACAGTCCTCCCATTCTCAGAGTGAAGCAAGTAATTGTTTAGGCACTACTACAAAAGTATAGAGTGAATTAATTCACACCCTCCCGGAATTCAAGAGGGACATTGAACGATTAGGAATTTGTCATTTAAGCACCTGAACTGTGTGGTATTCACAGTTATGCAGTTTGGGTTATCAGTGATGGACAGCTTGTGTCACTCACTAAAGACCAAAAGTCTGCAGAGAGCAGCTCACTCCTGACTCACCGGTTTCTGCATGAAGAACAGGGTCACTGCTCCAACAAAAGGTGCATCGGTTAGGAGGGGTTCCAGGATCACCCGCAACGTCCCATACAGCTGCAAACAGAATGGGAAAGCTCAGTGCTCACAATGCAGCTTCAAAACTGTGAGCTTTTCAGTGATGGAGATAATTTTAGAAATTCCACTTGAAGTGATTTTATTTAGAATTTGATTTAAAAAAAACTTTTCCCCCCAAACCATTGCTACTGATATCAGGCAATGCTTTCTGTGTTTGTGGAATCTCTCTGCAATCCTGCCATACAATGGAACCATTTGTCTACTAGCTTTCAACATTCCAAGAATAGGTTCGTGGTTTAATCTACATCAGTTCATGAACATCATGGTTCTTCTGAAGTTCTCTGCCAACAGTCTGAGCTCCTGCCACTCTGAAGTCCAGTGGCAGTTGCTGGCCCACACATACTCAATGCTCCAGCATTGACCCTGTTTAAGAGTCACTCTATGAAGGTTAGAAGTGGCATTTAAGTGCTTTCCACGGAAGGCCTCTTTTCTCCAGCCAAGAACAAGGAGATAAAGCCAATCATTCCAAGCCTGACAGTTGCTGGTTTCCCAGTTAAGTGTCATGACCTCCCCACTGGGAGGTGCTACCTCCTGCCCCACACAGCCTTGAACAGACAATGTTAGCACTGCACGCACCTGTACACCTTTCACGCCAAGATTAAATCTCGATATGTCCATGTGAATCTCACAGTCCCCTATGTAACTGAAAGAAAATTCTCACATTATTCCACAGTTTGCAATAGTCCCATGAGAAATTTGGGGATGTACCGAGTATAAATGAAATCAGTTTAAGGATTGACAACATGATCCCACTGGCAGAGATGGATTTTCAAGTGACCGTAAAAAGGGAAGTTGAACAAAGGTCAGATCTTTCACAAGAGAAACCTTGCAGTCAGCTGGGATATGGATGTACCTGTAAAATATTGAAGCAACATCTGTATTTCCAGGTTACTTTTCCATTCTTAAGACTGCTGGAGCAAGCTTGCTCCAAGAAGGGGACCAAGATGCTCATTCAAAATTCAAGATCAGAGCAATTGCCCTCTTGCTCCTTTCTCTGCCAAAAGCCTGATCCCACCCCACAGCCTGGTGACCCAGCTCCCAAGCTGGTGCAGAGCCATCCTGCCTTTACTTACGGGGTTCCCACCTTGCCCACACCCAAAAAGCCCATAGATCGCCCTTGCCCACAAACCAAAAACCCACTTGAAGGACAAATTTGTCACTAAAAATAACCTGTTTCCTTGAGGCTGAATTTAAAGACAACTACTTAGATCAGATTTTGGTCAGTTGCCATGGAGAACATCAGGCTTTAAATAAAGCAAACACTGAATGCGGTGCTTTGGCGATTTGGAAAGCACCTTAGACTTTAATAAAAGTACAAACATCACCTTATGCAGAAACCAATAGCCACTCCCCAGGGAGCAGAACCTCCCAGATCTGTTGATGCCTCTGGCAGAAAACAATTGAAGGGAGATACCAAGTTCCCTTTCAGTCCCCTGAGAAATAGCTCTATCTGCAGACACACAAACACCCTGCAGGTAAAGCAGGGTGTAAAGGTACTGCAGCAGTGAATGTGCTGTGCTTGCTCCCTGCATGCATAACTTCACTCCATAAGCAAAGGAAAAGGGCAGGAGTTCTGCTCTGACCACATATATATTGGCAAATAGTGCTGCAGTTGCCACAAATTCAAACTGTAATTTGCATATAGACAGATTCCCTCCCATCCCAAAAAAAACCTGACAAGACTGTGCAACTCTGTGAGTTTGCCTCCACTTTTGCAAGCAAAGTTCTTTGTATATTTATTTACAGGTAGTCACCTAGCAGAATTTTAGGAGCTCATAACACATAGAATAAAGCCTTTAATGTTAGAGCACATAAACCATGCCGAAATTAACACAATCTTTCTTAAAAGCTAGTGAATAATTAAACTTATTTTATGTTTGTTAACTTCTACAATTTTGACGTTATCTTACAGATCATTACACTGGGTGTTAATAGAGCATTGTTACAGTAAAATTCTAAATGAGAAGCCAAAATTAGTTCCTTAATTTGTAGTAATTAATCCAAGAGGATTTAATTTGGCTTCTGCAAGTGTCTAACACAACAGAAGTAAGAGCTGTGGTGTTTTACAGCCTTTCTACCTTTCCACAGTCAAAAACTCTTCCCACTCAGTTCTAAGTATCTCTTTTCTCCAGTAAAGATGTCAGAGAAGTCTTTAATTAACCTTATGTCTGCCTCATACAGGTATCATCCCCTGCCAGGGTGCTTGGTAGGAAGGATGAACTCTTTGTTCATTAGTTATTCCTCATTTCCAGTCCCAGCTGCTCTCGTGCTTCCATCTGTTCCTCTGTACAGCACAACCTTGCTGTGCTCTCTGCTGTCCTGTCCCAGAGCCAAACTTAAGCCTTGACACTCAAAAGGCTGAGGCTGATCCTCTCCATCCTACACAGACCTGTTCTTTACCCACCTGTGGAGGGTGGAAGAATCATCTGTTTCTCTCCTACATCACCTATTGCACAAGGTGATGCAGATATACCTGTGCTGTGGATGAGAACCTTTTTGAAGTGCAAGTATCTGTGTCTCTCTGTACTTGGTTGGAAAAGTTGGGCCCAGTGTTTGTGATAGAAAGGCAATCCACTGGCTGAAGGCAGGGTTGCTCCCAGAGCTGGCAAGTTTAACTAACCTGGATGTCTGCACATCCCTCTAGAAAAAGCCTGGGCAATTCCCTGCCTGTAAAGTAACTGCCCAGGGGCCCCATCTTCTCATAGCCCCATGCTGAAAGCCCCCTTCAGCCCAGCCTTCTCAAGAGCTTTGTAACACAGACTGGGCTGAGTCTGCTTTTGGACTTGGGAGGTGAACACACAGATTTACACAAAGTAGAGAAGTAACAAAATGTAACCAGGCAACACAAGGTACGAGAAAAGCCAGATCACCTCTGCCTTTCCCCTCTCCCTGTCCAGTCAGGCTTCTGGGGGCAGGTAGCCCTTTTTGCTCAAGACTGACCAGTTTCCAAAATGCTTTCAGTTTCTTTTAAGAGCCTACAAACCTAGTTACCCCAAACTCCACTAAAGCTCAAAGTATTGTTGCACATTTCTTTTGACTTCTTTCATCAGATGGAAACTGTATTTCCAGCTCTCAAAATTTGACAGGAAATCAGAGATTCTCTTCTAAGACTAAACTGCAATCAAAGAATTTTTACATATGCCAATTACTAAACTATTCTCCTATGACATCTCATGTACTGTAAATGCCACAGAAGACAGTGAAAAAGAAAATTCAGAACATTTCCAACAAAAAATGCTTGTGAATACTAAATCATATTAATGAAATAGGAAGAAACTGGATTGCAAGGTGTTTTCCAGGGAGGTAATACTTGGAAACTCTGATTATAGCCTATGATTATATGGCTATGCAGAAGCTCAGGCAGCTGCAAAATTAGTGGAAGAGAAAGCAGCTGTATGAAGTCAAGAGCTGCACTTAGACAATTCCTACTTTGATAAATGGAGTATATAGTCCTTTTGCATGGGACAAAGTCAAGACTAGAACAGGACAGTGCTCTACAGAACCATTCCCAATGCTCTGATGCTGCAGCCATGTAAGCTGCTGTTAACAGATTTAAGTAAAGCAGTTTCTCAAGTTCTTTTGGTAACTTCATGCAGTACCAGATCTCCTGCATCCCTGTCTGTTGACAACTACAGCCCATACAAATAAGGGACCTCTAAGTGCTATTTTTCACACTTCCCAAAGCAAAATATGCAATTTGTGATACCACAAACTTAACACAGAGGAAAGGAAGCTCCTCTTCACTTCTTCTACAGAACTGAACCATGGCATTCAGTGCTGCACCATGTTGGTGAGATCAGGAGCACAAGGTGAAACAAAGCCCTTCATGGATCACATGTCTGTGAGTGGCTAATAAACTACACAAATGGTTCCATACAGACTACAAAGGAAGGGTAAGAAGGAAATGTTTTTTCTACTCCTACCCTCTTCCTGTATTTTCTCCATGTCAAATCAAAGACTCTGGGCTTCAACAACTACTTGCCTTCTTGATAAAACTGGAGGAAAAAAATCTGTCCTCCTGTACTACTGAGAGACTGAAAGCAAGAAGCATTTACAGAGCACTGAAAGCTAACCCAAGAGTCACTGTGGTGCCAGCACTGCACAGTGCACCCCACAGGCACCCACAGCACTTCACTCTCTTCTCCAGTGCTGTGATGCAAGCACACAGCCCTGTAAACAGATCAGTCATTCAAACCTCAACAGCACAGTGACCAAGAGGGAGAGTGAAGGGCAGCCTCACACTAGGGCAACTCAACTCCATCTCCTCTAAGTAGCCAAAAAACCTGTTCTATTGGTAAACTATTGGGAAATAATAGCACCAATCATAGATTTGTCTCTCCCTGTTGCTGAAAGCAACACACAATCTCCTGCAGACACTGCAGGATGCACAAGACAGCTTAGCTGCAGACACTGATTTTAACATATGAACACAAGTGAAGCTGAGGCCTTAACACAGCCCTACAGAAGAGACCCCACCAAAGAGGCAAGGCAAACCCCACACTCCTGTGTGAATACAGAAAATACTGGGGTTATCAGATGGCACCAGCTCAGGTTAGGTTATCAGCATCAGCATGAGGAGCAGAAGTGCTTGGCCAGTTTGGAGATGTTGATAGGTCTGCCAGAGGGACAGGAATATGGAGGTGGGGGAATCCCTCTTCAGAGGATTGTCAAAAGACAGTGAAAATGAGCATGTAGGAGAAGCAGTTTAGCAGGGAACAGCAGCAACCTTCTGCCAGGCTTAAAAGGCATCAGATCTCTCAATCTCAACATGGAAAGCATGAATGATTTGCCAAAGGCCCTAACACTGACCTGGGTATTACAACAACAGCACTGAAACACCTGACTGAAAATCAAGCATGTGAATTTACAGGGAGCGATGATGCTCTGCCAGGGCTGGGGATGCTGCCATGCCACTGCCACGGTGAGCAGCAGGCACAGCTCTGAGGAGCTCTGTGCTGTTGCCAAGACAGTCTGTAATTTCACAGCTTTTTCCTGGCACTACCACAAAAAGCCATTTATATTAGGCAGCTCAGTCACCCACTAAACTTACAGAACTACAGCAGCATGCAAGTGGTAATTCCCCCAGCAATTCCATTCTCCAGGGCTAAACCAGGAGAGTTTATCTCTGCAATGGCTCTGATGTTAACAAAACACACAAGCTCATTCAAAACAGCCTGGGAGGTATTAAATGTTTTATCCAATTTTGTTGTTGTTAATAGAGCCAGAGGCAGTATTCTGCTCAGAGAATAGCTGTAATCAAAAAAGCAAATGTGTTGGATGGCACATAGAACAAATTATGACTAAAACAGAGGAGTAATCTAGAGGAAGGAATTAAAAAATAAATAGTGCAAGTCGTTCTGGAAGAACTGGAGAGGTTGGACTAATGAGCAACCACAGTGGGCAAGACAGACCAAGCACCTCCACAACTGAGAGCTTTCCTGAGAAGAGGATACAGTTTGAAATCTTGGTTTCTCCCTGTCATCAATGGCAAAGCCAAGGGACACATTCTTATACCCATGGCAGTTGTGATGGGCCAGAGCAGGTAACATGTAGAGCTGTGCAGGTCATTTCTGGTCTACAGGCTGATGCACATTTTACTTCTGTAACTACTGAGGACATCCAGCTGGGAGACAGATTATCTCATATCATTCTAGGCTCATCTTTGTGCACCATGCCCAGTCCAGCAAGCCACATACACAGGCAGAAAGCTAAGAACCATCAACATAATCAATGACGCAATGTTACCAGATCTGCAGGTCCAGGGTAACTTGTCTTCTATCAATTTCTTTGGTGTAGGCTTTTATTCCATTAATTCTAGGGCACTGAAATAGACACAAGCAAGATACAACATAGTCAACATCTATCAAGCTAAGCACAAGTGAAAAGTCTTATTCAGTACAGAATTGAGTACAGAAGCATTAATTAAATACTTTGCAAAACTGCACGTAAAATATGAGTATACCGTGCTAGTTTTTTTTTTTTTTTCTTTAAAGACAGAACAGCCTTGGCAGTCCTCAAACACAGGGCTAGTTGCAAGTAGCTCTAGGCCATTCTGCAAGCCTTAGAAAGCACTGAAAACTCCTGTGGCAAGGGTACAACAGAAATAAATATGGATATGGTCCTTTTTTTTCTATCTCCGGTCCCAGGATATGGACAGCAAGTGAGAAGAGATGTGTGTCTTTCCTGTATGATCCTTCTTTCATGGTGAAGATGCTCAAGTCAACATGAGGAGGGAGCAAAGCTATTACAGAGCTGAACTCTCACTCCCCTTGCACCAGGACTTTTCAGAAAAGAGTGAACCACAAGAGTTACAAAAGATTCCCACTACCTTCTCGCCAAAGTGGATCTTGGTAAAGGTGCATGTTTTCAGATGTACACTCTTTGCTCTGATTTTTGGTTCAAGAACTTCTTTAAATGTTTTTTCCATGATTGTTCCGAAGTATGGCCAAGCCTGAACAAGGACCTAAAGAACGGCGAAAGCAGGAACACGCTGAAGATTCTTTGAGTCAGACACCTTTTGCTGAGAAACAGACACACCCATTACAGAACCCTGGCTATTAATACCTCTCCTTCTAAAATACCAAGTCAACTTTGTGCACTTAAGTCATCCTTATGGAAGGATCCATCTCTGTTCTCCAGAACTGGAATTTGTTTCAGGAACTGAAGGGTGAGATTTCAGTACCATAGAGGCTGCTTCTAACCACAGGAGCCAACAAAGCCCATGGTTAAATTTCTAAAGTACAATAATCCCTAATTACTCTAAAGTGTCACAATGTTCCCTGGAGTTAGGTTTATTTAGAGGATTGAGATGAGCTTTTATATCAAAAAGAAAATTTGTGAAAAAAAACCCCACCAAAAAAGGAGATAGTCACTGGATGCTAATTTGCAAGTTCAGCTGTTTTACTTTGAGTGGTTGACCACACCTGCTGATGGGAGCATTTGCCTCAGTGCTCTCTGGGAACCTTTCTGGTAAAAGGAGATACTACTAAGTTTGCTAAAATAATAATAATAATAACATACACATGCATGTATCTATATATACAGACAAACAGTTGCTTTTTCTTTTTAGTCTCAGAATGAAGTGTTGTTGAATTTATCCAACTTGTATCAACCAGGCTCACATTGGCTCTCAACCTCAGTGGCAACCCCACACTTAAGTGACTCCATATTTCAGTATAGACACTGATACAAGTGAACTACACTAACTTAGTAGTAATTTGATAACTTTCTCAGACTTGTCCCACAGAGTTTGGATGGGAGGGATGCAGCTCAGAGCAGGTGGCCTCACCAGCTGGAGTTCAGAGCTCCTCACCTTGTTCAGCCACTCCACTCGTTCCACATCAGGGAAGTGAACCTGAATGCAAAGAAAAATAAAGTGAGTGCCATGTGCCCTCTGTTTGAGCACACTACAACACATGCAAAAGATAGCAGGGAGTGTGGAACACGTGTTAGAGTAAGCTGAGATCCCTCTGCCCTCATACACACATCCTTTATAATTTACTACCTCCTTGAAAAATTGTAAAATGCAAAGAAGCCAGTAAAGAATAGTAAAAGACAAAAAAACCCACGTGCACTGATGTATCAGTGTGCCTCTGAGCACATTTACATGATTAAAGCAAGTGTCACATCCTGTTCATGATGTAAAGCAGCATTAGATTTCTCATCCTTCTCTTTGTCATGCCTTGGGAAGCCACAAGAACCTACTTCCCTTTAAGATCATGAGCTGTGCAGGACCTGTTTCCTGTACTCACTCACCTCAACCAGGACACCACACTTTGGAAAACAAGAACCTGCTTGGGAAACTCAATTTATTGGTTGTAGCAGCATTTCTCCACTAATATCAACATGGTGCCAATGGCTTCAGGGAAAAGAAGCCCTGTAAGAGTTCAAGTCTGTTAGCATACACTATCATGTGTAACAGTCCAGTGTTTTCACCTCTCACAGCTTTTTAAGATGGTAAGGATAAATTAAAATGAAATAGTCACTTATACATCATGTTTTCAACTTGGACACACCAAATGCCAACAAGAAGTGTATATGTCCATTACAAAACCCCACAAGTTCCCTGAAGTGATGACTTGCTTAATCACCATCAGGACAACTGAGTATGAGACTACTCTCAAGTAACTGATCTCTCAGATCCCTGCAAGAAGCTGAGTGAAGAGTTACAATCACCTTACTACAATCACACATTAAAGCCTTATGGATGTGGTATTTGCAGCTGGTGTTACAAGCTGGTAGCAGGTTACTGCAGAAGGGAAAGACACTGCAGCAGCTTCTCAGAATAGACATTAGAGCACCTGAATACAAAGGGAATCTATGATCTAGCCAGATAATAATAATTGGGTAGGACAATACCTCCTCTTACAAGAGCTGTGAATTACACTTTTCAGGCAAAGCCTCACTATTCATCAGCTTTCAGAGAGGTGCTCAGAGATGTTTGGATGGAATGGATAGTAGCCTGTTTTTTTAGTACAGCTTCATATATGATTAAAGAGCCCATTTTCCTTGCTCAAATAATGCTTCAAATGATCTCATTAAAAAAGCCCAAAGTAATATTACCATATTCTTTATAAGAAATTTCTTTTGAAGCTCTAAATAGCAACTTTTCCATTAAATAAGACAACAGAAGTTCACTGAAATGTCAGCCTGCACAGATCTATTTGCACGATGAAGCGAGAACTCAACACCAGAAGGGACAATCAACACAGACAAACTGCTGCTGACATTTTACAGTGAGGCAGATTATGTGAATCAGGGGACCTCCACTTCACCTGCCAGCCTTTCATCTCCCACCTAGAGGCTCTCCATCAGGGCACATAAATCCTGGGTTCTCAGCTCCAATATAATTGCTGAGCACCAACATCCTGCAGCACTTGGGCCACAGCTTGGGATCACAGATGTAGGAAGGATAGAGCAGGGATGGAAGCAGCATGGTGAACTTGTTCTTCAAAACACCTTACAGACAGGAGAGGGATGTGACCCAAAATAAAGGACAGGACAAAAGTTAGGCTACTTCTGTTATGAATGGGTCCTTCCCAATGAGAAAGTCCCAGCTCATATGTACAGGGGAGAAATGTGGGGCATTATAAACCGTTACAGTTGTCTGTGATTATTCACTAGAGGCAAGGCTCCTAGAGACTTGAAACAGCACAAAGGAACATCAGGAAAGAGGCAAAAACCATGAGAATGAGGCTGTAGGTAGACCCACCTTAAGAAAAAGTAAAATTGAATTCATTATTTGCAGCACAGACACCCGAACCACCGACAGCCCACAGCAAACCTCCAAAGCAACTGCAATGAATCACACTGCACTGTGTCACACCTCAGATGCTGTGATAGCAGACATTTGTGGTACATTTCCACCCCACCTGACACCCCCTCATTCAGGTGTCTGCAACCCAGCTCCCAGGCAGCACTTGGTGCCTCAGTTTCCTCTGACAGATGGAAGGAGCAGCACTGCTGGAGCTCAAAGGCTGGGACCAAAGACCATCAGGGGCTCCTGGGCTGACACAACTGGCCCTGCAGAGAAACTGGCTGATGACATGACTCTGGTGAAAACCAGCTTTCTGCCCTTTATGACAGGCCACCAAATTTCAGTGGGTTCTCAATACCAAAGTTCAGCTCCACTCAATGGTATGAACTAAATGAGCAGTTCTGTGAGGAAGCAGAGCTCGGTATCCAGGTGTTGCAACTGCATTATCCACTGTGTAGTAAGACACAAGCTCTGAGCAAGTCCTTTCCTACCCATGGGGTATCCCCATAACATGAATGCTAGCTAGCATGTCTAGTTCATGGCTAGTTCGGCCCAGTGACACCACCAAGCTCTCTTCTTGACTCAACCATTTATTCCAAGAATTTAACATATCCTAATATGTTTTGAAAATAAAACCATCTGCAGCTCCATACTTCTGAACCATGTGCTCTGGGTTTCAGACTCACTTCTGGCCCTTGCTACTGGTGAGAGCCCTGCCAGCAAGGTCTTGCCCCGAGTTTGTCATCAGTACAGCACAGGTAGGAGGAGCCCAAAACACTTCCTATTAATCCCAGAACCAGACACCAAGAGCTGCCAAAGTTAATACTAACACAGAGTAAGATTTAATCCTGTAGCCTTGGGCAAGTCCCGCTATCAGAATCAGTTTCATCCATCTACAAAAGCAGGCATACTTCTTGCCAAAGTTTAAGGAATGCAGTAAAAATTACTTAGCATTTGAAAAGAGCTTTGAAGATCAAAAACACTAGGTAAGGGGCAATTACTACCAAGTAAAGAAAATGTGTAAATTCTGCATGACTCCACCTTGCCCTGGAGCAAACCACAGCAAGGATCACAGCAACAACAAAACCCATGTCTGACACAACAGCACCATTCTGTTCAAATATAACACAGCAATCTATCCATCAGGGTTTGGTTTGGTTTTTTGCTTGTTTGGTTGTTTTGGATTTTGTTGGGGATTTTGATGTTTTGTTTGTTTCTTTTTACAAAAAGCCAGGAATTTTAGCTATTCATACAGGAGGAAAAAAAGAAGTGTAAACAAGGCTTTTGCATGTACAAGGACTTAAAAGGCAACACTTTAAAAGGACAGTTCTGTACCCAGTAGTATTTTGCCTGGTAAAAGGAGTTTAACATCAGGAAGAAACACACCACACATGGATTGTGCCATGTGCAGCCAGATAACCAGCTGAAAAAGCAACATAGAGCAGTCACCACAACCCCAGTAGGTGGAATGAAGGTGGAAGCCTGGCTACCTCTGCTCTGAGCACTGCCAGCTTGTACAGAAGTCATGCTAAAGGCCAGAAGGTCTCAACTCTCCAAGCCATGGATCTGACTGTGCCTGCCATGAGCAGATTTCCAGCCTGGTTTCCTGAGGAAGCACAGCCTGCCCACGTACACTGTCTAGCACAGGAATGTGTCTATTCCAAACTCACTGGCTGGTTTCAGCCAAGAAACTGGTGCTGCAAAACAATCCTGCAAATACCCCAAACCAGATGGTTGAGTAGATTAGGGAAACCCTCCCAGCATCCCCCCTAAAAGAAAGGCTGCATTCTGTATATCCCCTAACAACTGATACCAGGACTGAGCAGAACCCAAGCCAATTTAAAGAAGCCACTTCCTAAGGAGAACAATTTTTAATCAACAGCAAAATCAATGACTGCTCTTAACGGTTCACTGGATGGATCCCCCTCATTTTATTACAGACCACATGAAGAGACAAAGATTTATGAATCCCAAGCCACTGCCATCATTTCATACCTTCAGAACCTTTCCTAAGATTACAACACTGCAAATGCAAGCCATGCTCCCCTTGAGCTGTATTGCTACTGCCACCTCTGTGTGACAGGAGAGAAGAACTCAGAAGATAGTTTTAGAGCTCCCAACTGAAGGTCCATGAACACTGAAAGGCAAAAACAAAAAATAAAAAAGACAACACCGCAGAGAATAAATTGAATAGACACCAGGTGAGAAGACCTCCAAGATGGGCACATGGAATAATTAGATCAAATAGAGGATGGGGATGGAAGGAAAATTAATACTGGAGAGTTAAAAAGCATCAAGGACAAGTGTAAGTATGGAAGCAAACACCCAACTGATGAACAAAAGTTACCAGCACACAAAAGGAAAGGAAGTGGCAATATAGATAAAACTAAAAGCACACTGGGCAGCCCCTTTATCATTAGAACCTACATCCTGCCTTCCAGGAGTAAGGACCAAGAATTCACAAGTCACAAATCAGACCTCTGGAAAGAGTCTGACTCTACCATCTCTATGAGCACATGCTGGGCAGTGGGAGATAGAAGTGAGATACCCCTTAAACCTTCCCTTCTCCTGAAGGAGGCTGAACAGCCCCAGCATTGTCAGACCCCAGGTGCTCCAGCCCCTGACCATCTCATTGGCCTCTGCTGCAGTCTCCCCATTTGCCCAAACCTCTCCTGGGTTGGGGCACAGAGAGGTCTCTGTGCAGCCTTGTGAAGGCCCAGCACAGGGCAATCAAGAATGGACCACCTGCTCCCACACTAATGAAGCCTGAAACTTTTAACCACTAAACCTAATGGAACTTTTTGAATTTGTGTGCACTGTGGGGGCAAGCCTGATTTTTCAACAGTGACTAAGAGGCTCAATTTCTGGTTACAATGATTCAGGGCACTTGAGGATAAAACACTGCTCTCACAGCATCAGGGCAAGAGCTGACACCACCACATTCATTAATGGCCTGAATTGGGGTTTTTTTATGCTCTGTCAATACAAACAAGCAGAAACCTCATTCAGAGACAGACTTCTATGCCTGGCAGGAGGGAACATGCGCAGGGAGCTGCATCAGCCCTGGCAAGAGACCCTGGCCTCACTCCTCAGAACTGCCAGCTGCCTTCATTTCCCACAGAATTAAGAAGAGCCAAATGCTGTAGGCTATATAAAAGTTTGCCGACTATAAATGCCTCTATGCAACACTCTTTACAAGAAAAGCATTTCCCTACCAGTCTCTGATAGATTTTTAAATGCTAAGTGAATGATGATAAAAGAAAAAATATCTAAACAACTCACCATACTTTCCATTAGCCAACCACAGCAGCCCAATAAATAACCCAAGACACAGAATAAAATGCGGGCAGAAATTTTAGTTTCTTTACTTTAAAACGTAGAGTGACTAGGAACAAATGTGAACTACAAACGGGGGTTGGCCTTCTGTACCATCCAGAGATAACTCCTTAAAATTAAGTATTTGAGTTCTTATCAGGATGAGAATATAATATTTATATATTTTTTGTTTGTTTTCAAATGACACGAATGGGGAGAAAAACTGCGGAATGAGAAAGTCTAAAATAAGTATCTTCAACAGCAAAATACCTGCAATGCAACAACATACGTTTGAAGGAAGGTGTCTCTGGCGATACATCAGTCTGTTTCACATACCCACTTACAGCACATCTCCTGGGCTAAAACAACTCCTAGTTCAACCCTCGCTTTCCTGAGCAAGACTTCAAAATCAAAGACGCTACTGCTCGGCCCAAGGCATCGCTGCCACCCCTTCGGCTCCGGGACACCCCGCTCTCTGTCCTGCCCCCGCAGCATGCCCGGTGCCGCGGGGTGCGGGGCAGGACAGAGAGCAGCTGTCCCCCCCGCGCCCCTCACTCACCCAGGCCGGCAGGTGCCGGGCGGCCAGGCCCCGGCACACCGCCTCCCGCTCGTCCTCCAGCAGCGCGAAGGCGGCGGCCAGGCGGTCGCGCTTCCCCCGCCGGTTGAGTCCCCAGCAGAGCCACAGCGCCA